>CM035411.1:83562867-83700367 GCA_020310875.1 Ceratopteris richardii
TTTCTGGTTTTGTAAACTATACAGTGGTCGATTTACTCCTTGATACACTTATTCGTTGGTGTTCGGACTCTTCTAGCTCCATTATCATTCTATTCAGTTCTTTCCATCATGGCATCAGAGGTCTCAGGCACATCTGGTGGATCAGGGTCTAGTGCTAGTATTCCGAGGAGGAGCTATAACTTGCAGGGCAAAGACCATTTTGAGATCCGAAAATTTGATGGCACAAACTTTGCTCTATGGAAGAATCAGATTAAAGATGTGTTGATTCAAAGGAGGCAATGGAAGCCAGTAAATGGGATTTCAAAGAAGCCTACTGACATGGATGAAGATGATTGGGATGAGTTAGATGAAATGGCAAGGTCTACCATTCCCTTGCACCTGGAAGATAATGTCAACTTTACAGTATTAGATTGTGAAAGTGCAGAGGAGCTTTGGAAGAAGTTATGCAATACATATGAACCGATGAGAAAATTATATGACCTTCGTATGAAGGACACAAATAGTGTTGATGCTCATCTAAATGAGTTTGATGCTATATTCTCTCAGTTACAGGCTCAAAAAATGGATATGGATAATGAAATGAAAGCAGTATTGTTGTTATGCACCTTGCCTTCATCATGGGATACATTTTGCACAGCTATTAGCAATAGTGCACCTGGTGGTAAACTCGTCTATGATGACATATGTGGAGCACTCTTGAGTGAGGAGATTCATAGAAAATCTATGGTTGGCACTCAGAGTGGAGATGCATATAATGTTCGTGATTCTTACCAAGGAAAGAATCAACAATGTGGAAGGAGCAAGAACAAGGAAAAGAATGGTCAACGGAATAAGAGTAGAAGTAAATAAAAGGAAGAGGGATATCGAATGCCATTATTGTCATAAGAAAGGACACATGAAGAAAGACTGTTATGCATTAACAAATGCTAAAGGTAAAGGACAGAACGTTGATGGGCATGTTAAACAGTTACCTGAACCATCTACTTCGACTGTGAAGATTGAAGAAGTTAATGCTATTTCTGATGATGCTGACGTGTTGACACTTGATAGTACTGTGCCATCTGAGGCGCTTATGGCTGATTCATTCTCTTTCCCACACCTGGTTGCTAGATTCTAGTTCTTCTTTCCATGTGACACCACATAGAGAATGGTTCTCTAATTATGCAGCAAAGTCTCTTGGTACCATGAGACTTGGTGATTCTTACCAGTGTGATGTTGTGGGGATTGGAGATGTGGTTGTGCAGTTCATTGATGGTTCACAGTTTACTATGCATAATGTACGCCATGTACCTCAGTTATCATGAGGTTTGATGTCAGTTGGTCAACTTGATGACCTTGGTTACAAGGTGGACTTCTATGCTAAGTCCTTTCGCATATCAAAGGGCAATATGGTTATTGCAAAAGGAAGCAAAGTTGACTCACTTTATCCTTTATTTGTATCTCAGAAAGAACACTTGTTAGTTGTTACTGAACAGCCTATGGCTTGTATTTGGCATGGTCGTTGGGCCATATATCTCATAATGGAATGGAAAATCTTTCTCGTTCTGGCTACTTACATGTGCTATCTTTCTCCGATTTTTCATTTTGTGAGCATTGTCAATATGGAAAGCAAACCAGAAATGTGCATAGAACACACATTGACTCTTCAATTCAGCCTTTAGAACTCGTTCATACAGATGTGTGTGGTCCTATGCCTTTAGATCTCGTTCATACAAATGTGTGTGGTCCTTAGGTGGTTCTCTCTACTTTGTCACTTTCATAGATGATGCTACTAGAAAAGTTTGGGTATATCCTATCAAATCGAAGGATGAGGTATTCCCCACTTTCAGAAAATGGCTTGCCTCAGTTGAGATTGAAAAAGGAACTAAGCTTAAGGCTTTACGTTCAAATAATGGGGGTGAGTATACCTCACATAAATTCAGCCTTTTTCTGTCAGTCTAGAGGGATTCGTAGAGTGTTTACAGCTCCTTATACCCAGTACAGAATGGGGTAGTACAGAATGGGGTAGCTGAGAGGATGAATAGAATTATTCAAGATAGAGTAGTCTCTATGTTGCATCATGCAAACCTCTCACAAGGCTTTTGGGCAGAAGCGGTATTGACTGCAGTTCATGTGATCAACCTTTCACCTTGTACTGCCAAGGGTCTGAAAGTGGCACAAGAGTTGTGGACAAGGAAGCCACCATATTATGATCATCTTCGAGTTTTTGGGTGTGAAGCATATGTTCTATACCCAAGAATCTTAGACAAAAGTTGGATCATAAGTCAAAGAAATGCATTTTCCTTGGATATGGTCGAGAAGGACAATTTGGATATCGCTTATGGGATCCTAAAACACGGACAGTGATCAAAAGTAGTGATGTCGTTTTCAATTTTCAATGAGTCTAAGAAGCATAAAGAACCCATTGAGGAGGTTGAAGTGAGAAGAGTGGTGTTTGAGGATACTAGTCCTCTGGTTAACATGCATAAATATGTTGCACATAGGGATGTTCAAGAGAATGTCCATTCAGATCAGTCTGCACATGTTCCTGTTCAAGCAAACATTGAGACGTTCTGCACGTGTCTCACATCCACCTGATAGATATGTTCCAGGTTTAGATTTTGTTATGCTAACAGATGTTGATGAGCCTTCTTGCGACAAAGAGGCTATGCAGACAGAGGATCATGTCAAGTGGGAGCGTGCCATGAAGAATGAGTTGGATTCTATTCACAAGAATGGTACTTGGGATTTAGTACCTTTGCCAAAGGGAAGGAAAGCTTTACCATGTATTGACTAAAGCTCTACCACAAGATAGCTTTCGACACTGTTGTCACTTGATGGGGTTACTTGATTCTTGATCTTACAGAGTCACTTGTACACTATGTAACATTCCCATCAGGTCGGAGGTATAGTTTGTATACTTACACTCAGGTATTCATTATCATTCTTTATTTTTCTCCCATAGTTACTTTGGCCATGTTGGCCTTTAGTGGGAGATTGTTACCGTTAGTGTCCATGTTCGGAGGTATAGTTTGTATACTTACACTCAGGTATTCATTATCATTCTTTATTTTTCTCCCATAGTTACTTTGGCCATGTTGGCCTTTAGTGGGAGATTGTTACCGTTAGTGTCCATGTGAAAGGCCAAATGGCCACCAGACACTTTCTTGTATACGTTCTTTAATAAAACATATAGTGGCCTCGTCAATCACAGACTGTAAGTTCGACCGCATTTGTAAAACCTAAGAAGTTTGTCTTCGTGCTCCTTGTGTACTGTGTTTTCTGTGTATTCTGCAACATCTGTGTGAAGTACTGTGTGTGGCCTCAGGAGCTCGGTTTTCTACTCCGAGCATATCGTCGTGGAGCTCTCAAGAAGGAGAGCGAAGTGTGGTGCATCGCCATCGACGTACTTCAAAGCATCTTTTGTTGTCTTGAAGGAGCGAATGTGAGGGATAATGGCACGTTTGATAGACAAAGCTATCGATGCATGTATCTGAGCACCTCTCCCATCCCAACGAAGTTGCTCTTCAATACGTTAGGCACGAACCGCAACACAAACAGGAATTTGAAGATCATCATATTGAACGCCATATGCATCAGCTTCAATAACTGAATTTCCAGGTGTAGTAGGACATTTTTTAACACCATGCACAATATTCTACAATCCTTTTGCTACCAATACATGACGCATCATATATGCCCACAACGAGTAATTAGTACCATCCAACTTATCCTCAACACCTAATATATATATATATATATATATATATATATATATATATATATATATATATATATATATATATATATATATATATATATATATATATATATATATATATATATAGAGAGAGAGAGAGAGAGAGAGAGAGAATACATCATTGCTTTCAGCCATCATTGCTTTCAGCCATCATTGCTTTCAGCCATGGGCAATGACTAAATACCCTAATGAAGAAAAATGAATGTATCTCAAAAAGTTGAGCAGAAACACCCCGTCGAGCTATGCTAAACTTGTATCGGACTCCAAGGCGCTTGTATTAGAGAACTGAAACATGTATATATGTTTGGCACAAACGGACGAAATTGCCTATACAATCGCTACGATAGTGCCTTTTGTAAGAAAATAACAACACAGGGGAATAGATCAGTAGATAGAGTTAAGAGAAAATCGCAAAAAAAGATAGACGAAGACTCACAATCATGAATTGCAGACATTGGTCACATACTAACATTTCTCTCTTTAAAAGAATGATCACTCTAAATCTCAAACGAGTGCATTATTAGAACACAATTAAAGAAGATAACATGTTTCTTCTTAACCACTTCCCTTACTCCCCTTTACTTTATCAAACCACGATTTCACTCGAATACCATTTTTTGAAAGAGATAAGAGAAGAGAGATAAAGCTCTTCTTGGAAACATAAAAAAACAAACATAAGAAAGAAAAAGCCAACAAAAATAGAAGTTGAAATGATCTTCTTTTTGTACTAAAAAGGAAATGTACAAAAACATGTTGAGATGAGACAACATATAAGAAACAAACATAAGAAAGAAAAAGCCAACAAAAATAGAAGTTGAAATGATCTTCTTTTTGTACTAAAAAGGAAATGTACAAAAACATGTTGAGATGATCATATCAAATGTCGAAGCTCTTGCAATGCTCCAGATCCACGATGCTATTTTTCTCGTTGAATCTTTTTCCATTGAGCGTTATCTTCAATTCTCATTTCATTTTCCCATAACCGAATGCCTTAGTCATGACTGAGGCAAAACTAACGAGAAATATATTGACTAACTCGGCATTATGTTATTCCGAAAGGAAATTGCTCATCTATTATAATAATAAAAGAAAACATGTCAGAACGGTTAACAGAGAACAGAGAGAACCTATACTGCACCAACCTCCACATCAATGGGACCAGACAAATGATCACGCTGATTCTGCCATTCATGTACTAGCGCTTGGGCAGCTGCAGTGTTCCGGCATGCCAACACCACATGAGCACCAGCTTCAGCTAATTGTCTGGGAAAATAAACAAACGTGTGGCATAAAAGCGTGGAGCAAAGACTCTATGCCCAAGTCTAGTGTGTGTGTATAATAGTGTGCAGATGCATTTACTTCCGTATGTGAATCAAGTTCAAAAGACGCACAACGAATTCCAAAATTACTTGGCAGTTTCTAAACCAATGCCGCTAGTGGCGCCAGTGATGATGCAAGTAAAATCATTCAGGAGGGGTATGGGAAGGCGCTGGGGCAAATGACAAGTGTAGATGCGCTGGAGAAGTGTCTCGGTTGTAATGTGGATCCATGCAGAAGCCCAATCCATCCAGCCCAAGCTTCCCGCCATCGCGCTGACTTTAGAGCCGTGGAGAACTGAAAGCTCTAAACGAAAAGCAAGCTCCCACGGCTCAATCGCATCGACTGAAGACGGGACAATCCAATAGTGTAACAAAAGAAAGGGGAGCTCGTTATTTTCCTTTCCCTCTATTTGTTAGCTGCTTCATCTCCATCGCTGGCTGCCTTTGCTATGGATTGGGTTGGTTATGCCACGGCTGTTCATTGAGATCGATGACTCTCAGACAAGGAAGCCATGCAGAGGCTGCCTTCTGACGTCACCCTGATAAACCTCTAGGGGGGAGAGAAACGAAAACCACTTACAAGTTACCATACTCTCCCCATGCAGGTCTTGCTAGAACTTTTCAAAGGTTTTGTTCTCTTACGCACAAAATTTTAACTTATGTGAAGAAAGTAAATACAAGAAAGAAAGGACCATAGTTGTTAATGTTCTTTACATGATCTCTTCATCCATTCAAGGAATCCGAATATACTTCAATATATACTTTAGAGTACATAAATGGGGAGGGGAGTTATTTCCACATTTCTCCTCTTATACCATTCCAATCAAGTCCCCAAATCATGCGCCCTTGGCATGGGCTCATGGATTTTGTAAATTGTGGAAGCATCTGTGAGACTTAAAATAAGATATGGAGTGTTGAAACAACAAATAAATACTAAGAAAAGAAGATTAAATAAGATAAAAAACGAAAACCTGAAAAATCCAAAGAAGAATTAGATCAAGAGGATTAACGAATTGAACCAGACTCTGAGAGTGAATAAGAAATGGAAGAGAAGGATGAACATTGGAGTTCACAAAATAAAAAGAAAAAGAGTAAAAGATATAAGGAAAGCACAAAAGTAAAAAATCAGAGTAACATAAATAAATTGATATTGGAAAAACTTACCAAAATGTAATTGGCAAGATTGGGAGCTAAACAATATATTGTCATATATGTCAGATAATGAGGCATGCTTAAGAGTCCTACTACCATAAACCTAATTTTAGGGAGAGGCGGCCATCCTATGAATAGGCATAATTAGATGTCCAAGCTAATGTGGTAGCATCTCAACCTTTCAAACCACATGTTTAAAAGAGTGCACCTTGATTGTACCAATAGAAAAACTCGCAATACAATCAACAATAAATTGGAAAAATACATTTAATTCACCCTATACTTATTACAAGTTGATGGGTCATAAGCAAGGTCTTGAGTATGAACTATGGTGCAAGCACATGACGAAAAGGGTTGTATCTATTGTCAACCCACCACCTGATAGTGTAGAAGATAGCACTTCAACTAATCAAAAAATGAAAGAAAAAGCTTGAGCAAATGCAACTCTAATTTAAGAATTGAACATAAAGATGAATTGAATGCTAATATGGGTCCTCAATTAAGGAAGCAATAGTTTAGTATAGTTTAAGAACAGAGAGATCGAAGGAGTACTTAATAAAAAAAATGAACACCAATTTCAATGTGGCTATAGTTCTTACAGTTTCATTGAAGAGTTCCTTGAAAAAGGCATTGGTGGTAGGTTCAATGGTAATTCCTAGAGCCAAAGCTAGGAATTTATATATCATTTGAATTATTCTAGATATTAAAGAAACCCATTAATTGGATGGGTTTAGTATCAAAACAGAATTTAGGTATTGAAGGACATTCAAGCATAATAGACTGAACTTAGTAGTGTTCAACAAAACACTATATATGACAACTCAAGTCAATTATGCAATCATAATATTCAAGATGCAACCAAGTTTTTAGATCAAGACATAGTTAAAAATATGACCGAAAAACCAATATTGTTGAACATTGGACACTTATTGAAGCTTGTCCCAAACTTGAGTAAATAAATATTGAATCAATTGTCAAGGACGCAATAAGGAATGAAGATGGACTGATTTAGCATATTTCACAAATAGATTTGGATTAAGTAGAGTGCAACAAATAATCTCTTATAGATAAGGACTACAAAGTATATGTTACTAATTTGTCTATAGGGCAAATCTATTTATTCTGAGTTGGATGGCGTTTCAAGGGATAATATTCTTATTGACTAACTTTGCGTGCAAGTAAATTTATTGGATTGGGTACTTGTACCTTTTCAAGTAAAGATGGAAAATCAACAAAGAATCCAACCTTTTGGGATCCTTAGAAATCAAATTATAAGAGTTGCAAGTTTATCTTTTATTGTCAATTTTATTGTCAATTTTTTTGCCTTGGATCATGAAGAATACATGTGTTCTTATTCCATGATTTTGAGAAGACCGTGGTTAAGAGTAGTTAAAGTATAGAAATTATTGTGACAAGATACCATTCTAATCAATCAAATAAAGAAAAAAATTTCAAGATGCAAACGGTAATTGCTACATTTATGTGTCCCTCGAGTTGATGTGAATTGTTTCCCTATACATGGGCACTTTTTATTCTAGTATTGTCTAGAGGTTTTTTGCCCATATAACCACATATACATGATATACTCATATGTGGTGCTACATTGTACTTAGGGATTCACATATAGCTCTCCACATACTCATTCTCAAATCACTGATCATCTATCAACAGAGAGCTCTTCCAGCCATTGCATGTCTCTTTGCTTCACTCTCCTTCTTTGCTCTCACATGTACTTCTAGTCGTGCTTCTTCACTCACTCACACACCCAACAATGGTACCATTTATTTTATCCAACTTACAACTGCAAATGGAGGTATTGCTACTCTCAAGAATGCATTGTATGTACTCGATATCGAGAAAAACTTGATTTTGGTTGGTTTCATGTGTACATTGTTCATAAAAAATGTATGGTTCATAATTTCATCAATGATGATGTTACTTTGATGTCGAGGACATTATGCAATGGCTTTTATTGCTTGGATACATATAAGAGAGTTGCCTCAAATGCCTTTGTTACACATATTTCTTCTATGTTTGAAACAGAGATATGGCATGCCTGTTTTAGTCATTTGAACTTCAATAGTTTGCTTTACTTGCAAAAGAAGGATCTGGCTATTGGATTACTGACACTTGAGTCCATTGAAAAGCATGCATGTGAAGGATGTATAGTTGGAAAATGCATGCTTCTTTTCCAAAAGATGGTGCTACACATGCTACACAAGAATTGCAACCTTTTCATAGTGATATATATGGTTTGATCAAGACTCCATCTTTTAGAAGCATGTATGCTTGGGTGTATACTATGAAAGTAAAGAATGAGTATTCTCTTGCTTTAAAATATTTTTAGCTATGACTATAATTTTTTGTGGCAATAAGCTTTTGACTCTTCACACAGATTGTGGTGGTGAATACATGTAAGATGAATTTAATTATTTTCTTTGTGAAAGAGTTATTATGGACCAATGTACAATGCCATATACACCTCAACAAAATGGTCTTGCAGAAAAGAATAATAGAATATTTCTTGAAATGGAATGATGTATGGTTAAAGTAAAGGTTATTGCTTATACCATTTATTAACAAAAAAAAATATTATAAGTCGAGATGTGGTCTAAAAATTATGTTAATATTTACTTGAATGCAAATTTCAGCCAACAATCAGTTCATAAGATGTGTTTGATACACTTATGCCTTTGTTACAAAGTGGTGCACTTGACTATGGTCATGTACACCATCCAAATGAGGTTCAAATAAATGAAAAGTTTCAACCAAATATGGTTGAAATGTTTCAATCAAACTTGTTGGAAATTGCCCAAATTCACAAAAATAATGGCTGAAAATTTCCAGCCAAAGGGCTCTCTCCATGCATCAATGTAAATTGGTGTGATGGCAATGCACCACGGTAGATTCCCCTATTAAGATAGCTTAACAATGATGATATCATAATATAAAATCGAGCTCTAGGTGACACACAATACTTTGCACAAACATACAGAACATGCAGAAACTATACAGTACTTAGAGGCCCTAAACACATATTTTCTAGGTTTTACAAATGTGCTCAAGCCTATAGTCTATGGTTTACCATATTGACCTCTTCCCAATGCTTCTTGTTAGGATTGGACATATTTTTAGCTAATAACTCCCATTGCAAATGCAATGTGTGGTCTTGTAGCTACCACAACATACATGAGACTATCAAGAGAAAACTGATAAGGAATTTCAATCATGAGTTCTTTTTCCTCATTTGATTTGGGGAAATGATGCTTGCTAAATTGCACATATGTAGGTAAATATGTACTCAATACCTTGCCTCCCTGCATATTGAACATGTGAACTACTTTGGATATGTAATCACTTTGGGATAAATATATGGATCTTCACTTTGGGACAAATATATGGATCTTTTGCATGCAAAGAACATGTTTTGCACCCCCAAGTTCTTTAGATCAAATGTCTCACTCAACTTCTTCTTGAGCAATGATAAGTCATTTGAGGACTTCCCAACAATCAACATATCATCAACATAAAGTATGAAGTATATCAACTTTCCATTTGAGCATCTCTTAGTGTAGAGACAATGATCCTCATTACTTTGAGAATAGCCTTGAGACTTCATAATAACATCAAACTTTTGGCACCAATTGTCTAGGGGACTGTTTAAGTCCATATAAGCTCTTCTTTAGCTTACAAACTAGACTCTCTTTGCTAGGAACTACATGGCCATGTGGTTGTTTCATATAGATCTCCATGCAAGAAAGTAGTTTTCACATCCATTTGGACCAGCTCTAAGTTCTCCATTGCAATAAATCTAAGCAACATGCACAATGTAGTCATCTTGACTACTAGAGAGCAGATTTCCTAGAAATCAACACCATGTTGTTGCTTAAAATACCTTGCAACCAGCCATGCTTTACACTTTGGAGAAGCACTAAACAATGTGAATTTATATATACATTTACATGGTAAAGCTTTCTTGTCCTTTTGAAAAGGTACCAAATCCCAAGTACCATTCTTATGGATAAAATCAAATTCACTCTTCATGGCATGCTTCCACTTGACATGTGTTGATATATTTAGGTAGTGATGTGTGTGGACACACTAGGACTGTCAGGGCACTTTTTTCCCTCTTTAGGAGGTTTTTTTCCCTGCGGCTTGTATATATGCTTATTGACCTAATGGGTTACTTACCTTTGTACATTCTAGTGGTAACACATTCAATATTGTGTGTTGTGTTGCAATCTTCTTCTTCTTCCTTGTGTTGTTCGCATGCTTCCATAGACCTCAAACTCCAACAACTAGTATCAGAACATGTCACTATTTCATCTAGGGCATCGTTCACACCCCTCTGATCATAGTCTCAGAATCACACGAAATTTGGTGAGCATACTCAGGATGATTAGGAGATCGAAATAGCTTTGCTTTTGGGGTGCCGAAGTCACGATCTGAGCTCGTTTCGGCCTCCGAACGCACTATCACAGTGTTTGTGCATGCTATTTTGTCTTTTTGTGCCAAATATATATATATAGGTTTCGATTTGCTAGTATAAGCGTCTCGAAGTCTACTATAGCTTTAGAAGAACTCGACAAGGTAGTTCTGTTCAACTTTTTGAGGTACAATCAATTTTTTGCATCAGGGTATTTTAGTCAATGGCCATGGCTAAAAGCAGTGATGCATTCCATATGTTGGTTTGTTAAGGATAAGTTGGATGGTACCAATTACCCATTATGGGCTTATATGATGCATCATGTATTGGTTGCAAAAGGACTGTGGAATATTGTGTAGGGTGTCGAAAAACTTCTTATTACACCTGCAAACACAATTGCTGAAGGTGATGCAGATGGCATTGAAGATGAAGATATTCTTCATGTTCCTCTTCCTGCTGCGATTCTTGCTGCACCTACTACAAAGCAAATTTGTTGGGATGGTAGAGATGCTCAGGCACATGCATTGATAGCTTTGTGTGTCAAACATGCCATTATTCCTCACATTCTCTCTTGTGGAACAACTAAGGATGCTTTGGATACACTTACCACTTTATTCCAAGCAAGGAATGAGGCTCGTGTTGCTTACATTCGAAAATAGTTGGAGAGTGAGCACATGAATGAAGCTTATTTCATGGATAGTTTTCTAACAAAGATCAAAGATTTGAAGGAAAGGTTGATTTCTGCTGATGAAGTCCTACCTGATAGTTCACTTATGCAAAGTGTTCTGAATGGCCTTCCCGATTCATATTAGAGTTTCGCTTCCACTCTTTGTTTGATGATGAAAGGCAAATTAAATGCCTTAACATTTAAGGAGTTAGTCTCTGTTCTGTTGCAGGAAGATCAATCTAGGCAAAACATGTCCATTATGCATGTTGCAGATCAAGCTTTCCTAACTAGTCAGAAAGGCAAAGGTAAATGGAGCTCTTCTAGTAGTAAGCATAAATCTGCTAATTTTGCACAATCAAAGAAGGATTAAAGAGATGAGGAGAAAACAAAAAAGCAAAAATTGTTTTGCAAATACTCTAAAGCAAATGATCATGTCATAAAGAGTTGTCCAAAATTGCCCACTAAAGAGGCAAAGAAAAAAGAGGTTAGAATGGTTGTTGCATAGGCCTCTACACTAAAAACAGAGACTGCTAATCTAGTGCAGAATGAAGAATGGGCACTTACTATTGCTTGTAGTTTTGACCCATCTTCTCCTGAATAGTGTATCTCTGCAGTGGACTCAGATGTTTGGTACTTTGATAGTGGGGCAACCAAACATATTACCTCGCAGCACAGTTTCTTCACTTCACTCGAGCCTACCCCTACAGGGAATGCTGTCACATGTGCCAACAACTCCTCTTATCTTGTCATAGGAGTTGGTAAAATCATTTTGACTACTATTGATGGTAGTTCTTTTACATTGTCGGATGCTTTATCTGTGCTAGGCATCAAGAAGAATATGTTATTAGTTTCAACTTTAGACAAGATTAGCATGGTTGTGAATTTTTTTGATGATAGATGTACGGTTCATCATCTGTCAAATGGCGACTTGATTATTGCTTTCTGGCATTTTATGTCATGGGTTGTATAAGCTCATAGACTATGAAAAATCTGTGAATGATTCGGCATGTACAGTACATGATTCTCAAGCTATTTCAGATGCAAAGCTTTGGCATGCAGACTTTGGTCATCTGAATTTTGCTAGTTTGATATGCCTACATTAATTTGAAATGGGGTCCTCTTTTCCCAAACTTGAGGCACCCAGTAAACATGTATGTGAAGCCTATATTTTGGGAAAAATGCAATGTCCCTCCTTCCCAAAAGATGGTTCAATTTGAGCTACTCAGAAATTGCAGCTTGTTCACAGTGATGTCTGTGGTCCTATGCAGACACCCTCGTTTGGGAACTATCTTTACTTCGTGACTTTCATCGATGATTTTTCCAGGGATGCATGGGTATATCCATTGAAAACAAAGTCCAAATTGTTTATGTGCTTCAAACAGTTTTTGGTTTTGGCTGAAAATCTCTCAGCATGTAAATGGGAACCCTCTGTTTTGATCGGGGAGGGGGGGGGATATATGTCTTCTAACTTTAATGCATTTTTGGTTGAATGTGGGATAAAACATCAGTGTACAATGTCGTATACACCGCAATAGAATGGAGTTGCTGAATGGAAGAACACGTCACTCATGGAGATGGCGAGGTGTATGGTCGATAGTCAGGCTTTACGACATAGTTTCTAGCTTGAGGGTATCATGTGTGCATCATATGTACTTAGCAGGTGTCCCACTAAAGCATTGGAGTCTATCACTCCATATGAGGTTTGGCATGGTCGTAAGGCATCTATTGCTCACCTGTGTGTTTTTTATTGTTTGGAATATGCATTCGTGTCTGAACAACAACATAGGAAATTGGATTATAAAGCACTAAAATGTATTTTTGTTGGGTACAATTCTGAAAGCAAAGGCTATCATCTATATCATCCACAGACTAAATGCATTTTGGTTTAACATGATTTTGCTTTTGTGGAAGATGCTATTCAGCCACTACTTTCATGTATGAAGGAGACATCTGTTAGTCTAAAGACATGTATGATACTTTGCTGCCTCTTTTTACAGGTGGACAGTTTAGCGCTAGTGCTAATGAGGCAACTTCTCAGCCTTTATATGTTTCATGTGATGATGAAGATCATTCCATTTCTAATGCAAATTTACATGATGCACTTGTTGATGAGAGCTCTGATATTTAGGAGGCAAAAACTATGCCAAAATGGCTGGTGCAAACTTTGCATGACAACAAATTAGATGCATCTCTATCATATCGTACTTGTTCAAGCTCTCGTAGTGCCTCTTTTGCATCAGATTGCTATGCTATGGCTCTGTGATGAGAATGAGCTATTTCATTTGATGAAGCACAAAATTCAAAAAATTGGATGGCTATTATGCAATCTGAATATGATACTATAATGAAGAATGGTACTTGGTCTTTGTGTGACTTGCCTCTTGGCACGAAGGCCATTGGAACTAAGTGGGTATACAAAGTGAACGTAAGCCTGATGGAATAGTTGACATGTATAAGGTTAGGCTTGTTGCAAAGGGTTATGTTCAAGAGAGAGGAATTGATTTTGATGAGACCTTTGCTCCCACTTGCCGAATGACTACTGTTCATAGCATCTGTGCACTTGCATCTCATCATGGTTGGAATGTACATTAGTTGGACATTAAAATTGCATTTTTGAATGGTGATTTGCATGAAGAAGTGTATGTTTTCAGCCATGTGGCTTTATGCAAAAAGGGCATGAAAACCAGGTGTGCAGGTTAAAGACGGCATTATATGGTTTAAAGCAAGCACCATGTGCTTGGTATGAAAAGATATATGCCTATCTGATTGCACATGGTTTTGAGAACAATCCAACTAAAAGCATCTTATATGTTAAGCATGCAAATGATGTGCTTTTAATCATTGTTGTGTATGTTGGTGACATGTTGCTCACTCATCCTCATGAGAAGCATATTTCTTATTTTAAAGCTGATTTGCATGCCTCATTTGAGATGTCAGAGTTGGGGCATTTGCATCCTCATTTGGGCATTCAGTCTATGCAAGTTGATGGCAAAATAGATTTTGTGTCAAACCAAATATATTGACACATTATTGCAGTGTTTGAAGTATTTCGATGGCGATGCACCACAGTGCGCTCTCCTTCTCGAGAGCTCCACGACGATATGCTCGGAGTAGAAAACCGAGCTCCTAAGGCCGCATGCAATACTCCGCACAGAGGCTGTAGAATACACAGAAAACACAGTACACAGGGAGCACGAAGTCAGACTTCTTAGGTCTTACAAATGCAGTCGAACTTACAGTCTGTGACTGACCAGGCCACTATATGTTTTATTAAAGAACATATACAAAGGAGTGTCCGGTGGCCATTTGGCCTTTCACATGGACACTAACGGTAACAATCTCCCACTAAAAGCCAATATGGCCAGAGTAACTATGGGAGAAAAATAAAGAATGATAAAGAATACCTGAGTGTAAGTATACAAACTATACCTCCCACCTGATGGGCATGTTACACAGTATACAAGTGACTGCGTAAGATCAAGAATCAAGTAACCCCCATGAAGTGACAACAGTGTCGAAAGATATCCTGTGGTAGAGCTTTAGTCAAAGCATCTACATCATTATCTCGAGTGTGAACCTTCTCAAGAATAATGCTTTCAGTGGCTAAGCAATCTCTAATGAACTGATACCTCACCTCAATGTGCTTGGCTTTGCATGATAGACCGGATTCTTAGCCAAAGCAATGGCACTCTGACTATCGCTGAGCAAGCGAGGTACATGCTGAGGTAAACCCATATCACAAGCAAGACGAGAAATCCACAATGCTTCCTTACATGCCTCACTTGCGGCAACATACTCTGCTTCTGTGGTGGAACCAGTTGTACATTCTTGAAGATGAGATCTCCAAGAGATAGCACCTCTAGCAAAATGAAAAATGTACGCTGATGTAGACTTACGATTGTCTACACAGCCAGCATAGTCAAAATCTGTGTAACCAATAATGGATGCTTTCCCTCTACCTAAACATAGACACTTGTCCTTAGTGCCACTCAGATATCTCAAAATCATCTTGACCGCTTCCCAATATTTCTTGCCAGGATTAGACATATATCTGCTCACAACTCCCACTGCAAATGCAATGTTTGGACTCGTAGCTACCATAGCATACGTGAGACTACCAACAGCAGACTGATAGGGAATTTTGGTCATGAATTCCTTTTCCTCATCTGATTTGGGGTAGTCATCCTTGCTCAATTTGACATATGTGGGTAAAGGTGTACTCAATGCCTTTCCACCCTGCATATTGAACCAGTGAAGTACTTTGGATATGTACTCACTTTGAGACAAGTATCTGCATCTTTTACTCCTATCACGAGTAATAGGCATGCCAAGAATATGTTTGGCATCCCCCAAATCCTTCATATCAAATGTCAGAGTCAACTTCTTTTTGAGAATTGACAAATCATAAGAGGACTTCCCAGCAATCAACATATCATCGATGTAAAGTATCAAGCATATCAAGATGCCATCAGAGCATCTCTCTGTGCAGAGACAATGATCCTCAGTGCTCCGAGAATAGCTTTGGGACTTCATAAAAGCATCAAACTTTTGGTACCATTGTCTAGGAGATTGTTTAAGTCCATACAAGCTCTTCTTGAGCTTACAAACTAGACTTTCGTTGTCAGGAACTACATAACCCTCTGGTTGTTCCATATAGATCTCATATGTAAGATCTCCATGCAAGAAAGTTGTTTTCACATCCATTTGGACTAGCTCTAAGTCCTCCATTGCAATGAATCCAAGCAACATGCGCAAAGTAGTCATCTTGACCACTAGAGAGAAGATTTCCTCAAAATCAACACCATGTTGTTGCTTAAAACCCTTTGCAACAAGTCGTGCTTTATATTTTGGAGAAGCACTATCTGATGTGAATTTCAACTTATATACCCATTTACATTGTAAAGCTTTCATGCCCTTTGGCAAAGGTTCTAGGTCCCAAGTACCATTCTTGTGAATAGAATCCAACTCACTCTTCATGGCACACTCCCACTTGACATGATCCTCTGTCTGCCCTCTTCTGCCCAAAAACCTTGTGAGAGATTTGCATGATGCAACATAGAGAATACTCTATCTTGAATAGTTCTATTCATCCTCTCAGCTATGCCATTCTGTACTGGGGTATAAGGAGCTGTAAACTCTCTACGAATCCCTCTAGACTGACAGAAAAGGCTGAATTCATGTGAGGTATACGCACCCTCATTATCTAAACGCAAAGCCTTAAGCTTAGTTCCTTTTTCAGTCTCAACTGAAGCAAGCCATTTTCTGAAATTAGGGAACACATAATCCTTTGATTTGGTGGGATATACCCAGACTTTTCTAGTAGCATCATCTATGAAAGTGAGAGGGTAAAGACCACCTAAGGACCTAGTGGGCATAGGACCACACACATCTATATGAACGAGATCTAAAGGCTGAATTGAAGAGTCAATGTGCATTCTATGCACATTTCTGGTTTGCTTTCCATATTGACAATGCTCACAAAATGAAAAATCAGAGAAAGATAACACAGGTAAGTAGCCAGAACCAGAAAGATTTTCCATTCCACTACGAGATATATGGCCCAAACGACCATGCCAAATACAAGCCATAGGCTGTTCAGTAACAGCTAACAAGTGTTCTTTCTGTGATACAAATAAAGGATAAAGTGAGCCAACTTTGCTTCCTTTTGCAATAACCATATTGCCCTTTGATATACGAAAGGACTGAGCATAGAAGACCACCTTGTAACCAAGGTCATCAAGTTGACCAACTGACATCAAACAGCGTGATAACTGAGGTACATGGCGTACATTATGCATAGTAAATTTTGAACCATCAATGAATTGCACAACCACATCTCAAATCCCCACAACATCACACTGGTAAGAGTCACCAAGTCTCACGGTACCAACAAACTTTGCTTCATGATTAGAGAACCATTCTCTATGTGGTGTCACATGGAAAGAAGCACCAGAATCTAGCAGCCAGGTGTGGGAAAGAGAATCATCCATAAGTGCCTCAGATGGCATAGTACTATCAAGTGTCAACACATCAGCATCATCAAAAATAGCATTAATTTCTTCAATCTTCACAGTCGAAGTAGATGGTACAGGTAAGTGTTTAACATGCCCATCAACATTCTGTCCTTTACCTTTAGCATTCTTTAATGCATAACAGTCTTTCTTCATGTGTCCTTTCTTATGACAATAATGGCATTCAATATCCCTCTTCCTTGATTTACTTCTACTCTTATTCTGTTGACCATTCTTTTCCTTGTTCTTGCTCCTGCCACGTTGCTGATTCTTTCCTTGGTAAGAATCATGAACATTATATGCATCTCCACTCTGAGTGCCAACCATAGATTTTCTATGAATCTCCTCACTCAAGAGTGCTCCACACATGTCATCATAGATGAGTTTACCACGAGGTGCATTGTTGCTAATAGCTGTGCAAAACGTATCCCATGATGATGGCAGGGTGCATAACAACAATACTACTTTCATTTCATTATCCATATCCATTTTCTAAGCCTGTTACTGGGAGAATATAGCATCAAACTCATTTAGATGAGCAGCAACACTATCTGTGTCCTTCATACGAAGTTCATATAATTTTCTCATCAGATACACTTTATTTGATGCCGTCTCTTTTTCATATGTATTGCATAACTTCTTCCAAAGCTCCTTTGCACTTTCACAGTCTAATACTGTAAAGTAAACATTATCTGCCAGGTGCAAGTGAATGGTAGACCTGGCCATTTCATCTAACTCATCCCAAGCATCTTCATCCATGTCAGCAGGCTTCTTTGAAATCCCATTTACTGGCTTCCATTGCCTCCTTTGAATCAGCACATCTTTAATCTGATTCTTCCATAGAGCAAAGTTTGTGCCATCAAATTTTCGGATCTCAAAATGGTCTTTGCCCTGCAAGTTATAGCTCCTCCTTGG
Organism: Ceratopteris richardii; assembly: GCA_020310875.1. Lineage (NCBI taxonomy): Eukaryota > Viridiplantae > Streptophyta > Polypodiopsida > Polypodiales > Pteridaceae > Ceratopteris > Ceratopteris richardii. Next base: position 83,581,097 of record CM035411.1, read on the forward strand.
AACACTAGCACCAGACCTTGATCCACCAGATGTGCCTAAGACCTCTGATCATGATGGTAGAGAACTGAATAGAATGATAATGGAGCTAGAAGAGTCCAAACACCAACAAATAAGTGTATCAAGGAGTAAATCGACCACTGTATAGTTGACTAAATTAGAAATCTGGAAAAATTTTGCCAGAGTATCCTCTGCAAAATTAGCATATAACCAGTGTCAAAGTATCATAAAACTGCAAGTACTAACATGCCTACCTGCATAGTGAATCACTGTCTCCACTGCATATAATCAGTTACCCAATAGAAGCCAACTAGGCTTATCGAGCACCTATGAACAACTATCATACATCTCTTATGGCGAGGCTGGGTAAGTCTTCCACTTGCATCATCGAAGAGACTCCAACATCTGGGTGTCTCCCAGTTAAGAAAACATCACCACGACCCTCTTTATCAAACGTAAAAGGCTTTATGCAAAGAACATAACCGCTATATCAATGACCACATGGACGTATATAAGCGGTATCCATAGAAGCGTACATGGTGTGTATGTGCTCAATGTATGCAGTAAAATGACACTAAAATGCTGAATACACAACCCAACGACTAGCCAATAACACCTGTAAGTGTCTGTCAACTCTGATGTTTTAGGCTTAAAAAACTTTCATAAATTTGCAGCGGCTGCTCCCACCAAAACTGAGAACCTCTCGAGAAACCTGTAGTTTTACGAGTGTGGCTGAAAATACAGCCCCAAAGGTTGATATTTAATGTCTGAGAAGTACAAAGAACACTCTTCTTGATGTTCTTGGACCTGTGTGAAGAGAACTATGTGCAAAAATACTCCAAAATGGCTCCAAAAGACACCCCAAAAATGCTTCAGAAATAGGCTTTGAAAGCAAAGAATGAAGCTTTGAGGGACCAAAACTTGTTCAAGGTACTGTCAACCTTATTCTTTCTTCTTCTTTAGACACCACAAGCGTGTAGCTTAGTGGCAAGAGATTGCCACGGTTAAGCGAGCTCTGGGGGGAACAATACTGGGATGGGTGACCTCCTGGGAAGTATCAGGAACCTCTATATTCCTTGATCGTTGAGGTCCTCCCTCGCGCACAGCCAATGACACCAACGGTGACTCGGATGACAAGGTATGCCAAGGTCTATGCCTTGGTTGCCGCCTTAGTCGTAAGCCTTGGAGAAAGCATAGGGGGGTGCTCGCTTTGCTCGCACAAAGGGAACAAAGCTTTTTGCGTCAAACTGCTATGATACCAATGAAGTATTTCGATGGCGATGCACCACAGTGCGCTCTCCTTCTCGAGAGCTCCACGATGATATGCTCGGAGTAGAAAACCAAGCTCCTAAGGCCGCACGCAGTGCTCCGCACGGAGGCTGCAGAATACACAGAAAAACAGTACACAGGGAGCATGAAGACAGACTTCTTAGGTCTTACAAATGCGGTCGAACTTATAGTCTGTGACTGACCAGGCCACTATATGTTTTATTAAAGAACATGTACAAAGAAGTGTCTGATGGCCATTTGGCCTTCACATGGACACTAACGGTAACAGTGTTTTGGATTCGAAGATTGTAAACCTATTGCCACTCCTATGGGGACAGGTTTATGATTGAGTCTTCATGATGTTAGAGATGCATTTGGTGTTGTTCTCTATCAGCAGGCTATTGGATGCTTGATTTACTTATACATTACTTGGCCAATACTCAATTTGATATCTCATAGATGAGCATGTTTATGCATTGCCCAGGTGTCAAGCATTGGCAGGCTGTTAAGTGCATCTTTCGCTACTTGAGTGGTACCTGGCTACTTGGATTGTTATCCCAAAGGGGCATCACTACTACCAGATTTGCATGCTTTTTCTAGCTCTGACTAGGCTGGTTGCTATGACACTCATATGTCCACCAATGGCTTTTGCTTCATGCTTGGTAGCTCATGTATATCTTGGTTGAGAAAGAAGCAACATATTGTGGCCACTTCTAGTTGTGAGGCTGAGTATAGGGCATCCTTCACAATGACTATTGAGTGTGTGTGGCCTAGAGGTCTTATGGTTGATTTGGGTGTTGGTCAGTCTTTTGCCACCACCATCTACACTAAGAGTCAGAGTGCATTGGGAATTACGAAGAACCCATTGTTTCACGCTCGCACTAAGCACATTGAGGTGCATTATCATTATGTCAAGAAGAGGTTCTCTGATGGAGAGATGAGCTTGGCATATGTGCCCACACAAGATAACATTGCAAACCTTTTCATGAAGGCTCTGCCTAGGGAGAAGTTTGAATCTTTCCACAAAGATTTGGGCTTACTTTCTTTTGTGGATTGATTCCACATATCTTGGCACTTCCTTATACATGAGTGCCAGCTCCTTGTTCCCCACATCACTCCCAGGGGGAATTTGTTGATATATTTAGGTAGTGATGTGTGTGAACACACTAGGACTGCTAGGGCACTTTTTTCCCTCTTTAGGAGGTTTTTTTCCCCCGGCTTGTATATACGCCTATTGCCCTAATGGGTTACTTATCTTTGTACATTGTAGTGGTAATACATTTAGTATTGTGTGTTGTGCTTCAAGCTTCTATTTCTTCCTTGTGATGTTCGCGTGCTTTCGCATACCTCAAAATCCAACAACATGATCCTTTCTCTACTTAGCCTCTTTGTAGCAAGAAGGTTCAGAAGTTTATGAGCATAATAAAAAATCCAAAATGGAATATATCTATCAAGTGGATGCAAGACACATGCAAAATGTCTCAAAGGTTACTAATCAGGAACATTTGTAGATTAATCTGATTGGACATTCTCCTAAATGTCTCTGTGTGTAGCATTCTTATGCATGCTAAGTGGAGGATTAGGATCCTCAAAAACCACTCTTCTCCCTTCAACCTCCTTTGTGGGTCGATAATGCATCTTAGAATAATTGAAAATGACATCATTAGTAATCATTGATTGTGTTTCATGATCCTATAAGCGATATCCAAGAAAAATGCATTTTTTTGACTTATAGTCCAGCTTTTATCTAAGATCCTTGGGTTTATGAACATACACATCACACCCAAAAACTGGGAGATGATCATAATATGGTGGCTTCCTTGTCCATAACTCTTGTGCCACTTTCAAACCTTTGGCAATACTAGATGAAAGGTTAATCAAATGAATTGCAATCAGCACCTCTTATGCCCAAAAACCTTGTGAAAGGTTTGCATGATGCAACATAGAAACTACTATATCCTGAATATTTATATTCATCCTCTCAACTATGCCATTTAAGTAATGCAGTATAAAGAGCTATAAACTCTTTACAAATTCTTCTCGACTAATAGAAAGGATTGAACTCAAGTGATTTATACACAACTCTAAATGTAAAGCCTTGAGCTTAGTTTCTTTTTTAGTGTGAACTAAAGCAAACCATTTTTTGAAAGTAGGGAATATCTCATCCTTAAGAGGATATACCTAGACTTTTCTAGTAGCATCATCTATGAAAATGATGAAGTAAACAAAACCACCTAATGTGGGCATAGGACCACATGCATCTATATGAATGAGATCTAAAGTCTAAATTGAAGAGTCAATATGCGTTTTATGCAAATTCCTAGTTTGCTTTCTATATTGAAAATGCTCACAAAATGAAAAATCAAAGAAAGATAACACATATAAGTAGCGAGAACCAAAAAGATTTTCCATTCCACTATGGGATATGTGGCAATGGCCATGCCGTATACAAGCCATAGGTTGTTCAATGATAGCTAACAAGTTTTATTTTTGTGATACAAATAAAGGATAAAGTGAGCCAACTTTCCTTCCTTTGCTATAACTATATTGCCCTTGGATATGCAAAAGGACTGAGCATAGAAAGCCACCTAGTAACTAAGGTCATTGAGTTGACCAAATGACATCAAACTACATGATAAATAAGGCACATGGCATACATTATGCATAATAAATTTTGAACCATCAATGAAGTGCACAACCACATCTCCAATCCAAACAACATCACACTTGTAATAATCAACAAGTCTCATGGTATCAAGAAACATTGTTGCATAAGTACACAACCAATCTCTATGTGGTGCAACATGGAAAGAAGCACCATAATCTAGCATCCATGTGTGAGAAAGAGAACTTGATATAAGAGCCTCATTAGGCACAATACTATCAAGTGGCAACACATCAACATTATCCGAAATAGCATTAATTTCTCCTATCTTCATAGTCAATACAGATGGTGTAGGTAACTATTTAGCATGCCCATCAACATGCTTTCCTTTACCTTTAGCGTTCTTTAATGCATCTCAATCTTTCTTCATATGTCCTTTCTTATGACAATAATGGCACTTGACATCCCTCTTCCTTGATTTACTTCTACTCTTATTTCATTGACCATTCTTCCCCTTGTTATTTCTCCTCTTATATTGTTGATTTTTAACTTGCTAAGGATCACGAACACTATATACATCTTCACTATGAGTGCAGCTAACCATATAATTTCTACGGATGTAATCATACACAAGATTACCACAAAGTGCACTATTGCTAATAGCTTTGCAAACATATCGTAAGATGATGGCAAGGTGCATAGCAACAAAATTGCTTTCATTTCATTATCCATCTCCATTTTTTGAGTCTGTAATTGAGAAAATAAAGCATCAAACTCATTTCAATGATCAACAACACTACTTGTGTCCTTCATGTGAAGGTCATATAACTTATCGCATCAGATACACTTTATTTGCTGCCATTTCTTTTTCATAAGTGTTGCATAACTTCTTCCAAAGCTCCTTTGCACTTTCACAATCCAATATTATAAAGTAAACATTATCTATTAGGTGCAATAAAATGGAAGACCTAGTCATTTCATCCAACTCATCCCAATCATCATCATCCATGTCAATAAGGCTTCTTTGAGATTCCATTGACTGACTTTTCACTCCCTCCTCTAAATAAGCACATCCTTGATTTGATTCTTCCGGAGAGAAAAGTTTATGCCATCAAATTTTTGGATCTTGAAATCATCTTTGCTTTGCAATTTATAGCTCCTCTTGGGAACACTGTGACTAGACCTTTATCCATGAGATGTTACTGTGACCTTTGAGGCCATGATGATAGAGAAATGACCAAAATGATAGTAGATCTAGAATAGTGCAAATACCATTAAGGCTAAAAAATGTGACCGTGTCAAATTTTGGGAAAAAAATTGCTAGAGTTTCCCTTGAAAAAATGGATCAATGAAAAACAATGACCAACCAAAGATACGATGTGAGAATGTATATGTTCCCACCAATAAGTGTCTCAAGGAGTAAAGTCAACCACTATATAGTTGAAAATCTGAAATTGGAAAAATTTTGCTTGAGTCTCCTCTACAAAATGAATATATGATCAGTGTAGATAACTCATAAACAATTAAGATTATCAAGATCCTATGAAAAACTAACATACATCTCCTATGGCAAGGTTGTGTAAGTCTTCCACCTACATTACCGAAAAGACCCCAACATCCTAGTGCCTCCCAATTAAGAAAACCTCACCATGACCCTCTATATCAATGTCAAATGCTTTGTGCAAAAATCTAATTGCTATATCAATGACCTCATGGATGTACATAAGGGGTATCCACAAAAGCATACATAGTGTGTTGGTGCTCAATTTATACACTAAAATGGCATTGAAAGATTGAATCAATAGCCCAAACAACACCTACAAGTGTCTGTAAACTCTGTTCTTTAGACCCAAAAAACTTGCATAAACTTGCGGTGGCTTCTCCTACGACAGTTGAAAGCCTTCCAAGAAAGCTATAAGAAGACTCAAGAGCTGAAAATTTAAAGTTGAATGTACATTGCCAAGGAGACATAATATCAAGTGCTTCTATCATCAATATTGATCTTTGGAACAATCTTTCCACCTATGTAGTTGAAACTATACTAAAATAACAAAATCACTCTCTAATTTTCTATAGTTTCTAACTCACAGTGACTCTCAAAAAATCAATGTGGAGAGCCCAGGAAGAAACTTTGAAGGCTCTAAAATAATGTCAACCTTAATTATGTTCAATCCTACAATCACAAAGCAACTAGGGCTTCGTGTTAGGGAAACCTTCTAGTTAAGCACACCTTGGGGGGAACACTATTGAAATGGGTAACCTCTCGAGAAGTAATAGTGCTTTGTCTTCCTTGATCATTGAAGCCCTTTCTCGTGCACAACCATGTTGGAGTTTTAGGTCTATGGAAGCACATGAACAACACAAGTAAGAAGAAGAAGAAGAAGAAGAAGAAGAAGAAGAAGAAGCTTGGAGCACAACACACAAGACTGAATGTATTACCAATGAATGTACAAAGATAAGTGACCCGTTAGGGTTATAGGCATATATAGAAGTCAAGGGAAAAAAACCTCCTAAAGAGGGAAAAAAGTGCCCTGGCAGTCCTTGTGTGTTCACACACATCACCACCAAGATATATCAACAAATCCCCTTGGGAGTGATGCGGTGAACAAGGAGCTAACACTCATGTATAAAGAAGTGCCAAGCTATGTGGAAAGAGATCAATCCACAAAAGGAAGTAAGTCCAAAGCTTTGCACAAAGCTTCAAACTTCTCTCGAGGCAGAACCTTTGTTAAAAGATCAACAATGTTATCTTGTGTGGGCGCATATGTCAAATTGATCTCTCCAACAAAGAACCTCTCCTTGACATAATGATAATGCACCTCGATGTGCTTTGTGAGAGTATGGAGCATAGGGTTCCGCACAAATGCCAATGAACTTTGATTGTCAGTGAAGATGGTGGTGGCAAATGATTGATCAACACCCAAATTAGCCAAAAGGCATCTGAGCCACTCACACTCAACAATTGATGTGAAAGTTTCCCTATACTCAGCCTCACAATTAGAAGTGGCCACAATAGGTTGCTTCTTTCTCAACCAAGATATGCATTAGCTACCAAGCATGAAGCAAAAACCACTAGTGGACACACAAACGTCATAGAAACTAGATCCATTTGAGCTATAAAAAGCATGTGAATCTAGCGGTAATTGTCCCCCCTTGGGATAAAACAATCCAAGTAGTCGAGTACTGCTCAAGTAGTGAAATATGTGCATAACCTCTTGCCAATGCTTGACACCTGGGAAATGCATAAACTTGCTCATCTGAGAGACAAAAAACTGAATATCAAGTCACATTATTCATAAGTAGATCAAGCATCCAATAGTTTGATGATAGAGAACAACATCAAATTCATTTCTATCATCATGAAGACTCAACCCTAAACCTATTTCCATAGGAGTATCAATAGGTTTGCAATCATCAAGGCCAAAATGCTACAATAATATGTCAAAATATTTTTTTTTGACACAAGGCTATCACCCCATTAACTTGAAGAATTTGAATGCCAAAATAATGATGCAATCTCCCCAAATTTGACATCTCAAAAGCTCATTAGGACTAGTGAGTATCATGCCATCAACATACACAAAAATGATAAGAACTACATCATTTGCACATTAACATATAAGGTGCTCTCAATTAGACTATTCTCAAAACCATGTGCAATCAAGTAGGCATATCTCTTTTCACACCAAGCACGTGGTGCTTGCTTCAACCCATATAATGCCTTTTTCAACTTGCACACTTTATTTTCATGCCCTTTCTTCACAAAACCATGGGGCTAAAATACATACACTTCTTCATGTATGTCACCTCTTAGGAATGCAGTTATAATGTCCAGCTGATGTACACTGCAACCATGATATGTTGCAAGTGCAAAAATGCTACAAATAATAGTCATTCAACATGTAGGTGCAAAGGTCTCATCAAAATAAATGCCTCTTTCTTGAGTATAACCTTTTCCAAGAAGCCTAACCTTATGTCTATCAACTGTTCCATCCGGCTTATGCTTCACCTTGTATACCCATTTAGTGCCAATGGCCTTTTTGCCTAGAGGCAAATCACATAAAAACCAAGCACCATTCTTCATTGTAGCATCATGTTTTGATTGCATAGCAACCATCAAATTTTCTAAATTTTGTGCTTCATCAAAAGAAATAAGCTCATCATAAAGATTAGAGGTAGGCATCATATAAAAATCAGATGCAAAGGAAGCACTATGACAACCTGAACGAGTACAATATGATAGTGGAACATCTAATTTTCTATGTCTCAAAGTCTACACCAGTCATTTAAGCATAGATTTTGCCTCCTCTATATCAGACCTTGCATCAACAAATGCATCATGTAAATCTGCATCAGAAATGGAATGATCTGCATCATCATGTGAAACCTATAAGGGCTTAGAAATTACCTCATTTGGACCAATACTTGATTGTACACCTACAAAAAGAGGCAAAAAAGTGTTATACACAACTTTGGAGCTAACATATTTCTCCTTAGTACATGAAAGTAATGATTGAATTGCATCTTCCACAAAAGCAACATCACGGCTAACCAAAATGTGTTTGGCATGTGGATGATATAGATGATAGCCTTTGCTTTCAGAATTGTACACAACAAAAATACATTTCATTGCTTTATCATCCAATTTGTTGCATTGTCATTCATATACTTATGCATATTCCAGACAACTAAAGACACATAGATGAGCAACAAATGGCTTGCAACCATGTCAAGCCTCCTATGGAGTGATAGATTGCATTGCTTTGGTGGGACACCTGTTAAGTACATATGCTACACACATGATAGCCTCAAGCGAGAAGCTATGTGGTAAAGCCTGACTTTTGACCATACACCTTGCCACATCCATGAGAGACTTGTTCTTTCTTTGAGCAACTCCATTTTGATGAGGTGTATATGACACTATACATTGATGTTTTATCCCACAATCGGCCAGAAATGCATTAAAATTAGAAGCCTCAATCAGAACAAATGTTGCCCAATTTACATGCTGACAGATTTTTAGCCATAACCAAAAACAGTTTGAAGCATGTAAACACTTCAAAATTTTCTTTCAATGGATACACCCATGCATGCATAGAGAAATCATCAATAAAATTCACGAAGTAAAGGTAGTTCCCAAAAGAAGGTGTCTGCATAGGACCACATACATCACTATGAACAAGTTGCAATTTATGCATAGCTCGGACTAAACCATCTTTTGCAAAGGATGAAGCTGCATTTTGCCCAAAATATAGCCTTCATAGACATCTTTACAAGGTGCCTTAAGTTTGGGCAGAGAAAAACCATTTGAGATTTCTAGAGGCGTAGCAAACTAGAAAAATTTAGATGGCCAAAGTGTGAATGCCAAAGCTTTGTATCTGAGATAGCCCGAGAATCCTGAACTGCACATGTTGAATCATTCATAGATTTTGCATAGCCTATGAGCTTATACAACCCATGACATAAAATTCCATAAGTAAAAATAACACAACCGTTTGAGCGATCATGAATTGTACATCTGTCATCAATAAATTTGACAACCAAGCTAATCTTGGCTAATGCCGAAAGTGACAACAAATTTTTCTTGTGCTTGGTACATACAAAGCATTTGACAATGTGAGAGAACTACCATTAGTAGTATTCATAATGATCTTTCCAACTCACATTATATGATAAGAGGAGTTGTTAGCACATGTGACAGTATTCCTTGTAGGGGCAGGCTCTAGTGTACTAAAGAAACTGTGTTGCAAGGTAATTTTTTTGGTTGCCCCACTATCAAAGTACCAAACATCTGAGTCTACTTCTACAACAACCATTCAAGCCTCTTTGTTCTTTGCCTCTTTGCAACCAGTTTTGCACAACTCATTATGACATGTTCATTACCTTTACAACATTTCAAAATTATCTTTGCTTTTTTGTTTTCTTCTCGTCTTTGTCTTCATTCTTCAACTATGGAGCATTAGCAGATTTTTCCTTACTAGTAGATGAGCTCCATTTACCTTTGCCCTTTTGACTAGCTAGGATAGCTTGATCTACAACAAACGTAATGCACCTATTTTGCCTAGACTAATATTTTTGCAACAAAACAAAGACTAACTCCTCAGATGTTAAGGAATTTGGATTGCCTTTCATCATCAATCGAATAGTAGAAGCAAAGCTTTGGTATGAATCTGTAAGACTATTAAGAACAATGTGCACAAGTGAACTATCTTGGAAGACTTCATCAACAAAAATTAATTGCTCCTTCAAATATTTAATCTTTATAAAAAAAACATCCATAGAATCTCCTTCATTCATATGCTGACTCTCCAAGTGATTTTGGAGATAAGAAATAGGAGCCTCATTTCTTGCCTGGTATAAAGTGGTAAATGTATCCCAAGCATCCTTTGTTGTTTTACAAGAGCAAATGTGAGGGGTAATGGCATGTTTGATAGACAAAGCTATCAATGCATGTGCATGAGCATCTTTGCCATCCCAACAAAGTTGCTCTAATGTAGGTGCAATAGGAACCACAACATGAATAGAAATTTAAAGATCATCATCTTCAACACGATCTACATCGTCTTCAATAATTGTATTTGCAAGTGCAATAGGATATTTTTCAACACCCTACATAATATTTTGCAATCCCTTTGCTACCAATACATGATGCATCGTATATGCCCACAATGGGTAATTAGTACCATCCAATCTATCCTCAACAACCAATATACTAAATACATCATTGCTTTCAACCATGGTCATTGGCTAAAATATGTTGATGCAAAAAAATGATTGTATCTTGAAAAGTGGAATGAAACCACCTTGTTGAGCTCTGTCAAACCTGTAGCAAAGCTATTGTGAACTCCTAATCACCCTGAGTATGCTCACCAATTTTCATGCAGCTATGAGACTATGATCGGAGGGGTGTTGAAGATGCCTTAGATGAAGCAGCTCCCTGTTTTGATACCAGTTGTTGGAGTTTGATGTCTACAAAAGCACACAAACAACACAAGGAAGAAGAAGAAGCTTCAAGCACAACACAACACTGAATGAATTACCAAGTGAATGTACAAAGATAAGTAACCCATTAGGGTTATAAGCATATATACAAGTCGGGGGAAACAAACCTCCTAAAGAAGAAAAAACATGCACCGATGGTCCTAAGTGTGTTCACACACATCACTACCGAAATATATCAATAGTTTTGTAGTTCATACACTTGTTCAATAACATTCATCGTAAGTTATTTAAGCACATTGGAGTCAAGAGATCCAACAACTAAGGTAATTATTGATAAATTCTTTGATTTATACTTGTTTGCAATCAATCCAACTGAAACTAATAATCAATGGTATAAGCAGCTGGCACTCATGTATAAGGTAGTGCCAAGCTATGTGGATAGAGATCAATCCACAAAAGGAAGTAAGCCCAAAGCTTTGTGGAAAGCTTCAAACTTCTCCCTAGGTAGAGGCTTTGTGAAAAGGTCTGCAATGTTATCCTATGTGGGCACATATGCCAAACTGATCTCCCTAGTAGAGAACCTCTCCCTGAAATAATGATAATGCATCTCAACGTGCTTTGTGTGAGCATGGAACACAGGGCTCCTCACAACTACCAATGCACTTTAACTATCAGTGAAGATGGTGGTGGTAGAAAATTGACTAACACCCAAATCATCCAAAAGGCATCTAAGCCACACACACTCTATAGTCATTGTGAAAGCTTCCCTATACTTAGCTTCACAACTAGAAGCAGCCACAATAGGCTGCTTCTTGCTCAACCAAGATATGCATGAACTACCAAGAATGAAGCAAAAACCACTAGTGGACACATGAGTGTCATAGCAACCAACCCAGTTTGAGTCGAAAAAAGCATGTAAATCTAGTGGTAATCATCCCCTATAGCAACCAACCCAGTTTGAGTCGAAAAAAGCATGTAAATCTAGCGGTAATCATCCCCCCTTGGGATAAAACAACCTAAGTAGCTGGGTAGCACGCAAGTAGTGAAAGATGCGCTTTACCACTTGCCAATGCGTGACACTTGGGAAATGCATAAACTTGCTCATCTATGAGACAACAAACTAAATATCAGATCGAGTTATGCATAAGTAAATCAAGCATCCAATAACTTATTGATATAGAACAATATCAATTGCATATCCAACATCATGAAGACTCAATTGTAAACGTGTTTCCATAGGAGTGGCAATTGGTTTACAAGCTTCAAGGTCAAGACATTTGACACAAAGCTATTCCCCCATCAATGTGCATAAAGTGAATGGCGAATTAATGATGCAAATGCCCCAAATCTAACATCTTAAAAGAGGCATGCAAGTCAGCCTTAAAATCAGCAATATGCTTCTCATTAGGAGCAGTGACCAACATGTCATCAACATACACAACAATGATCAGAATTACATCATCTGCATGCTTAACATATAAGGTCCTTTGAGTTGGACTATTCTTAAAACCATGTGCAATCAAGTAGGCATGTATCTTTTCATATCAAGCACGTGGTGCTTGCTTCAAACCATATAATGCCTTTTTCAACCTACACACTTTGTTTTCATGCCCTTTTTGCACAAAACCATGGGGCTCAAATACATACACACCATTCAAAAATGTAGTTTTAATGTCCAATTGATATACAATCCAACCATGATGAGCTACGAGTGCACAAATGCTACGAATGGTGGTCATTTGGCATGTGGGTGCAAAGGTCTCATCAAAATCAATGCCTCTTTCTTGAGCATAACCTTTTGCAACAAGCCTAGTTTTCTACCTGTCAACCTTCCATCAGGTTTAACCTTCAGCTTGTATACCCATTTAATGCCAATGGCCTTTCTGCCAGAAGGCAATTCACATAAAGACTAGGTACCATTCTTCACAATAACATCATATTCTGATTGCAAAGCATCCATCCAATTTTTTGAATTTTGCACTTCATCAAATGAAACAGGCATATTCTCATCACAAAGATTGAAGGCAACCATTGCATAGCAGCTCACCATCTCCATGAGAGACCTATTCTTTCTTTATACAAATCCATTTTGTTGAGGTGTATACGCACTGTACACTGATGTTTTATCCCATGCTCAGCAAATTTGCATTAAAATCAGAAGATATGTATTGACCACCTCGATCAGAACGGAGGGTGCCCAATTTGCATGCTCATAGATTTTCAACCATAACTAGAAATGGTTTGAAGCACATAAACACTTCAGACTTTGCTTTTAATGGATACACCGATGCATTCATGGAGAAGTCATCAATGAAACTCACAAAGTAAAGGTAGTTCCTAAATGAAGGTGTCTGCATGGGACCACAAACATCACTATGAACAAGCTATAATTTATGGGCACCTCGAACTGGACCATCTTTAGGGAAGGAAGACTATTGCATTTTGCCCAAAATACAACCTTTAGAGAGACATGTTTACAAGGTGCCTCAAGTTTGGGTAGAGAGAACACCATTTGAGATTTGTGTAGATGTAGCAAAGTAGCATAGTTCAGATGATAGCGTGCATGCCAATGCTTTGCATCTAAGATAGCCTGAGAATCTTAAACTCCACATACTGAATCATTCACACATTTTGCATAGTCTATGAGCTAATACAACCCAAGACATAAAATGCAAGAAGCAATGATAAGATTGACATTTGAAAGATCATGAACTATACGCTTGTCATCAACAAATTTGACAACCAATCCAATCTTAGATAATGTTGAAACTAACAATAGATTTTTCTTGATCCTTGCAACATACATTGCATCTAAAAATGTGAAAGAACTACCATTAGCAATAGTAAAAATGATCTTACCAACTCACATTATAGTATATGAGTTGTTTCCTTATGTGATAGTATTCCCTATAGGGGTAGACTCAAGTGAACTAAAGAAACTATGCTACGAGGTAATATGTTTGGTTGCCCCACTATCAAAGTACCAAAAATCTACTGTAGAATACACTAGTCATGAGAAGATGGGTCATAACTGCATACAATAGTAAACACGCATTCTTCATTTTGCACAAGATTAGCAGAATCTATTTTTGGTGTAGAGGCCTATGGAACTGTTGATACATTTAGGTAGTGATGTGTGTGAACACACTAGGACCACCGGGCACGTTTTTCCCTCTTTAGGAGGTTTTTTTCCCCCGGCTTGTATATAAGCCTATTGCCCTAATGGGCTACTTATCTTTGTACATTCTCTAGTAATACATTCAGTATTGTGTGTTTGTGCTCCAAGTTTCTTCTTCTTCCTTGTGCTGTTCGCGTGCTTCCGCAGACGTCTATCTCCAACAATTGGTATCAGAGCAGGTCGTCGCTTCATCTAGGGCACCATCGACACTCCTCCGTTTGCAGTCTTAGATTCGCATGAAATTTGGTGAGCATACTCATAGTGATTCAAAGATCAAACCAGCTTCGCTATGTGGTGCCGAAATCGCGATCTGAGCTCATTTCGGCCTCAGAACGCACTATCACAGCGCTTGTGCAGGCTATTTCATCTTTTTGTGCCAAAGGTATATACCAGTTTCTGTTCGCCAGTTTAAGCATCTCGAAGTCTGCTACAGGTCTAGCAGAACTCATATGGGCAGTTCTATTCAACTTTTTGAGATACAGTCAATTTTCTGCATCAAGGTATTTTAGTCACCGGCCATGGCTGAAAGCAGTGATGTATTCCGTATGTTGGCTGTTGAGGATAAGTTGGATGGTACCAGCTACCCATTATGGGCTTATATGATGCGACATGTATTGGTTGCAAAAGGATTGTGGAACATTGTTCAGGGTGTTGAAAGACGTCCTGTTACACCTGTAACAACATGTACTACAAATACAGGTGCTGGAGCTCATGAAGATGGTGTCGAAGATGATATTCTGCAGATTCCTGTTCGTGCTGCTGGTTCTGTTGCACCTACTGCAGAGCAGATTCGTTGGGATGGTAGAGATGCCCAGGCACATGCATTGATAGCTTTGTCTGTCAAACGTGCCATTATTCCTCATATTTGCTCTTGCAGAACAACTAAGGATGCTTGGGATACACTTACCACATTTTACCAAGCTAGGAATGAGGCTCCTGTTGCTTACCTCCGAAAACAGTTGGAGAGTGAGCACATGAATGAAGGTGATTCTATGGAGAGTTTCCGAACAAAGATCAAAGACTTGAAGGAACAATTGATTTTCGCTGATGAGGTTATACCAGATAGCTCACTTGTGCAGACCATTCTGAATGGTCTTCCTGATTCATATCAGAGTTTTGCTTCTACTCTTCGGTTGATGATGAAAGGCAATCCAAATGCCTTATCATTTGAGGAGTTATCTCTGTTTTGTTGCAAGAAGATCAGTCCAGGCAAAACAGGTCCATTATGCGAGTTGCAGATCAAGCTTTCCTGGCTAGTCAGAAGGGCAAAGGAAAATGGAGCTCTTCAACTAGTAAGCAGAAATCTGCTAATTCTGCATATTCAAAGAAGATAAAGCTGAGAAGAAATCAAAAAAGCAGAAATTGTTTTGTAAGTACTGTAAAGGGAATGATCATATCATAAAGAACTGCCCAAAATTGGCTGCTAAAGAGGCAAAGAAGAAAGAGGCTAGAATGGTTGTTGCAGAGGCCTCTACACCAAAAATAGAGTCTGCAAATCTTGTGCAGGAAGAAGAATGGGTGTTTACTACTGTCTGCAGTTTTGACCCATCTTCTCATGAGTAGTGCATGTTTGCAGTAGACTCAGATGTTTGGTATTTTGACAATGGGGCGACCAAACATGTTACCTCGCAGTGTAGTTTCTTCTCTTCACTCGAGCCTGCCCCTACAGGGAATACTCTTACATGCGTCAACAACTCCTCTTATCCTGTCATGGGAGTTGGTAAGATCATTTTGACTACTGCTGATGGTAGTTCTTTCACTTTGTGAGATGCTTTATTTGTGCCAGGGATCAAAAAGAACCTGTTATCAGTTTCTGCATTAGCCAAGATTGGCTTGGTTGTGAAATTTGTTGATGACAGGTGTACTGTTCATGATTTGTCAAATGGCGATGTGATTATTGCTTCTGGCATTTTATGTCGTGGGCTGTATAAGCTCATAGACTATGAAAGATCTGAAAATGATTTGGCATGTGCAGTAAATGTTTCTTAGGCTATGTCAGATGCAAAGCTTTGGCATGCACGCTTTGGTCATCTGAATTTTGCTAGTTTGCTATGCCTGCAGAAATCTGAAATGGTGTCCTCTTTGCCCAAACTTGAGGCACCTGGAAAACATGTTTGTGAAGGCTGTATTTTGGGAAAAATGCAGCATTCCTCCTTTCCAAAAGATGGTTCAGTTCGGGCTACACAGAAATTGCAGCTTGTACATAGTGATGTCTGTGGTCCTATGCATACACCCTCTTTTGGAAATTACCTTTACTTCGTGACTTTCATTGATGATTTTTCCAGGCATGCATGGGTATATCCACTCAAAGCAAAGTCCGAAGTGTTCATGTGCTTTAAACAGTTTTTGGTTTTGGCTGAAAATCTGTCAGCATGTAAAATGGGCACCCTCCGTTCTGATCGAGGGGGTGAATATATGTCTTCTGATTTTAATGCATTTCTGGCTGAACGTGGGATAAAACACCAGTGTACAGTGCCGTATACACCTCAACAGAATGAATTTGCTGAACGGAAGAACAGGTCTCTCATGGAGATGGCGAGGTGTATGGTCAAGAGTCATGCTTTACTGCATAGTTTGTGGCTTGAGGTTGTCATGTGTGCAACATATGTACTGAACAGGTGTCCCACTAAAGCACTGCAGTCTATCACTCCATATGAGGCTTGGCATGACCGCAAGCCATCTATTGCACATCTGCGGGTTTTTGGTTGTTTGGCATATGCTGTAGTGCCTGAACAACATTGCAGAAAATTGGATGATAAGGCAGTAAATGTATTTTTGTTGGGTACAATTCTGAAAGTAAAGGGTATCGTCTGTATCATCCACAGACTAAACGCATTCTGGTTAGCCGTGATGTTGTCTTTGTGGAAGATGCTATTCAGCCATTGCTTTCATGTACTAAGGAGACACCTCTTAGCTCCAAAGAGATGTATGATACTTTGATGCCTCTTTTTACAGGTGGACAATCTAGTGCTGGTCCTAATGAGGCAACTTCTTAGCCTTTGCAGGTTTCATATGATGATGCAGATCATTGCATTTCTGATGCAGATTTACATGATGCACTTGTTGATGAGAGAGATGATATTGAGGAGGCAAAAACTATGCCAAAATGGTTGGTGCAAACTTTGCATGATAGGAAATTAGATGCACCTTTATCATATCGTACTCGTTCAGGCTCTCATAGTGCCTCCTTTGCATCAGATTGCTATGCTATGGCTGCGTCTAGTCTCTGTGATGAGAATGAGCCTGTTTCTTTTGATGAAGCACAAAATTCAAAAAATTGGATGGCTACTATGCAATCCGAATATGATGCTATAATGAAGAATGGTACATGGTCTTTATGTGACTTGCCTCCTCGCAAGAAGGCCATTGGCACTAAGTGGGTATACAAGCTGAACCGTAAACCTGATGGTACAGTTGACTGGTATAAGCCTAGGCTTGTTGCAAAGGGTTATGTCCAGGAAAGAGGCATTGATTTTGATGAGACCTTTGCACCTACATGCCGTATGACTACTGTTCGGAGCATTTGTGCACGTGCAGCCCATCACGGTTGGAATGTACATCAGTTGGACATTAAAAGAGCATTTCTGAATGATGACTTGCATGAAGAAGTGTATGTTTTTCAGCCTCGTGGCTATGTGCAGAACGGGCATGAAAACCAGGTGTGCAGGTTAAAGAAGGCATTATATGGTTTAAAATAAAGCAAGCACCACGTGCTTGGTTTGAGAAGATACATGCCTATCTGGTTGCACATGGTCTTGAGAACAGTCCAACTGAAAGCACCTTATATGTTAAGCGTGCTAATGATGTGCTTCTGATCATTTTTGTCTATGTTGACGACATGCTGCTCACTGGTCCTATTGAGAAGCATATTGCTGATTTCAAGGCTGATTTGCATGCCTCATTTGAGATGTCTGATTTGGGGCATTTGCATCACTATTTGGGCATTCAGTTTATGCAAGTTGATGGTGGAATGGCTTTGTGTCAAACGAAATATATTGACACATTATTGTGGCGTTTTGGCCTTGAAGACTGTAAGCCTATTGCCACTCCTATGGAGACAGGTTTACGATTGAGTCTTCATGATGCTGGGGATGCATTTGATGCTGTTCTCTATCAGGAGGCTTTTGAATGCTTGATTTACTTATGCATTACTCAGCCAGATATTCAGTTCGCTGTCTCACAGATGAGTAGGTTTATGCATTGCCCAGGAGTCACTCATTGGAAGGCGGTTAAGTGCATCTTTCGCTACTTGAGTGGTACTCGGCTACTTGGGTTGTTTTATCCCAAGGGGGGATTACTACCGCCAGATTTGCATGCTTTTTCTGACTCGGATTGGGTTGGTTGCTATGACACTCGTGTGTCCACCAGTGGTTTTTGCTTCATGCTTGGTACCTCATGTATATCTTGGTTGAGCAAGAAGCAGCCTACTGTGGCCACTTCCAGTTGTGAGGCTGAGTATAAGGCAACTTTCACAGCGACTGTTGAGTGTGTGTGGCTCAGACTCCTTATGGCTGATTTGGGTGTTGGCCAGTCTTCTGCCACCACCATCTTCATTGACAGTCAGAGCGCATTGGCAGTTGCAAGGAACCCTGTGTTCCATGCTCGCACTAAGCACATTGAGGTGCATTATCACTCTATCAGGGAGAGGTTCTCTGCTGAGGAGATCAGCTTGGCATATCTGCCCATGCGGGAGAACATTGCAGACCTTTTAACGAAGGCTCTCCCTAGGGAGAAGTTTGAAGCTTTCCGCAAAGCTTTGGGCTTACTTCCTTTTGTGGAGTGATTTCCACATAGCTTGGCATGCCAGATCCTTGTGCACTGCATCACTCCCAGGGGGGATTTGTTGATATATTTAGGTAGTGATGTGTGTGAACACACTAGGACCGTCGGGGCACTTTTTTCCCTCTTTAGGAGGTTTTTTTCCCCGAGCTTGTATATACGCCTATTGCCCTAATGGGCTAGTTATCTTTGTACATTCTCTAGTAATACATTCAGTATTGTGTGTTTGTGCTCCAAGCTTCTTCTTCTTCCTTGTGCTGTTCGCGTGCTTCCGCAGATGTCTATCTCCAACAGGAACAACCATTCCATGATCTTTTTTCTCTTTGCCTCTTTTGAAGCTAATTTTTGATAGTTTATGACATGATCATTTCCTTTGTAGTATTTGCAAAATTGTTTTTGCTTTTCTGTTTTCTTCTAATCTTTGTCTTCCTTCTTTGGCTGTGCAACATTAACAGATTTTTGTTTATTAGTAGATGAGTTCCATTTATCCTTGCCCTTATATTTAGCTTAGAAATCTTGATCTGCAACATGCATAATACACTTGTTCTACCTTGATTAATATTCTTGCAACAAAGCATAGACTAACTCCTCAAATGTTAAGGCATTTGGATTGCCTTTCATCATCAATCAAAGAGTAGAAGCAAAACTTTAATATGAATATGGAAGAGCATTAAGAACAGTCTACACAATTGAACTATCTAGTAAGACTCATCCGCAGAAATCAACTATTCGTTCAAGTCTTTGATCTTTGTCAAAAAATTATCCATGTAATCTCCTTCATTCATATGTTCACTCTCTAATTGTATTTAGAAGTTAGCAATATGACCCTCATTTCTTGCCTGGTACAAATTGGTAATTGTATCCCAAGAATCTTGTGCTATTTTGCAAGAGTAAACATGAGGGATAATGGCATCTTTGATAGAGAAGGTTATCAATAGATGTGCTTGAGCATCTCTACCATCCCAAGGAAGTTGCTCTACTGCAACATGAACCACAGCATGAACATGAACCTAAAGATCATCATCTTCAACACCATATGCATCACCTTCAATACCTGTATTTGCAAGTGTAGTAGGGCATTTGTCAATACCATGCACAATATTTGAGAATCCTTGTACTACCAATATATGATGCATTATATATGTCTAGAAGGGATAATTGATACCATCCATTGTGTCCTCAACAACCAACATATGGAATACATCATTGCTTTAATTATGGCCATTGACTAAATCCAGCTCCACTATCTGAATACAACTTGTGGATTCTATATATGAGTATGTTATGTATGAGGAGACAAGTAGTGCATTATGGCAGAGACTACAAGATATGTATGCAAGTGTTAGCCCGGGAAATGGCTGGTTTTGGTGCACTAATATGCTTCTATTTGGCAAGAGAATATGTTTGATTGCAGGTACTTGAAGAGTTGATCAAATGGTGGATATGAAGTATTTGGAGATTACATGGCGCTTTCTTGGTCAAAGAGGAAGGCCATCAACATTTGGATTTCCGCTATGGAAAATATAAGCATGTTCAAGATGCCATCACTCGTTTTGAGTGGATGTAGCTTGAGGGAATCCATGCAAATTCTAGTACTTTTGTTCATGTCCGGAATGCTTGTTGACGTACAAGCTTGGGATTTGTGTGCTCAAGCAAGAAAGGCTACTGATGGTGAAGGCTTTGATTTGGAGAGATTGACAAGGAATGGGGAAAGGACATTTACACCCTCTATGAGTAGCATCGTCATGAGTAATGGCAATTAATGAGACACTCATAATTTTTTTTTTTTTGTTGAAATAATTGATCTCAGAATCTGCATGGAAGCATAATAGCATCATTTCATTCCTACCTGTGTACTATGCACGTGGTGTAAATTGTGTGAAAGAGGAACTGGCTGCAGCCAGAGCTTATATACTGATGCATACAAAAGAGGATTTTCCTCTAGTGCTACTCTCTTGGGCACCGTGGCGTGTATGTATAGCAAATGAAAACAACAGAGGTCTTATTGTGGTACTCACAAATGCATGTGGAGGTTAAGCATACAGGCAAAATATCACTCGCCTATTTTGTCCACGCATGTGAAATTCTTGTTGAAAATTATAATACTTTAATCATGTGTACACTTCAAAACGGGATGATTGCATTGGAAATTGGCCGAGCATTACACATTGATGATTTCACGGGGCCAGTCAGTTTTGTGGTGTAGCTGAGATGGTTGGAATTATATCACTTGTGCAAAAGTACACGACAGAAATATATCAATGGCTGGGCTTTAACATCGCCACTCAGACTGTTGCAGGATATTCTTTCCTAGTTGTTGCTGCCTACATAATGTGAGATTGGTCCACTTTCCGTTTTTTTGGTGCAAAACAAGGGGGGGTCGCTTTACCTGCAGAGAGACAGGGGAGAAGGTGGTTTTTTTTGTCTTTTTTTCTAGAATTGCAGAGAGCAGGTGGGTTCTTTTTTGGACTCTCCCGCTCGGCTGGGGGGTTTTTTTTTTTGCTTCCCCATGGTTCTGACGAAAGAAACGGAAAAAGGGGGGAGTGGTTTTCTTCTTCGCCAGCTCAAAGGGGGGATAGGTGGTTCGGCCGAGATCTGTCCTGAAGAAGTCTGATCTTACTTCGCCATGTATACAGTGCAGCAGGCGTGGACTGCACACAATCTTCCATCGAAGGAAAGGCATAGCTGAAGGTAAAGTTTTTGCTTCGAGTTTAAAAGGAAAAGAGGATGGCTCTATGTTCTGAAGAGAGCGGAAGTAGCTCCGATAGAGGGTAGGAGTGAGAACACTTCCAAGCATAGCTATGGCACACCAATGGACATGGGAGAAACTGTCGCAACTCCCTATTGAACGTTCTTCAGTCATAGTAGTTCAAATCAATATATACACCATAGAGGCTTATTGTTGAGAACCTGTTTCTTCAAGCAGAAGCTCCCTCCCCAAGTAGACGTTGTCTTCTCTCCGAAACTTCCCGCTCGTACACATTTCATACTTATCTCAAGATAGAAACGAGAACAGCGCTTTGGTGTTTGATAATGAGTTTTCTGGCTAGAGATGGAGAATTCGAGGGAAATGAGAAGACTCATCATGATGGAAGAACCTCTTTATGGAAACGTATATGACAGATGCTCCAAATGTGTCATTATATTTTGAACACAATTAATCAGACAGAGAGCTTGATGTGGTCCATGAAGATGCCTTAGGAAAACACAGGTACAAATGTCTAACGGATCATTCGAGAGGTCTCCAAGCAATTTAATTTGAAGACAACTAGTGGATCCTGCATATGGCAAGAGCTGATTTGGATTTAGATAAGAGACTTTCGTCGCTCTTCCTCAATCTGGAACTCTTTGAATTGCTGCTGAATCAGCACACATGAGATGTATAGCTCGACTGGAGGGAAAGTCCTGGGCAACAACGGCATTGAAGAATGATGGGGAGTCTGCCATTTCAAGAAGTCATGAACATTCTATCATAATTTGGAAAAGACTAGCGCATGATTTGAATACTCATATCCGGGAACTACTGGAAGTTATGCACAGTCGAAGGAAGGCTAAAGTATGTTTTCTTTTTTGGAGTTCAAGGAAGAAAGGTGCTCTTGGCCTTGCGAGAGAAGAGAGAAGGGAGAAGTTCTAAGGAAGAAGCTGCTGCGCATCAGGGTGGGATCTAAAACAAAGTTTTCGAAAGAAAAGGGCAGATAGAGAGAGAGAACAAGGCGCTAACCTGGTAGAGGGAATGAAGCTTTCTCCTGACTTAAAGTGTGGAAGGAAAAAAAACTAATATCGACATTCAGAAAGTATGGAAAAAGAACTCTTGGACTTAGTGGATGTTGTTCGATAATGGAGAGACGCTCAGAGGACAATACTCAAATGATGATCTCGACTGTGATTTCAGTTATATGCTTTTGACTGTGGACCTGCTCATGGTAATCTCCGATAGCATTGTAATTTTATAAACTATTTCTTTATAATAACATAGGTTGCGTTGTTCTGTTTTGTCCAACGAATACTGTTCTAAAT
Source organism: Ceratopteris richardii (assembly GCA_020310875.1). NCBI lineage: Eukaryota > Viridiplantae > Streptophyta > Polypodiopsida > Polypodiales > Pteridaceae > Ceratopteris > Ceratopteris richardii. Next base: position 83,603,884 of record CM035411.1, read on the forward strand.
GTACCAGGCAAAATCTGTACAGGTGATCATCGAATAAATGTAATATTGCAGTTAGTTTGAAATAGAAATGATATGCTTTAGGCGATCAAAAAAAAAAAAATATAACTGTCCGGGTGTTCCTGTATTTTCGTGCTGATGAAGGCCGTATGCTGATTTAAGGCACTTTGCAGCCAGCTTCTCCTTTTGACCCGGAGCTGCCCTTTTATATTGCTGAAAGCCAGGTTTAAATTGTCTTCAACATTTTGCCATGTCTGCATCTATTCTTTGTTAACTATTGCACGGGATAGAAGAAAGTTTCACTCTTTTCCATTTTTGAAGTGCGGAAAACATTTAGTCACTGCAGTCATCATGTGTCTAAAGATGCGTCAATGCTTTGGGTGGTACATTATGGGATTGAGTGTGATTTGTGTTGATGGGGATGGCTTGAGTATATAGCTATGTCAATGGTAGTGTGTGCTATCTATGAAGGGACCAGGAAGATATACTTGCCAGAGAGATGGTTTAGATTGAGAGAGATGAAATAGGACTTCAACTGGAAGGAAGGGAGGGCTGAGCGATCGTGGAGGGAAGGCTACACTCAGAGGCCATTGTTCCTCATAAAAAGGGGGAAGGTTCTTGGGACGACTGCCGGTTCCTCTTTGTGCGGATGAGCATGAACTGATGGTGTCACACGAGTACAACAAAGTGTTGAGAATAAAACTGGAAGACTGCACTCTATGTCATGGGTTGGTTAGATTGAGTTGCCTCTGTCAAAGCTGAGGTATGATAAAATGTTAACCAAGGATTTGTGTGCACGATCGTAGAGCAGCATAGATATCGAATGCTTCAATTACCTCCGCCTTTTCAATTGAAAACCAATCTTGGCTAATATTCTTAGCTTGCGCAATCCGGTTATATAGGAGACAAACAAATGCTAGGTTATTCCACCCACATCATATTGATGGTGCAGAAAATGTTTTGTGCATCTGATCGTTTGTCTTCATGAAGGTCGGGGAGTGGTAATGTGTTGTGAATGGTATTTATGAAGTAGGCCTTTGAACTGTCTGCCTCATGTTTGTCTAGGATTAAAGCCAATAATGCCTTTTGCGCTAGAAAAATGGGGTACCAATAAGACTAGTCCAAGGACGTCGGCACCATGTACTTTGAGGAAATATTTCGGTTCAGGTTTCTAAGTATGTCCATACTTCAGCGATTAGAAATGCAGATTTTTAGGGAGGGGTGCACTTATGCAATGAATTGAGAGCCAAGGTAAATGAAGAAGGTGGTGTATTCAGGTCGACAACCAGTAGAAACATTCAATAATCTTTGGCTTGCATTCCTACGTGCCTAATCTCTCGAATCCCAGCACACTTCTATAGATCCCGTTGGGCTTCTATGGCTCGAGCCCTGTTTTTTTTTGCCCTCCTAACAGCCAAAGGTAGATCATCATTTGGACAAGACCCTTTTCAATTTTGTTTATGGACCGCAACCCTAGGCTTGATTCTGATTAAGGACTAGATGCCTAATCTATCTCTTCATGTGAATCCCAAACCCTTGATAAATTCCCACCGTAGCGAGTGATCGACCCGTCCACTCCTTGTCATCCGTATGAGATTTTAGGATTAGGGAAGCTCAATAGTATATGGGCAATTAAGAAAGCTGGGTTATGATTAAACACCAATTGCTTGTATTGGGAAAGTCACTCCGGTTGTGAGAGAGAAGGCCAGTGGGGCCGTTATGCACATACATGATTATAGGTGTTGGAAGAGTGTGTAAAGATAGGTATCAATCAAGTGAGCATAGGTGTGCTAGAGCAAGGAAGTAATAGAGGGTGTGTAAGAGCATGAAGAAGGTACAATGGAGTGGGTGTGTGGGATGAGCATGTGAGAGTAGAAGAGAGAGGGAAGGGAAATCGCGAGAAGTAATCCTTGTAGATTGGATCCTTGTGGGTATGAACATTTTGGTTCCCATTCATCCCAATTTACGACCATATTTGGACACAATCGTGGACTTTAAGTGAGGAGAAGTGACAAGTGCAAGAACATTGGGCAAAAATTTAAGTGTTTGTCAGACACTTTCCTCGGGAAGAAAGACAAACATTTTGGTGCGTTTGCCGGGAAATATATTGGCACGTCTCTATAAGAGAGTGCCATAGGTTCGCTTAGCGCCACATGTTGGCCGAGCTTGCGGACTCCAGATCTAGTACATGAGCGAGGGGAGCTCATCCTCAGGAGCAACACAAACGCAAAGAGAGGAACGCGCTCAGAGGAGAGCCCTTGAAAGAGAAAGGAAGAGGTGGGAACCGCTAGGTGAGTCGACTTCGACTAGCTCAAGGAAATCTGCCAAAAACGTGTACTCCCGTAGGAGAGTCGCGAATCAAGTGCAGAAGTTTGAAGGAGGGATCTTGAGGCCACGTGCACTAAATTTCTAGGATCGAGGTGATATTGACATCACACCTCTGTTTGAAATGGCTCAGCGGATTTCGGTTCACTTGGGGGACTTCACCAAGTTCTCAGGTGCTTGGGACGAGGATCTAGATAGTTTTATCCAATTGTTTGAGGTTACGTGTGCGGCCAATGAGGTAGTTGACCAGGGTCAAAGGTTGAGGATCTTTCCGGCTACTCTTTGTGATGAGGCAACCAACTGGTATGGGAATTTGACACCTCAAGAGTGTGGAACTTATCAGATGCTCAAGGAAGCCTTCTTGGCAAAGTTTCGACGACAAGGCTTCCAAGATAGATTGGCCCAACAGATGGATTACTTGCGACAAGGAGTCAATGAGAGCATCGATAACTACATTCAGAGAATGGAAACGTTGGTAAGAAAGATGGGCGCGAATTCCTCGAACGATGAGACATTGAAAAGAAAATTCATTTCGGGATTGAGAGATCCTATGGCACAGTAGCATATCAACCTGACAAGACCTTCAACTTTAATGGATGCTAAGGAACAAGCAAGGCTTTGGGAGGAAGTATAATTATGTCAACAGAGGAAGATGGAGCTCTTATACGAGCCAATGGGAGGCCTGGGAAACATACCGATGAAAGATCCTGGCCAAGGAAGTCCCGCATTGATGACCTTAGCTTTTGTAGCTTCCACTAGCACGCCAGGCGAGGTAAAACCTGCGTTAACTGAAGAACGAATATTGGAGTTTGTCACACAAGCTATAAAAGCTGCCACAATGACCCAGGAAACATACACAGTAAAACCCGAGGTAACTACAAACCCGAATCAAGTGTTTAGATCAAATACATGGTGTGGAAAGTGCCATGGTTATGGCCATTTGGCTTCAGAATGCCCTACAGTCTCGAGGGTATTCACAGATAGATCACCACCTAGAATGCGTTGCACTTTTTGTGGAATAACAAATCACACGGAAGACCGATGTTACAACAAGAGAGCCTATGAAGAGAGAACCATGAAACCAGGAGATACGAGAGAAAGATCCTACACGGGATTGCCCGCTCAAAGTGTCCCACCTACATCTCGTTGGGAAAACAGACCTACTTATGGATATGGTGTTCAGGGTCAAGGAGGAGACTATCCAAGAGGAGCCGCACGTGATCAAAGAAGAGATGGTCCAATCCAGTGTTAGAGGTGCCATGGCTTTGGCCATACTCAATCTAGGTGTCCAAACGAAAAGAAACCAATTGATTATACCCCACTATGTAGGTACTGTAGTGGAGAGGGCCACTTTGATGAAGATTGTCCAAAACGAAGAGCTTCCACTGGCAAGGATAAGGGACCAGTAGGGTCCTCGAATTATGTTGATACTCAGATGCATTCCACATCGAGAGCTCAAGAGCACGTTCCTACGATCGGAGTAGTGTTCAAGACACCGAATCCTCAAGAAGGTTCTAGCTCGTCGATGCACTTTGTGGATGCTTACCAGGCCAAGAAACCACATAAAGAGCCAATTGTGGCAGTAGTCACAAGGACTCAAGAGTATTTAAAGAAGCATCCAGAAGACGAAAGCGAAAAAGCAAGCCAAAAGAAGATAGCTGAACATGGAGAGGTAGAAAACCAAGTTGGAGGATTTGCTGAGCAACAAGAGTTTGAGGATGGGGAAGAGATAGAGATTCTTCCACCAGTGACCAAGGAGTTTGTGCCAGGCATAGCACCATTCCCTGAAAGATTAAGGGCTCCAAAGTGTAGGAAGGAAAGACAAAGTTTGGAGGAAGTGGACATTGTAAAGTTGCTCGCGGACACGGAAGTCACGCTAGACATTGGCACATTGCTGAAATGTTCACCTGCATATAGGAAACAATTCTACAACGAATATATTAAGAAGCCGAGGAAAGCTCGAGATAAAAAGAGACAAGATAAAGATGTCGAAGGGATCATTCAAAGTATTACAATGCAAATTGATTTGAATGCTCCAGCTGTGACAGTCGAGATTAAAGGGTATACAGTCCCTGGTGCTCAGTTAGATAGTGGAGCCGTAGTCAACCTTATGACTGAATACATGATGAAAGCTTTGGGCCTCAACCACATGGAAGAAACTCTGATGTCCTTGAGAATGGAAGATCAAACACAAGTGAAGCCTGCAGGCCTTTTGAAGAATGTAAGCACAGTTGTGGGCGGTCTAGAGTTTAAGGTTGATTATCTGATAGTAAGACCAAGGACCTCAGAGGCTACCTTCTCGATCTTACTTGGACGGCCATGGCTGGTGCAAGCCGAATGTGTGCACGATTGGCGCACAGGATTTATCACAATTGGACCAAAGGCTGATCGAATACAACTTCAAGTGTCTCCAAACTTGACTGGCAAGAGATTGACAACAGCTGAGGAAAGGGAGCAAAAAGCGAAGGAAAAGGTTAGACAAGAAATGGCGCGGGTAAGATTTGCCCTGCGCACGGAGACTTCTAAGGACCTTTCACAGGATGGATTTAATCTCCAATTGGCCAACCTCCAACATGCGAAGGTGGGCGAGTACAAAGATCCACTATGTTACAAGGATGACTCAGACCAGGAGTTGTTGGGATGGTTGACACATACAAGTGAATTTGAGTGCTACATGTTGAGTATAGACGCAAAGGAAAATAAAGCTACTCAATCCCTGGAGAAGGGAACTTCAAAAGAAGAGTTGAAACTAGAGTTAGCACCGACAATGGAAGTACAACAGTTGAGAGAGAGGGTTAGAGTGCTAGAAGCAGAACTTCTAAGGAGAAGTCGAGAATTGGAAAAGGAAGCGAAGAGTAAGACTAAAGTGTCGGAAGCCATTGCAAAAGCTGAACTCAAGAAATTGGGTCCAATCGAAGCAGAACAAAACAATGATTTACTGGCCAACCATGACAATGATTTACTGGCCAACCATGCACGCGTGATTGGAGAGCACGTTCCAATCACAGTATCATCAAGGAATAAGGAATATTCGCGAGAAGCTCAGGTGGAAAAATGGGAAGTTTTTCCAGAAAAGTTCTTGACTGTGGGGTCAGAGCTACCAGATGGAGTACGAGATTGCATTAAATTGGCACTCAAAAATTTCAGCAAGGCCTTTGCATGGTCATACAGTGATCTGAGAGGAATTGATCCCCGAATCTTCCAACATTATATAAATTTGGAAGAAGGCACCCGACCAATATGTCAACGACTTAGGCGGACAAATCCAGTCTACTCGAAATTGATCAAGCTGGAATTGACTAAGCTATTGGAAGCAGGATTCATATATCCCATCGCCTCCAGCGAATGGGTATCACCAATTGTAGTTGTTCCGAAGAAAAATAAGAAAATCCGTATTTGCATAGATTATCGTAAGTTGAACGAGCGCACAAAGAAGGATCACTTCCCCTTGCCGTTTACTGATCAAATCTTGGACAGAGTGGCTGGCCATAAATTGTACTCATTTTTGGATGGTTTCAATGGGTACAACCAGATCCAAATCCATGAAGAGGATCAATCAAAAACTACTTTCACCACAGAATGGGGTACGTATGCATATCGTGTGATTCCATTTGGATTCTGCAATGCACCGGCCACATTCCAGAGAGCAATGATAGCTGCATATCAAGACTATTTGCAGGATTGGATGGAGATATTCCTCGATGATTTTGCAATCAGGGGCAATGATGAAAACATGATGGAGAGGATCGAAGCTATTTTAAGAAGAAGCATCAAAAAAGGCATCGCATTAAATCCTGAAAAGTGTACATTTGGAGTACGAAGAGGATTGCTTTTGGGACATGTTATTTCCGAAAAAGGGATCGCGGTTGACGAGGACAAAGTACAAAAAATTGGACAACCTCCACCTCCTCAAAACTTGCGGCAACTCAGAGAATTCTTGGGGCATGCTAATTATTACCGACGATTTATATTAAATTTTGCATCAATCGCAGCACCATTGACGAATCTTTTGAGGAAAGACCAACAATATAAATGGACTGGAGAGTGTCAAGTTGCATTCGAATTGATAAAAAATAAATTGATAAATGCACCGATTTTGGTAGCACCCGACTGGACGAAAGAATTTCATGTGCATACAGATGCTTCTCATACTGCGGTTGGAGCAGTGCTATGTCAAGCCGATGAAAGGAAGTTGGACCACCCTATTTATTACGCAAGTCGAAACTTGAATAGCACGGAAAGAAACTACACAACTACAGAAAAGGAATGCCTCTCGATGATCTTTGCGGTGAACAAGTATCGGCATTACTTGATGGGAAAACATTTCACATTTTATGTGGATCATGAAGCCCTTAAGTATATCATTAATAAACCCGAGCTATCAGGGCGATTGATGAGGTGGATGCTACTCCTCCAAGAATTTCAGTTCACAGTGGTAACCAAACCAGGCAAAGCGCATATATTGGCTGACCATTTATCTCGAATTGTTAATGAGGAGCCAATCTCTGGTGTGCCAGATGATGCTCCTGATGGGCATATATTCCAGGTTGATGCTAAAGTACCTTGGTATGCTGACTTGGTGAATTTCTTATGCACCACTAAATATCCACCAGGAGCAAGCAAGAGAGAGAAGCAAAAACTGTTAGCATTGGCGAAGCACCATAGCATCATTGGGGGGAAGCTCTATCGATATTTTGTACATGAAAGCATTTATTGGAGGAGTCTCGAGGAAGAAGAAGCAACCCTAGTGTTGAGGGCATTGCATGATGAACCCTGCGGTGGGCATTTTGTTGGTGAACTGACGGCAAGAAAGACTTTATTGGCTGGGTATTGGTGGCCAACGCTGTTCAAAGACTCTCACACATACTGTAAGAAATGCGACAAATGCCAAAGAATGGGCAAACCAACGTTAGCACATGCTGCTCCTCTTACGCCAGTGTTGGCTCTTAAGCCTTTTGAAAAGTGGGGAATGATTTTGTGGGGCCTATTGATCCTCCCTCAAGACGTAGATCCAATAGGTATATCTTGGTCTGCACTGACTATGTTACCAAGTGGGTAGAGGCTAAAGCTCTGAAGATTGACCGAGTTGTTGATGTAGCTAAATTTTTGTATGAACAAATTATCACCCGATTCGGATGCCCGTTGGAGATAGTGAGTGATAGAGGAACGCACTTTGTCAATGAACTGATCGAAGAATTAATGGAATTATATAAAACCAAACATAAGAAAAGCACTCCATATTACCCGAGGGCGAATGGACAAGTGGAGGTCACCAACAAGGTTCTGGATCAGATTCTGACAAAGACAGTAGCTGTGCATAGGCGAGACTGGGATGAAAGAATTTTGGAAGCTTTGTGGGCGTATAGAACATCCTACCGAGTGACGACTAAGAGCACTCCGTTCTCTCTAGTATATGGCGAGGAAGCCATCTTTCCCATCGAAAAAGATGTTCTGACACTAAGAGTGGCCATCGAGGCCAGGATGGGAGAGGAAGAGTCATTGAAGGACAGGTACATACAACTGGTCAAGCTAGAAGAAAAGAGACTCATTGCACAACAAAGTCTGGAAGCTATTCAGAGAAGACGTAAGGAGAGGCACGACAAGAATCTCAAGACCTATGTGATTCAAGAAGGGGATTTGGTGCTAGTTTATGATAGTAAATATTATAAATTCCCGGGGAAGTTACAGACAAGATGGGCAGGACCGTTTAAGGTGGTGGAACTCAACTCCAATGGTTCCATGCAAATTCAAGATTTAGGAGAAGAATGTGCTCCCGTGAAGGTTAACGCGCTTCGAGTTAAACCATATTTCAAGTAGCATTAGGACGGGAGAAGCCAGACGAGATCCAAGCAGAAGGACGTCGTAGACTCATTGTACATAGATGTATAGTTATATATATATATATATATATATATATATATATATATATATATATATATATGCGCATATGTAAGCTATGATTTGTGTGTCATAAATATTCTTCCTTGCTAGCTCAAGAATTTTGGACTTCTAATTATTTTTTGTGTTGCGCAGAGACTGTTAGGAGCTAAGTAACAAAATGGCAGATCAAATAACTCAACTCTATTTGTACGAGCTAAGGATATATTTCTCGGACCAAACATTCGCCCGCATGGACATAGATGTCGACGACTTTGAGACAGAATATGATGTGGAGGAAGCACACTGGCTGGTATGCTTCATAAACCAGGGTTTGGATGTTATGTTTTATATTGAGTGTTTTGAGGAATACCTGACCCGACATGTAGGATGGGAGGGGGATCGATATTACTATTTCGACCCTTCGAGGGAAATGCCTAACGAAGAAAACGATATCACTTGGGCTTGGGCAGATGTGTTGACGATAGGAAGTGATGACAGAGCTCCTGAAGTTGAGCCTGACTCGCCCTAGGGAAGTCATTGGGATGCGAGTATGATGTGAGGCTACATGAGACATCCCGGAGACCCACATTCTGGAGCACCTAAGGATAGGTATACGAGGGACCAAGGCATAGCCGGCTGTAGTTACCTAGTGAAAAGTCAAATCGATGAATACATATGTAGTGTCTGTAATTGAGAGAATGGAGTGAAGAGGTGGTTGATCTGTCAAAGGCTAGAGTGTATATGTTTGCATGCATGTGTGGAAAAAGTGGGGAAAAGTCCCTTTCTTCCTCTCCCTAATTCTCAGGACTTGGGTAAATTAATTAACTATGAAAAAAAAAAAAGGAAAAGAAAAAATTGTGTTGCTGTGATCGTACCAATGCGCTATGGTGGGCTAGTAGGTGGGTGGATTTATCCTAGCCGGGTGGTTAGGACCACGAGCCGCAGCTAGTTTCGCCATAGGCTTGGGATGTATATGTTTATGTCTTAGCTACGCGCCATAACGGGTTGGTAGGTAGGTGGAGCCATCGTGGCTGGGTAGTCATGACCACGAGCCGCATCCAGCTTCGTTATGGGCTAGCTGATATATGCTACTTGTCTATCGTTATGTGTTCATGTGTTGTGCACTGCATTGCATTGGTAGATGCATGGAATCAACCTGATCGGGTGGTCAGGTCCACGAATCGCATCCAGTGACAACGTAGGCCAACGTGTGAATATAAATAAAATCTACCTATGAAGTTATTCCCCACTCCTGAGGGGGAGAGAGAGAGAGGAGAGGGCGACGATCACCTGGGAGGGAACATTATTTGCTTGTATGATTGGTATGTGATGGCTTATGACAGATCAACCCACTTTGAATCAACATTCTGGAAGGCACGGAGACTTTATATGTACTTATGGATGAGGCTTTAGCGAGGTAATGCAACGGGTTCGCTTTATAACTTATGTGCTTTATCCGAGGGTTTTCCAGTGTGTGAACACTCCAGGGTTTTTATGTAGATCTTGACTTGTACTCAGTTCTCGATGGCTTTTGTAGGACGACGATGGGGATTCTTCAAGAGTGTCTAGTCATTGAATGATTGTACATAGCGAATAGTAGGTCAATAAAAGGGGTATGCATTTTGGGGTATGTTGCATCTCCTGTTGAATTCAATTCAGTCGTTGTTGTTTATTTCGGTAATTTTCATTTCTGTTTTTTTCGCAATGACAGTTGAATGTGTAAAACATGGAAAGGTATGCATGTGTTGTTTTGGTTGAAACTATTTTCAAAATGGAATGCATGAGCAATTATGGAGTTGCATATATGTGTATTGGATCATTTTGAGGTGAATGGTTTGTATGTATTCATGAATGATTTTTGTAGCACTAATAGCTTTAATGAGTGCAGGTTCAGTGGAAGTGACAGCTCGATGAAAAGGTATGCAACCAAGTTATAAACTGACATGTTCATGGCTGTTTGGGTTATATTGCAGCATAGAGTGGCTTGTCGAGGACGACTTCGCCAATAAGAAGAGGGGAGTATGTTAGCCCGGGAAATGGCTGGTTTTGGTGCACTAATATGCTTCTATTTGGCAAGAGAATATGTTTGATTGCAGGTACTTGAAGAGTTGATCAAATGGTGGATATGAAGTATTTGGAGATTACATGGCGCTTTCTTGGTCAAAGAGGAAGGCCGTCAACATTTGGATTTCGGCTATGGAAAATATAAGCATGTTCAAGATGCCATCACTCGTTTTAAGTGGATGTAGCTTGAGGGAATCCATGCAAATTCTGGTACTTTTGTTCATGTCCGGAATGCTTGTTGACGTACAAGCTTGGGATTTGTGTGCTCAAGCAAGAAAGGCTACTGATGGTGAAGGCTTTGATTTGGAGAGATTGACAAGGAATGGGGAAAGGACATTTACACCCTCTATGAGTAGCATCGTCGTGAGTAATGGCAATTAATGAGACACTCATAAATTTTCTTCTTTTTTTTTTTGTTGAAATAATTGATCTCAGAATCTGCATGGCATCATAATAGCATCATTTCATTCCTACCTGTGTACTATGCACGTGGTGTAAATTGTGTGAAAGAGGAAGTGGTTGCAGCCAGAGCTTATATACTGATGCATACAAAAGAGGATTTTCCTCTACTGCTACTCTCTTGGGCACCATGGCGTGTATGTATAGCAAAGGAAAACAAAACAGGTCTTATTGTGGTACTCACAAATGCATGTGGAGGTTAAGCATACAGGCAAAATATCACTCGCCTATGTTGTCCAGGCATGTGAAATTCTTGTTGAAAATTATAATACTTTAAGCATGTGTACACTTCAAAACGGGATGATTGCATTGGAAATTGGCCGAGCATTACACATTGATGATTTCACGGGGCCAGTCAGTTTTGTGGTGTAGCTTAGATGGTTGGAATTATATCACTTGTGCAAAAGTACACGACAGAAATATATCAATGGCTGGGCTTTAACATCGCCACTCAGACTGTTGCAGGATATTCTTTCCTAGTTGTTGCTGCCTACATAATGTCAGATTGGTCCACTTTCCGTTTATTTGGTGCAGAACAAGGGGGGGTCGCTTTACCTGCAGAGAGACAGGGGAGAAGGTGGTTTTTTTTGTCTTTTTTTCTGGAATTGCAGAGAGCAGGCGGGTTCTTTTTTGGACTCTCCCGCTCGGCTGGGGGGTTTTGTTTTTTGCTTCCCCGTGGTTCTGACGAAAGAAACGGAAAAAGGGGGGAGTGGTTTTCTTCTTCGCCAGCTCAAAGGGGGGATAGGTGGTTCGGCCGAGATCTGTCCTGAAGAAGTCTGATCTTACTTCGCCATGTATACAGTGCAGCAGGCGTGGACTGCACATAATCTTCCATCGAAGGAAAGGCATAGCTAAAGGTAAAGTTTTTGCTTCGAGTTTAAAAGGAAAAGAGGATGGCTCTATGTTCTGAAGAGAGCGGAAGTAGCTCCGATAGAGGGCAGGTGTGAGAACACTTCCAAGCATAGCTATGGCGCACCAATGGACATGGGAGAAACTGTCGCAACTCCCTATTGAACGTTCTTCAGTCATAGTAGTTCAAATCAATATATACAACATCATAGAGGCTTATTGTTGAGAACCTGTTTCTTCGAGCAGAAGCTCCCTCCCCAAGTAGACGTTGTCTTCGCTCCGAAACTTCCCGCTCGTACACATTTCATACTTATCTCAAGATAGAAACAAGAACAGCGCTTTGGTGTTTGATAATGAGTTTTCTGGCTGGAGATGGAGAATTCGAGGGAAATGAGAAGACTCATCATGATGGAAGAACCTCTTTATCGAAACGTATATAACAGATGCTCCAAATGTGTCATTATATTTTGAACACAATTAATCAGACAGAGAGCTTGATGTGGTCCATGAAGATGCCTTAGGAAAACGCAAGTACAAATGTCTAACGGATCATTCGAGAGGTCTCCAAGCAATTTAATTTTTGAAGACAACTGGTGGATCCTGCGTATGGCAAGAGCTGATTTGGATTTAGATAAGAGACTTTCGTCGCTCTTCCTTAATCTGGAACTCTTTGAATTGCTGCTGAATCAGCACACGTGAGATGTATAGCTCGACTGGAGGGAAAGTCCTGGGCAACAACGGCATTGAAGAATGATGGGGAGTCTACCATTTCAAGAAGTCATGAACATTCTATCATAATTTGGAAAAGACTAGCGCATGATTTGAATACTCATATCCGGGAACTACTGGAAGTTATGCACAGTCGAAGGAAGGCTAAATTATGTTTTCTTTTTTGGAGTTCAAGGAAGAAAGGTGCTCTTGGCCTTGCGGGAGAAGAGAGAAGGGAGAAGTTCTGAGGAAGAAGCTGCTGCGCATCAGGGTGGGAGCTAAAACAAAGTTTTCGAAAAAAAAGGGCAGATAGAGAGAGAGAACAAGGCGCTAACCTGGTAGAGGGAATGAAGCTTTCTCCTGACTTAAAGTGTGGAAGGAAAAAAAACTGATATCGACGTTCAGAAAGTATGGAAAAAGAACTCTTGGACTTAGCAGATGTTGTTCGATAATGGAGAGACGCTCAGAGGACAATACTCAAATGATGATCTCGACTGTGATTTCAGTTATATGCTTTTGACTGTGGACCTGCTCATGGTAATCTCCGATAGCATTGTAATTTTATAAACTATTTCTTTATAATAACATAGGTTGCATTGTTTTGTTTTGTCCAACAAATACTGTTCTAAATGTACCAGGCAAAATCTGTACAGGTGATCATCGAATAAATGTAATATTGCAGTTAGTTTGAAATAGAAATGATATGCTTTAGGCGATAAAAAAAAATATATATATAACTGTCCGGGGGTTCCTGTATTTTTGTGCTGATGAAGGCCGTATGCTGATTTAAGGCACTGTGCAGCCAGCTTCTCCTTTTGACCCGAAGCTGCCCTTTTATATTGCTGAAAGCCAGGTTTAAATTGTCTGCAACATTTTGCCATGTCTGCATCTATTCTTTGTTAACTATTGCACGAGATAGAAGGAAGTTTCACTCTTTTCCATTTTTGAAGTGCGGAAAAGATTTAGTCACTGCAGTCATCAAGTGTGTGAAGATGCGTCAATGCTTTGGGTGGTACATTATGGGATTGAGTGTGATTTGTGTTGATGGGGATGGCTTGAGTATATAGCTATGTCAATGGTAGTGTGTGCTATCTATGAAGGGAGCAGGAAGATATACTTGCCAGAGAGATGGTTTAGATTGAGAGAGATGAAATAGGACTTCAACTGGAAGGAATGGAGGGCTGAGCGATCGTGGAGGGAAGGCTACACTCAGAGGCCGTTGTTCCTCATAAAAAGGGGAAGGTTCTTGGGACGACTGCCGGTTCCTCTTTGTGCGGATGAGCATGAACTGATGGTGTCACACGAGTACAACAGTGTTGAGAATAAAACTGGAAGACTGCACTCTATGTCGTGGGTTGGTTAGATTGAGTTGCCTCTGTCAAAGCTGAGGTATGATAAAATGTTAACCAGGGATTTGTGTGCACGATCGTAGAGCAACATAGATATCGAATGCTTCAATTACCTCCGCCTTTTCAATTGAAAACCAATCTTGGCTAACATTCTTAGCTTGCGCAATCCGGTTATATAGCAGACAAACAAGTGCTAGGTTATTCCACCCACATCATATTGATGGTGCAGAAAATGTTTTGTGCATCTGATCGTTTGTCTTCATGAAGGTCAGGGAGTGGTAATGTGTTGTGAATGGTATTTATGAAGTAGGCCTTTGAACTGTCTGCCTCATGTTTGTCTAGGATTAAAGCCAATAATGCCTTTTGCGCTAGAAAAATGGGGTACCAATAAGACTAGTCCAAGGACGTCGACACCATGTACTTTGAGGAAATATTTTGGTTTAGGTTTCTTAGTATGTTCATACTTCAACGATCAGAAATGCAAATTTTTAGGGAGGGGTGCATTTATGCAATGAATTAAGAGCCAAGGTAAATGAAGAAGGTGGTGTATTCAGGTCGACAACCAGCAGAAACATTCAATAATCTTTGGCTTGCATTCCTACGTGCCTAATCTCTCGAATCCCAGCACACTTCTATAGATCCCGTTGGGCTTCTACGGCTCTAGCCCTGTTTTTTTTTGCCCTCCTAACAGCCAAAGGTAGATCATCGTTTGGACAAGACCCTTTTCAATTTTGTTTATGGACCGCAACCCTAGGCTTAATTCTGATTAAGGATTAGATGCCTAATCTATCTCTTCATGTGAATCCCAAACCCTTGATAAATTCCCACCGTAGCGAGTGATCGACCCGTCCACTCCTTGTCATCCGTATGAGATTTTAGGATTAGGGAAGCTCAATAGTATATGGGCAATTAAGAAAGCTAGGTTATGATTAAACACCAATTGCTTGTATTGGGAAAGTCACTCTGGTTGTGAGAGAGAAGGCCAGTGGGGCCGTTATGCGCATACATGATTATAGGTGTTGGAAGAGTGTGTAAAGATAGGTATCAATCAAGTGAGCATAGGTGTGCTAGAGCAAGGAAGTAATAGAGGGTGTGTAAGAGCATGAAGAAGGTACAATGGAGTGGGTGTGTGGGATGAGCATGTGAGAGTAGAAGAGAGAGGGAAGGGAAATCGCGAGAAGTAATCCTTGTAGATTGGATCCTTGTGGGTATGAACATTTTGGTTCCCATTCATCCTAGTTTACGACCATATTTGGACGCAATCGTGGACTTTAAGTGAGGAGAAGTGACAAAGTGCAAGAACATTGGGCAAAAATTTAAGTGTTTGTGAGACACTTTCCCTCGGGAAGAAAGACAAACAGCGAGTCCATTGACTTGTATGAGACATAGATCATGTCGATGACTTTGATGTTGGCATTGTGGTCTTAAGGGCCATATTCAATGATATTGCTTCAGGAAGATTGAAGGACAACATCAGAGATATGCATGTGATGCAGGTCAAGTAGTGGTTTTAGGAGAGTTTATGGCAGTTGATTATGCTAGTGATGGTGATATCACTTTCTCATATCGTTCATCTCAAGATTCCTCTTATTCATTGGACAACGCACATATGGCTTGGTTGCTTGATGCATTAGCCAGTTTTCATATTACTCCACATCACGAGTGGTTTTGTCGATTCTGAGGTGAGAGTCATGGATGTGTGCACATGCCTTATGGTACGACATATGACATTGAGGGGTGCAGGAGATGTATGCCTTATGTTACTTAGTTGAGCATCACTTATACTCAGACATGTACACTATGTGCCTTCATTCCCTATGAGCTTGATTCCAGTTAGCCAGTTACAGGAGAGTAGATGTTATGCATTCCTTGGTGAGCATCATTTTCAGCTGTAGTTGGGACAACTTATGCTTGTTAGAGGTGCTAGGATTGGGCACATGTATCCATTGCAGATACTTCATGTGAGAGACAATCTCGTCTTAGTGAGAGTTAAGCCTTATGCGTGGTGTGAGACTCGTCATGTCTCATTTTGTCTACCTATGCATAGTTATATTGATATTCATGGTGCACATGTATGGTAGCATTCAGATGCTCAGATGGATGCACATGTAGAGCATGTTTTGGATACTCGTGATGGTTATGTAGAGCATGATGTAGTTGTTCATATAGATGCTCATATAGAGCACACTTTGGATGATCATTTGGATGCTTTAGAGCATGATGTAGTTGTTCATATAGAGCATTGTGATGATACTTAGTTAGAGTTTGATCATCACTTTGACCTTGGTGTTGATGTTGTGTAGTTAGCTCATGTGGAGCATGATGATATACTTGATGTGGTAGAGCATGATAGCTCCTATGATACACAATGTGTGATAGAGCAATTTAGCTCTTGGGATGCACAGCAAGACACATCCTTGGTTGAGAGGATGATTGATTTAGATGTTTATGAGTCAGCGATCATGTAGTCATTCTTGGATTTGCTCATGCTAGATGTTGACATAGATATGTCAGGACATGTTGGTTTTAACAATGGTGCTTTGGATGTCTTGGATATACGCATGACTGACATACTTAGGTTAGCCAGGATAGCACATGTTTCGTTAGCATTCAGAAATCTGATGTATGAGTTGTTATGCTCAAGAACACATATTGCAATTGCTATTAGAGCATTTGCACTTGGAGTTGTCAGTCGTTTGATGATTGAAACATGCATAGAATGGGAGCTTTGCAAAAACTTCATCAGTTCTTGCATCAGACAGATGTGATATGAGTCTAGAGAAGTTTGAGGTGCATGGATACACTTTGTTCAAGGAAGTTGGTGTAGGTTGATGAGCATGGGTTGAGATCCAGACTCTTCCTATATATTAGTATATAGTCCTACATCATTCTTTGTATATTTTTCCACTTAAGGTCACATTGAACCCTAAGTGGGAGATTGTTGGGGATGTAAGGGTTATGTGAACTTACCCCATGTTCATATATATACATCATTTATAGAGCATTGCCTCATGGAGATCATTATGTGGGTTTTGAGGCTCACACATGTGTGCAATTCTCTTCTCTCATCTCTCTCCCTCCATCTCCTCCTTTGTCCTGTTGTTTTGCACACCAAATCCCTTCATATATGTTTGGCACAAAAAGACAAAGTTGCCTACACATGCATTACAATAGTGCATTTGAAACAAGCTCAAATCGTGATTTCGACACCGTAAAGCGAAGCAATTTTAAACTCGTAATCAGCCTGAGTATTCACACCAATTTTCATGTGATTCTGAGACTGTGATCGAAGGGGTATTGATGACGGCCTAGATGAAGAAGCAACTTGCTCTGATATCAATTGTTGGAGTTTGAGGTCTGCAAAAGCACATGAACATCACAAGGAAGAATAGGAAGCTTGAAGCACAACACACAATATTGAATGTATTACCAAGTGAATGTACAAAGATGAGTAACTTGTTACAGTTATAGGCGTATATACAAGCTAGGGGAAAGAAACCTCCTAACGAGGGAGAAAAGTGTCCGACGGTCCTAAGTGTGTTCACACACATCACTTTCAAAATATATCAACAGTATGCTCACCAAATTTTTTTCATGTGATTGTGAGGCTTTGGTTAGAGGAGTGTTGATGATGCCCTAGATGAAGCAGTGAGCTTCGTTGATACCAATTGTTGGAGTTTGAGGTCTATGGAAGCACGTGAAAACAAAAGAAAGAAGAATAATCTTGGAGCACAACACACAATACTAAATGTATTACAAAGTGAATGTACAAAGATAAGTGACCTCTTAGGGTTTTAGGCATATATACAAGCCTCGAGAAAAAACATCCTAAAGAG
Organism: Ceratopteris richardii; assembly: GCA_020310875.1. Classification (NCBI taxonomy): domain Eukaryota; kingdom Viridiplantae; phylum Streptophyta; class Polypodiopsida; order Polypodiales; family Pteridaceae; genus Ceratopteris; species Ceratopteris richardii. Next base: position 83,621,351 of record CM035411.1, read on the forward strand.
GGAAAAAAGTGCCCTTGACAGTCCTAAGTGTGTTCACACATATCACTATCAAAATATATCAGCATGCGTTGAAGATGATGATCTTCAGACTCCTGTTTGTGTTGCGGTTCCTGCTACACCTACTATAGAGCAACTTTGTTGGGATGGTAGAGATGCTCAGGCACATGCATTGATCTTTATCTATCAACTGGGTCATTATCTTGGAGATTCTCTCTTGCAAGACATCAAAGGATGCTTGGAGTTGATGAAGCACAAAATTCAAAAAATTGGACGCCTGTTATGCAATAAGAATATGATGCTATTATGAAGCATGGTACCTAGTCTTTATGTGATTTGCATGATGGAAAAAATGCCATTGGCACTAAATGGGTGTACAAGCTAAAACATAAGCCTAATGGAACAATTGACATATATAAGATTAGGCTTGTCTCAAAAGGTTATGCTCAAGAGAGAGGCATTGATTTTGATGACACCTTTGCACCCACTTGCCAAATGACCATCGTTCATAGCATCTATGCACTTGCAACTCATCGTGGTTGAATGTACATTGGTTGGATATTAAAACTACATTTTTGAATGGTGACCTACATGAAGAAATGTACGTATTTTAGCCCCATGGTTTTGTGTAGAAAGGGCATGAAAACAAAGTGTGCAGGTTGAAAAAGGCATTATACGGTTTGAAGCAAGCACCATGTGCTTGGCATGAAAAGATACATGCCTAATTGATTGCATGGATTTGAGAAAATTCCAACTGAGAGCACCGTATATGTTAAGCGTGCAAATGATGTACTTCTTATCAATGTTGTGTATGTTGATGACTTGCTTCTCACTGGTCCTAATGAGAAGCATATTGCTGAATTTAAGGTTGATTTGCATACCTCTTTTGAGATGCTAGATTTGGGGCATTTGCATTTTTATTGTTACCGTTAATGTCCATGTAAAATGCCAAATGGTCATCAGACACTTTTGTATATGTTCTTTAATAAAACATATAGTGGCAAGGTCAGCTGCAGACTAGAAGTTCGACTGCATTTGTAACACGTAAGAAGTCTATGTTCGTGCTCCCTGTGTACTATGTTTTTTTGCATATTATGTAGCCTCTGTGTGGAGTACCATGTGCATCACTTAGAGCTCAATTTTCTACTCTGAGGATATCGAAGCTCTCGAGAAGGAGAGTGCACTTTGGTACATCACCATTGAAATACTTCATTGGTTTCAGAGCATCTCGACACAAAAGCTTTGTTCCTTTTGTGAGAGTGAAGTGAGAACTCACCCACCCACCCAAGGCAAGGATATCATCGTGGAGCTCTCAAGAAGGAGAGCGCACTGTGGTGCATTGCCATCGAAATACTTCACAAGTATCAGAGAGTCTCGATGCAAAAGCTTTGTTACTTTTGTGTGAGCAAAACGAGCACTTGCCCACCCACCCAAGGCTTATGAATAAGGTGGAAACCAAAGCATAGACCTTGGCATACCTTTTCATCGGAGTCACCGAAGTCACCAAAGTCACCGTTGACTACGTGTGAGGGAGGACCTCAATGATCAAGGAAGATGGAGGTTACCGGTACTTCTAGGGAGATCACCCATCCCAGTATTGTTCCCCTTGGAGCTCGCTTAACCATGGAAATATCTTGCCACTAAGCTACACTCTTGTGGTGCTTGAAGAAGGGAAAAGACTAAGGTTCACATTATCTTCAGCAAGTTTTGGGCCCTCAAAGCTTCATTCTTTGCTTTCAAAGCCTATTTTTGAAGAATGTTTGGGGTGATTTTGGAGCAATTTTGGAGTACTTTTGTGCATAGTTATTTCCACAGATGTCCAAGAACATTAAGAAGAGTGTTGTTTGTACTTCTTCAACAATTAATGTTCACATTTTGGGATGTGTTTTAAGCCATAATACTTAATCTACAAGTTTCTTAAAAGTTTAGTTGTGGTGGAAGCAGTCACCGCAAGTCTATGTAGGCTTTTGAGCCTAAAAAACAGAGTTAGCAGACATTTGGAGGTGTTTTTGGCCAGTGTTTCAGTAGTGAATTTAGATTTTTAGTACCATTTTATAACATATATTGAGCACATACACACTATGTATGCTTCTGTGGATACCGCTTATGTACGTCCATGTGGTAATTGATATAGCGATTACATTTTTGCATAAAGCCTTTTAAGTTTGATAAAGAGGGTCGTGGTGAGGTTTTCTCAACAAGGAGACACCCAGATGTTGGGGTCTATTCAATGACGCAGGTGGAAAACGTACCCAGCCTTGCCATAAGAGATGTATGATAGTTGTTCATAGGTGTTTGATAAGCCTAGTTGGATTCTTTTGAGTAACTAATTATATGCAATGGAGTCAGTGATTCACTATGTAGAGGATACTCTGGAAAAAATTTTCCAGATTTTTTGGTTTTGTAAGCTATACAGTGGTCGATTTACTCGTTAATACACTTATTGGTATGAGCACATTTATTCTCACATAATCCTTTCGGTTGGCCATTGTTGTTCATTAATTCTTTTTTCTGGGCAAACTACTAAATTCTCTCCCAAAATCAGACACTTGGTCATCCTTCTTTGAGCCTTAGTGGTTTTTGGACTCTTCTAGATCCATTATCATTCTATTCAGTTATTTACCATCATGGCATCATAGTTCTCAAGCACATTTGGTGGATCAAGGTCTAGTGCCAGTGTTCCATTGAAGAGCTATAGCTTGTAGTGCAAAGACCATTTTGAGATCTGAAAATTTGATGGCACAAACTTTTCTCTATGGGAGAATTAGATTAAAGATGTGCTCATTCAGAGGAGGCAATGGAATCTAGTAAATGGAATCTCAAAGAAGCCTACATTGTGCCAACTGAGGATCTTATGGTTCTCTTTCCCACACGTGGCTACTAGATTCTGGTGCTTCTTTACATGTGACACCACATAGAGATGGTTCTTTAATTCTGCAGCTAAGCCTCTTGGTACCGTGAGACTTGGTGACTCTTACCAGTGTGACATTGTGGGGATTGGAGATGTGGTTGTGCAATTCATTGATGGTTCAAAATTTATTATGCATAATGTACACCACGTACCTTAGTTATCACATAGTTTGATGTCGATCAACTTGATGACGTTGGTTACAAGGTGTTCTTCTATGCTCAATTCTTTCGCATATTAAAGGGCAATATGGTTATTGCGAAAGGAAGTAAAGTTGGCTCACTTTATCCTTTATTTGCATCATAGAAAGAACACTTGTTAGCTATTACTGAATAGTCTATGGCTTGTATTAGGCATGGCCGTTTGGGCCATATATCATGTAGTGGAATGGAAAATCTTTCTCGTTTTGGCTACTTACCTATGTTATCTTTCTTTGATTTTTCATTTTGTGAGCATTGTCAATATGGAAATAAAACTAGGAATGTGCACACGATGCACATTGACTCTTCAAATTAACCTTTAGATCTTGTTCATATAGATGTGTGTGGTCCTATGCCCACAAGGTCATTAGGTGGTTCTCTTTATGTTGTCACTTTCATACATGAGGCTTCTAGAAAATGTTGATATATTTAGGTAGTGATGTGTGTGAACACACTAGGACCGCCGGAGCACTTTTTTCCCTCTTTAGGAGGTTTTTGTCCCCCGGCTTGTATATACGCCTATTGCCCTAATGGGCTACTTATCTTTGTACATTCTCTAGTAATACATTCAGTATTGTGTGTTTGTGCTCCAAGCTTCTTCTTCTTCCTTGTGCTGTTCGCGTGCTTCCACAGACGTCTAACTCCAACAATTGGTATCAGAGCAGGTCGTCGCTTCATCTAGGGCACAATCGACACTCCCCTGTTTGCAGTCTCAGATTCGCACGAAATTTGGTGAGCATACTCAAGGTGTTTCAGAGATCAAAACAACTTTGCATTGTGGTGCCGAAATCGCCATTTGAGCTCGTTTCGACCTCCGAATGCACTATTGCAGTGCTTGTGCAGGCTATTTCGTCTTTTTGTGCCAAAGGTATATACTAGTTTTTGTTCGCCAGTTTATGTGTCTCAAAATCTGCTACAGGTCTAGCAGAACTCGTCTCGGCAGTTCTGTTCAACTTTTTGAGATTCAATCAATTTTCTGCATCAAGGTATTTTAGTCACCGGCCATGGCTGAAAGCAGTGATGTATTCCGTATGTTGGCTGTTGAGGATAAGTTGGATGGTACCAACTACCCATTGTGGACTTATATGATGCGATATGTATTGGTTGCAAAAGGATTGTGGAACATTGTGCAGGGTGTTGAAAGATGTCCTGTTACACCTCTGACTATAGGTACTGCAAATACAAGTGCTGGAGCTGATGAAGATGGTGTCGAAGATGATATTCCGTAGATTCCTATTCGTGCTGCTATTTCTGCTGCACCTACTGCAGAGCAGATTCACTGGGATGGCAGAGATTCCCAGGCACATGCATTGATAGCTTTGTCTGTCAAACGTGCCATTATTCCTCATATTCGCTCTTGCAGAACAGCCAAGGATGCTTGGGATACACTTACCACATTGTACCAAGCTAGGAATGAGGCTCGTATTGCTTACCTCCGAAAAGAGTTGGAGAGTGAGCACATGAATGAAGGTGATTCTATGGACAGTTTCCTAACGAAGATCAAAGACTTGAAGGAACAGTTGATTTCTGCTGATGAGGTTATACTAGATAGCTCACTTGTGCAGACCGTTCTGAATGGTCTTCCTGATTCATATCAGAGTTTTGCTTCTACTCTTCGGTTGATGATGTAAGGCAATCCGAATGCCTTATCATTTGAGGAGTTAGTCTCTATTCTGTTGCAGGAAGATCAGTCCAGGCAGAAGAGGTCCATTATGCGAGTTGCAGATCAAGCTTTCTTGGCTAGTCAGAAGGGCAAAGGAAAATGGAGCTCTTCAACTAGTAAGCAGAAATCTGCTAATTCTACATATTCAAAGAAGGAAGATAAAGATGAGAAGAAATCAGAAAAGCAGAAATTGTTTTGTAAGTACTGTAAAGGGAATGATCATATCATAAAGAACTGTCCAAAACTGGCTGCTAAAGAGGCAAAGAAGAAAGAGGCTGGAATGGTTGTTGCAGAGGCCTCTATACCAAAAATAGAGTATGCAAATCTTGTGGAGGAAGAAGAATGGGCGTTTACTACTGTCTGCAGTTTTGACCCATCATGTGTTTGCTGCTTGAAGCCTAAGAGCTTACCTTTCCAATGAAGATCCAAATTTCCACGATCTCGAACACGATGAGGACCAAGTCCAGATGGCTGCATGTACACCCATGCACCTTTGCAAAACTCTTGTGGTAGCCAACTTCCTTCCATTGTTTTGATGTTGTGGCACATCATTGTGTGAACTTCGTCTTTTGTTCTCCTACGAGCTTTGGAGCTTTCCATGGGAGTAAGAGTTGTTGTCATTGCTGCAGAAGTTAAGATAATGGTACGAGGAGAAACAACGCTTCTGTTGTATGGTATGGAGGGAATAGAGGTGAAAAATATGACTTTTTGGGTTTTGGGTATGAAAATGGGAGTTTGAAGAGGGAAAATAGAGTTTTTTGAGTTATTTTGAAAAAAGACACTTTTTTAGTTCACAAACATGCACGGATTTTGAATTAGAAGTCAAAAATAGCACTTTTGACCCTGAAAAGTGATATGGAGGTCATTTAATGGTATTATGATGAGTTTTACAATTTTTAAAAAATTTTGAATTTTTGGGCCCAGCCTGATTACGAGATTTCTTCTCTCTCTAGAAGACAACCCTGAACATAGAGGAATCTTGTCCCCTCTTCCCCCTTCAGCCCAGTATTTTATAGGGTATAGACTGTGGCCACCACCCTCTTCTGATTGGTCCATCACTAATCACTCCTTAAGCTAAAAGGCCCATCCAGGGTTCACCTTTTTTCCTAATGATTGATGATTATAGAGGTGTTCTAATATCACTCTAGCTTAGTTCTTTTTGTGACACGGCAAAATTCTGTAGCTTAGTTTGTCAAGCTTCTTGTCATGTCGACGTCAACAAGTGGTATCAGAGCAGAAAGATTCTGAAGAGCAGAAAAGGTTCTCAAGAGTAAACGGAAGTAAAGATACAAGAGAAAGTGAAGAATTCTTCACATCTCAACTGAACTTTCATTAAATCATTTTGTACCAGATTTAAATCAGTTACTTGGACTAATGCTAACATTTGAGCAAGATTTGAAGACAGATGGAGATAAAGCACAAATTTCTGCTATGTATGGAAAGAATAAGAAGAAAGGTGATAAAGGTAAAGAAAAAGATGAAGAAGAGCTGACTACTCAAGCAAATTATGCAAGAGGAAGAGGTAATGTCAGAAGTAAAAGTAGAGGTAATACAAAAGGAAGAGGTAATCAAAATAACAACAAGAAGACTTGTTGGATCTGTGGATTAAGCAATCATTTGGCTCATGATTGCTAGCATAATTCTCAAGGATCAAGTCAGAATAAGAATAACAATAGCAGAGGCAGAAGTGGAAGATATCAGAGATGTAGACAAAGCCAAAGAGGCAGATATGGTAGAGGTGGAGCAAGAAGTTGGGGACAGAATCAGTCTCACAACACTACCTAGACTATGCGAATGATACGCAGAATGACAATCATACAACATTGATGATGAACTCGATAAGTGTGTTAGAGAATGAAGATCTCAAGGTACTCTATATTGACTCTGGTTGTTCAAATCATTTGTCAGGAAATATAGAATTGTTATCAGAACTGGAAGGAGGAATTTCAAATCATACAGTACAAACTGGTGATAACACAAAACATAATGTACGGTCAATTGGAAAAGTGAAGTGTAAGAATGGAGCTGACCTCCTGACAAATGTTTTGTATGTTCCAACAATCCCAAAGAATCTGATCAGTGTGGGACAGATAGTAGAAAAAGGTTTTCAAGTCAGGTTTACAAATGAAGGAGTATTTGTTGAAGATCAAGAGAATGGATACAATCAAATTGTCCATGGTAAAAAGGAAGGTAGACTTTTACTCTTAAAGTGCAAGGGAATGTTGGTCAAGCCCTGATCACACATGGTGATGAAGTGTTTACAGAATTGGACCTCTGGCATAAGAGGTTAGGACACTTTAATGAAAAGGGAATCAAAGCAATGGTGGAGAAACAATCCGTAAGAGGATTACCGAATATGAAGAATCAACATATGATTCACAAATGTGAAGCCTGTCAGATGGGAAAAGCACATAGGCTACCATTTTAGAAGAATGGTTACAAACACGATGGTTTGCTAGAGCTCATACATACAGATGTATGGGGACCGACAAAAGAAGGATCTATCAGTGGCTCAAGGTATTATGTTCTTTTTATTGATGATGCAACAAGATGGATAACACTTTATGTTTTGAAAGAGAAGTCAGAAGTATTTGGAGCTTTCAAGCATTTTCATGCATATGCTGAAAGACTTACAGGACAAAAACTCAAAAGACTAAGATTTGATGGAGGAGAAGAATATTTTTCTCAAGAATTCAATGATTATTTGTGGAATGCAGGAATCAAAAGAGAAATAACTTGCAGGTATACACCGCAACAAAATGGAGTAGCAGAAAGGAGAAACCGAACTCTAGTTGAGTTTGCAAGAGCAATGCTAAAGGAGAAGAATTTTCCAAATTATCTTTGGGCTGAGGCTGTAAATACAGCAACATATCTGGTAAATAGATTACCATGTACAACTTTAAATGGAATGACCCCTTATGAAGCTTGGTGGGGTAAGAAACCAACACTTGATCATTGTAAAGTGTTTGGATCAGTTGCTTATGCTTATGTACCAAGCTGAGACATAAGCTTGAACCAAAAGCTGAAAAATATGTGTTCATCGGATATGATGAAAAGCAGATGGGTTATAGGTTATGGAGTCCTTTAACCAAACAGTTTACTGTTGGCAGAGATGCGACATTTGATGAAGGAAAGAGCTGGTATGCAGATAAAGAGTATAATGATGAAACAATTGAAGAAGAGATAAGAAGAATTGAAAAAGGTAAATCACATATGTAGGTAAATGGAGATGAAGATCATATGCAGGCAAGTACATCCAGGATCGGATCAGTTATGAGAAATGAAGATGGACCAAGATTTGATGAAGAAGTGTATTCAGATACACATGAAGAATATGAACCAAGAAGGTCAAACAGAGTAAGGAAACAACCAACAAGGTATTCCTATGTTACTTCTTATTTGACTCAAAAAAACTATGCTCACTTAGTAAAGGAGGATGAAGAGCCTCAGAATTACAGTGAAGCAAAAGGTAAGGAAAAATGGGAAGAAGCAATGAAGGAGGAGTTCAATGCGCTGGAAGAGAACAAGACCTGGGAACTTGTTCCAAAACCAAATGGTAAGAAAATAATTAGAAATAAATGGGTTTACAAAATTACGAAACTTGCAGATGGAAGAATAGCCAGATACAAAGCTAGACTGGTAAAGGTTATGCCTAGACGCATGGCATAGATTATGATGAGACATTCAGTCTGGTGGCAAAGATGTCAACCATAAGGACAGTAATTGCTATAGCAGCATCAAAAGGATGGAAGCTAAGTCAATTGGATATAAAGAATGCATGTCTAAATGGATATATATCAGATGAAGTTTACATGGAACAACCTGAAGGGTTTGTAAGTTCTAGTTACCCAAATCATGTTTGCAGATTAAGAAGAGCACTCTATGGATTGAAGCAAGCTCCAAGAGCTTGGAATTATAGACTTGTGAAGTATCTCAATGACCTTGGATACCAAAGTTCAAAGGCAGATGCAAGTCTACTCATTAACAGAACAGAAGAAGGTATGATCTACATTTGTATTTATGTAGATGACATTATAATCACAAGTACCTCAGATGAAGGAATCAAGGAGGTAAAGAGATTGCTTGAAAAAGAGTTCAAGATCAATGATCTAGGAAAGTTATCATACTTTCTTGGAATGGAAGTTACATATACAGATCATGATGTATATGTTTCACAAGAAAGGTGTCTCCTAAACTTACTGAAGAAGTTTAACATGGAGAATTGCAGAGAAGCTTCAACACCGCTTGAAGTAAATCATAAACTCAGCAAATATGATGGTGTAGAGTTTAAAGATATGAGAAAGTATCAATCTTTAGTGAGAAGTTTGATTTATGCTACGCTAACAAGACCAGATCTTAGTTGTGGAAGCAGCTAAAGAAGTGATATGGATGCAAACCTTGTTCAAAAGCATGGGTATTGATCAAGGTATACCTATCATACATGGAGATAATATGAGTTTGTTGTATCTTGCAGCAAATCCAGTATTTCATGCAAGAACAAAGCACATAGAGATTCAATATCATTTTCTGAGGGAAAAGGTAATGGAGAAGGAGATTGAAATAATATTCACTCCTACAAAAGATCAGATTGCAGATATTCTGACAAAGAGCTTGGACGGAGTAAAGACAAGCAGATTCAAAGAAATGGCAGGAATAAAAGAAAAGAAGAATATATGAAAGATCAGAAGATGCTAATTAGTGTTTGAGGGGGAGCTGTTGAATATTCACCCACTAATTAGACATAAAGACCTGAAGATGTATGAAGGATAAAGAAAGACGAAGAGAAGCAGGAACAAAGCATTCAAAAAAATCAAAGCCTTAGTGAAGGGACAAATTCACGACTGTAATATAGTTCACAAACTTCCAGAATTACGAATCTCGGATCAAAAATGTATATAAGAGAGTTGAGAGAGTGCTTACTAGAGAGAAGAAATAGTAGATGTAGAAGCGCTTGTAGTAGATGCAAGAGTGCGTATGTAGAGATGAATAATAGAACCTGAACTGTCGAGTATTCATCTGAGAGAGAGAGATGGTAAGGAAGAACTACTCAGTATAGGAGAGTTTTCCATGGCTATGAGCAAAGTGAGGCCAAGCCATTTTGTACACATCTTCTCTAATAGAAAACACATACTTATGTGGAAAGATCTGAGCGCGTTCTCCTTGTGTGAAGAAATCTAAGTGATTTCATGTTATTGTGAAAGTTAGTTAACAGTTACAGTTTTCTCAGTACAAGTTTTATGATACTTCTGTAAGTTAGATCTCGCAGCACAGTGTAAAGTTTTTCATGAGCGAAGCTTAACTTGAAGCTAGTAGTCTCAACTACAAACTGATCAAAAGAGTTTTGTGAAACGGGACATGTATACATGGTATAGTGTCTGACCGTAAAGACATCTAGAACTGGTGAAGTTTTTTCTCAAACTTCAGATAAAGTTCATTCACTGAAGGAAGCTCAAGTATTACTTCCTTACTTCAATTACAATTATTTGAAGTAACTACAAACAGAATTGCAGTTGATTCCGGTAACATTCCGGTACAATTATGGTAAGATTAAGGTGATAGTCCGGTAACAGTCCGATCAAGTTCCGGTGATATTCCGGTGAGTTCAAAACACAGTCTTGGTATAGTTAAGTGGCTGAAAGATTATCTAACAGTAATCAAGCACAGAATTGTAAAGTTTTGAAGTAAACCAGATCAGTATTGAAGCCTAAAGAAAAGGCGAAGTTTCCTGTAAAGTGAATTTTTGAATTTCACTAAACACAGCTATAAAGTTTTCAGTTACAGAAAGGTTGCTAAGCTATTGATGATTATAGAGGTGTTCTAATATCACTCTAGCTTAGTTCTTGTTGTGACACGACAAAATTCCGAAGCTTAGTTTCAAGCGTCTTGTCGTGTCGGCGTCAACACTTTTTTCCCTCTTTAGGAGGTTCATCCCCTTTCATATATGCCTATAACCCTAATGGGTAACTTATCTTTGTACAATCTCTTGGTAATACATTCAGTATTGTGTGTTGTGCTCCAAGCTTCTTCTTCTTCCTTGTGCTGTTTTCATGCTTTTGTAGACCTCAAACTCCAACAATTGCTATCTAATCAGGTCACTGCTTCATCTAGGGCATTGTCGATACCCCTTCAGTCATAGTCTTAGAATCGCATGAAATTTGGTGAGCATACTCAATGTGATTAGGAGTTAAAAATAGCTTCGCTATGTGGTGTCAAGACCACGTCTAAGCTCGTTTCGGCCTCCAAACACACTATTTGCAACAGTTGTGTAGGCAAATTTATCTTTTTGTGCCAAAGATATATACAGATTTTGGTTCACAACTATAAGCATTTTGAAGTCTACTACAGATTTAGCACAACTCGACATGGTAATTCCATTCGACATCATTTTTTTGCATCAAGGTATTTTAGACAATGGCCATGGTTGAAAGTAGTGATGTATTCCATATGTTGGATGTTGAGGATAAGTTGGATGGTAACAATTACCCATTATGGTCTTACATGATACATCATGTATCCGTTGCAAAATGACTATGGAATATTGTGTAGGGTGTTAGAAAACGTCCTATTACACCTACAAATACAGTTACTGAAAGTGATGCAGATGGCGATATTCTTCCTGTTCTAATTTGTGCTTTGCTCACATTCACTCTTGTAGAACAACAAAGGATGCTTGGGATACACTTACCACTTTATACCAGGCAAGGAATGAGGCTTGTGTTGCTTACCTCCAAAAACTCTTAGAGAGTGAGCACATGAATGAAGGAGATTCCATGGAAATTTTTTGACAAAGATCAAAGATTTGAAGGAGCAGTTGATTTTTGCTCATGAAGTCTTTGTTGACAGCTCACTTGTGCAAACTATTCTGAATGATCTTCTAGGTTCATATCATAGTTTTGCTTCTACTCTTCGATTGATGATGAAAGGCAATCCAAATTCCTTAACATTTGAGGAGTTAGTCTCAATTCTATTGCAGGAAGATGTGTCTAGGCAGAATAGGTCCATTATGCATGTTGCAAATCAAGCTTTCCTAGGTAGTCAGAAGGGCAAAGGTAAATGGAGGTCTTCTATTAGTAAGCAAAAATCTACTAATTCTACACAATCAAAGAAGGATGAAAGAGACAAGAAGAAAATAGAAAAGTTGAAATTGTTTTTCAAATACTATAAAGCAAATGATCATGTCATAAAGAGTTGTCCAAAATTGGCTGCAAAAGAGGCAAAGAAGAAAGAGACTGGTATGGTTGTTGCATCTACACCAAAAATAGAGTCTACTAATCTTGTGCATAATGAAGAATGGACATTTACTACTCTTTACAGTTATGACCCATCTTCTCATGCACAGTGTATGTCTGCAATAGACTAAGCTGTTTGGTACTTTGATAGAGGGACAACCAAACATATTACCTCATAGTGCAATTTCTTCAATTCACTTGAGCTTGCCCCTATAGGGACTACTGTCACATGCATCAATAAGTCCTCTTATCCTATTATAGGAGTTGGTAAGATCATTTTGACTACTACTGATGGTACTTTTACATTGTTAGATGCTTTATTTGTGCTAGGTATCAAGAAGAATATGTTATCAGTTTCAGCATTAGCCAAGATTGGCTTGTTGTGAAATTTGTTGATGACACATATACAGTTCATGATCTTTCAAATGATGATATCATTTGTTTGTGGCCCTTTATGTCATAGGGTATATCAGCTCATACATTATGAAAAATCTGTGAATGATTCAACATGTGTAGTGCAAGACTTTTAGGCCATGTCAGATGCAAAGCTTTGGCATGCACACTTTGGTCATTTGAATTTTGCCAGTATGCTATGCCTATGGAAATCTGAAATGTTTTCCTCCTTGCCCAAATTTGAGGCATCTGGTAAACATGTATGTGATGATGCAAATGCCCCAAATCTGACATCTCAAATGAGGCATGCAAATCAGCCTTAAAATCAGCAATATGCTTCTCATGACGACTAGTGAGTAGATGTCATCCTCATTGAAGACAATGATAAGAAGCACACCATTTGCACGCTTAACATATAAGGTGCTCTCAGTTGGACTATTCTTAAAACTATGTGCAATTAGGTAGGCATCTATTTTTTCATACCAAGCACGTGGTACTTGCTTCAAACCATATAACGCCTTTTTCAACCTGCACTCTTGGTTTTCATGCCCTTTTTGCACAAAGCCATGGGGCTGGAAAACATACACTTCTTCATGCAAGTCACCATTCATAAATGCCGTTTTAATGTCCAACTGATGTACATTCCAACCATGATGAGCTGCAAGTGCACAGATGCTATTAACTATAGTCATTCGGCATCTAGGAGCAAAGGTCTCATCAAAATCAATGCCTCTTTCCTGAGCATAAATCTTTGCAACAAGCTTATCCTTATACATGTCAACTATTCCATCAGGCTTATGCTTCAGCTTGTATACCCACTTAGTGTCAATGGCCTTCTTGCCAAGAGGCAATTTAGATAAAGACCAAGTACCATTTTTCATGATAGCATCATATTCTAATTGCATAGCATCCATCTAATTTTTTGAATTTTGTGCTTCATCAAATGAAACTGACTCATTCTCATCACAGACACTCGAGGCAGTCATACCATGGCAATCTGATGCAAAAGAAGCACTATGAGAGCGCGAACAAGTACGATATGAAGGAAGGGTCATGGCTAATTAAGCATCATCTCATTGTACAAGAAGGACTCAATGCAAGTTGAAGAGGAGATCATTGTTGGAGGCTCTATACTTTGAGCTATTATTGTTGAAGTTTGAAGAACATGGAGGCGATATGCACACACTATGAAGAGGAATTTTTTATTCTTTAAGGAGATTCTATTCTTGGAGGATTCATCTTCTACACTTGGGGGAGATTATCATTGATGAATTTTAGAACAAGAGATGAAATACACGGTGAAGAATTCAAGGATAAGAAGGAGGATTGAAGGAAGGACACAACTCGACACACATGCTTATGGATTGAGGAACATTATGAATCAAGATTATGATGAATCGTGGTGCACATGATGGCAGGGGGAGTGATCACTTGAGAAAAATGATCTAGACAATGCAAAGGAGGCAAGATCAATGATATTCACAACTTTGAACAACATAATCTATGATAGCGACCGCAATCACAAACGAAGAAGGGCCTAGCTTATAGATCTCTAAATGAAGTGAATTCTTGATCTTATAATTATTCAAGACTATGGTTTTTGCTGGTGCATCCATGATGGGTTGAACTTGGCCTTTTGCATACTACACTTCAGATATTGTAAGTCCCTTTAGATATACTCTTCGGCCATAATTTTCTATACACCAAAGTTGATGGAAGAAGAAGAGGAAGCACCTACTCTGATCAATACGAAACGGAGCTTGCAATTTCTTGTCATCTTCATCGATAAGCTCACTACCAAGTATACAAGAGATGATAAACATGGACACAAACTTTACAGGATGATGATGATGATGATGCAATCGACATTAAAGATGGAGGCTTGATGATGAAGACAAAGATATTAGAACTATTAAAGTTGAGGAGAAACCTTGTTTTGTAGGAATAAGCTTTCATCATTCAACATTATCAAGAAGACTAGCCACAAGATTGTGATTGTGATTGAGAGTGTGATTGAGAGTGAGAGCATGATTGAGAATGAGAATGAGATTGCAATTGTATAATCACATGATTATGATTTTGATTGAGATTGAGATTGTGAGTGAGAGTGTGAGAAAGTGATTGAGAGTGTGAGCGTGAATGAGATTGTGATAGCTCGAGGGTGATCGAGAGGACGAGGCTTTGTCAAGAAGCTATTTTCCAAAGCTACTGTATCAAGAAGGAAAAGGCTTCATCCTGAAGCTATTGATGTATTTGGAGTATGGCATCTCAAGATTCAAAAGATAGGATTTCTCTCTATTAATATATATATTTTGATTTAAATACTTGATCAGATTTTTTCTTTTGATAATAACACTAATGTTTGCATATGTCGTTTGTATGTTCAAGTGTTCATCTTTATGGGTATGATCAGGAACACTAAAAGTGGTATCAGAGTGGAATTGATCCTCGACAATGATGGATTCGGCACAAAAGATCCATGAGCTCCTCAACAATGATGGAAGATTTGACACAAAAGATCCGTGAGCAAGAGGAGCTTATTCAGAAGCTTCTTGGAGGATTACACAAAGATGAGGTGAAAGAAAATTGGACGATGCAACAAATTTGTTCATGGAGTTGAATGATAAAGATAAGTGCCTAACTCTACTTTATGTTGCATGATGGCTTTTTCTTTCCCAAATGCTTTTGTAATTATGATTTTAGGTATGATTTGTATGCATAGAATTAGATTTCGTAATCGAGTACCATAGTACATTCTTTTCCAACTTTGAGGAGAGAGTTCTTCAAAGAGAAGAAGAATGTAATAGGACTCATTTTAAATGTTGATGGGTAAACCGAGAGGGTTGATCAAGTATGTGAAGATATGTTGGTCAAAATTTGGCCAAAGATGTGTAAACATTTTATTAAACTTTAGGAAAGTAATCCTTGAGAGCTTTCAAACAATATATTAAACTCTACCATTTGGTTTCGAAATGACCCTCAAAAGGCAAATCCTAGTTTTGTGGTTTTCAAATCTTTTTCACCAAAAACTAGGTGCAAGAAATTGAGATCACATGCTTTTGGGAGTTTTTTCCTAGTTTTTGCTAAAAGCTTTGTCTTGGAGGCTTGGAAAACTACATAAGGGAGGGTCAAGGCTCATTGTGGATCATCTCAAGGTACATGAAGGACTCAATGCAAGTTGAAGAGGAGATCATTGTTGGAGGCTCTATACTTTGAGCTATTATTGTTGAAGATTGAAGGACATGTAGGCTACACACACACACACACACACTATGAAGAGGAATCTTCTATACTTGAAGGAGATTCTATTCTTGGAGGATTTCTCTTCTACACTTGGAGGAGATTATCGTTGATGAATCCAAGGACAAGAGATGGAGTACATGATGAAGAATTGAAGGAAAAGAAGGATGATTGAAGGAAGGGCCCAACTCCACACACATGTTTGTGGTTTGAAGAACATTATGAATCAACATTATGATGAATGGTGGTGCACACGATGGCCGGGGGAGTGATCACTTGAGGAAGATGATGCGCACAGTGCAAAGGAGGCAAGTTTGATGGTCTTCCCAACTTCAAACGACATAATCAGTGATAGCGATCGCAATCACAGATGAAGAAGGGCCTAGCTTATAGAGCTCAAAATGAAGTGAATTCTAAATCTTCCACTTATTCAAGACTATGGTTTTTTAACGATGCATCCTTGATGGGTTTGAATTGGCCTTCTACATACTATGCTTAAGATATCATAACTTCCTTTGGATATACTCTTCAGTCGTAACTTTCTATATGCTGAGTTGCAATTGTATAATCAGATGATTATGATTGTGATTGAGATTGGGATTGTGTGTGAGAGTGTGGTTGAAAGTGTGGTTGAGAGTGTGGTTGAGAGTGTGGTTGAAAGTGTGGTTGAGAGTGTGGTTGAGAGTGTGAGTGTGAATGAGATTGTGATAGCTCATGGCTGGTCGGGAGGTCGAGGCTTCGTCAAGAAGCTATTTTCCAAAGCTATTCTATCAAGAAGGAAGAGGCTTCATCCTAAAGCTATTGATGTATTTGGAGTCTTGCATCCCACGATTCACAAGATAAGATTTCTATCTATTAGTATACATACTTTTTGATTTAAACACTTGATCTATTTTGTTCTTTTGAAAATAACACTAATGTTTGCAAAAGATCCATGAGCTTATTTGCCACAAAAGATCCATGAGCAAAAGGAGCTTATTTAGAAGCTTCTTAGAGGATTACACAAGGATGAGGCAGAAAGCATCTGGAAGGTGCAACAAGTTTGTTCATGGAGTTTAATGATAAAGATAAGTGCCTAACTCTTTTTTACGTTGCACGATGGCTAGTTCTTTCCCAAGGGCTTTTGTAATTATGATTTTAGGTATGATTTCTATGCATAGAATTAGATTTCTTAATCAATTACCATACACATAGATAGATAACCTCTTTGTGATCCCTTTTGATGAATAGAGAAGGATCTGAGCTGCTAGCTTTGAACCCTTGATCTTGAAGATATGTAACCAACCTGTAATTCCAAGCTCTTGGAGCTTGTTTCAATCCATACAATGCTTTCTTAAGTCTAAAAACATAAGATGGATGATTAGGGTTTTCAAAACCTGGTGGTTGTGACATGTATACCTCTTCACTTATCCAACCATTTAAGAATGCATTTTTCACATCAAGTTGGAGGAGTCTCCAATTCCTTGCAGCAGCTACACTTATCAATGTCCTGATTGTAGTCATCTTTGCAACTGGTGAGAATGTTTCCTCATAGTCTATACCATGAGTTTGTGAGCATCCTTTGGCAACTAATCTTGCCTTGTACCTGCAAACTGATCCATCTGAACTTCTTTTAACTTTATATACCCATCTGCAACCAATTACCTTTTGATTCGGAGACATTGGAACCAAATCCCAAGTGTCCATTTCCTTCAATGCATCTATCTCTTCTTTCATGGCCTTTTCCTAATTAGGGTTTCCCTTTGCCTCTTCATAGGTTGAGGGTTCCTCTAAAATAGAGTTTTTTGCCAAGTATATTGAATGCTTCGTAACAAATATGGAATCATATCCATACCTTTTTGGTTGTTTCTTCTCTCTGGCTGATCTTCTAGGTGCTTGTTTGGACTCCAACCTCTTGCATCTTTGCTTTGCTTTTGAGGACAAATCCAAAGGTTGACAACAAACAATCACATACCATCTGCACGTCTCTAGGAGTGATAATATCTTGTAACTTTTTTATGAAATCTTTAATCACTTGCTTCTGGATAAGGTTTCCTATTCGTGACTCCAAAATACTAACCACCTGCTTGTTGGTCAAGCAATAATAACTTGAATTGATCCTCTGTTGTTGATGAAGCACTAACATCTTCAACGAATGACCTACATAACAAGAGTATATATATATATATATATATATATATATATATATATATATATATATATATATATATATATATATATATATATATATATATATATATATATATATATATATATATATATATATATATATATATATAAGTCTTCCAAAAAGAGAAACAAATACAAGCCAAACCTTATCGCAAAAACTTGTCATTTGCGTGCTCCACCACCAATTGAAAGAGAGTCAAAGGATGTTAATGATCGTCTCCTACGTCGCATCCCAAGTGGAGTCTCTCTCAAGTGTTGGACAGTGTTATTTAGTTTCTCAATTGTTCTCTCCTTTTCTTCCATATGCTTTTCAAGCTCTGCAACCTTTTCTTGTAAAGATATGATTGTGCTTTCTAAAGTGACCAACCTTGTATGATTTAGTTGATATTGTTGAATCCAACACTTAGTAATGACAGTTGAATGTGTAGATAATTGTTGACAATAACTTAAGAGCCCAGCTTTACGGGCACTGATGAACTGAAGTAAAGTTGAGAGGTTATGGAATGTTGGATGGTAAGAAGACATTGGATTAGGAGGGTATAATGAACCATGAGTCCAAAGATCAATATTCTTTTCTCCAGCTTCACGACGCTCATTTTGATAGTTCACATCATTGTTGCACTGTGTATTTGGAGCAAACTCTCTGGGCACACGAAGATGGATACTTGTTGATGCTGGGGCATGAGGACGTCCTAATGTGAGGTTTGTAATAGGTGTCAACACCATCTTTTCCAACAATTAGACAATACTGAGAAAGAGATCAAAAATTTGTTTGGAAGAGATGCTAGAGCATGATTTTCTTAGGAAAATTTTGTTTTCTTGGATGTGGATGGGTCACAGTGTGTTTTCCACTGAGAATAGCCAAAAATGATGAAATTTTGAAAAAGTCATTTTTTGGGTGAAGAGTAGTTACGGATTTGATGATGTGGCACTCTACTTTTGGAGGGATTTTAAAAATATTACTTTTTCAAAAGGAAAATTAAAAACTAAACTAAAAAAAAAGTCACTTCTGACATATATATTAAAAAATGAGCCCTTTCAAGTAAATAAACACTGAAATTGAGACTTTGAAAAAAAAATCATTTTTTTATTCCCATACATGATCGAGTTTGATGATGTGGAAAGTAGATTCTCTTTCTCTCTCTCTAATAGAAGAGAGAGAGGAGCCTAGTAAGCCCTAAAAAAAGCCTACTCCAGCCTACTAAAAAGTGCCCTATTAAATGCACTTTGTCCCCTTAAACAACAACAAAATTAGGCTTAATCCGTAAAAATTAGGGATCCTTACAAGGCCCATGTAGGGTTCACCTTTCTTCCTAATGGCCTATTATGGGAAGAAACCCAATGTGAGTTACTTCAAAGTTTTTGGTTCCCCAACTTATGTTCACATTAAGAAGAAGGATTATGGTAAGCTTGATGTAAAAGCCATTAAAGCAGATTTTATTGGTTATGCAATTGAAAGCAAAGGATACAGATTCTATGTTCGAGATATAGGTGATATCCTACTCTCACGCAATGCATATATCGCAAAAAGTGAGATTTATGATAAGAAGGAAGAGATTCCAGAATTCATAAAGGCAGATGACTATGCATTTTTCAGAAAGAATTTGGATTCTTATATTCAGCCATACAAGGGGGTGATGAGCATTCTCAAACCCTAAGAGATACAGGTGAAGAAATAATTTCATTACCTACACCAATACCTAGTCATACATCAGTACCTCTTGAAGTTCCGACTTATGAAGTTGGAGAAGGTTTCAGAGTTCAAGAAAAAAGAGATACTAAAGAAACAAAAGATATACCACCACTTTTCAGGAATACGTCAAAGTGCTTATATCAAACTTGGAAGGACAATGATATACAGGAATACACAGGAAGAACTAGAAGTCAGACCAGGAGACAACAAAAAGACTAGGTAAATAATGCATAATGTTTTGAGATTCATAATGTTTTAGCTCTTACTTCAGTTGAGAATGAACTAGCTAGTGTTCAAGATGCACTAAATATTCCTGTATGGAAGAAAGCTATGCAAGAAGAGATTGATTCCATCCATAAGAATCAATCTTGAAAGCTTTGTGAGTTACCAAAAGATAAGAAAGCTATTGGTGTTAAGTGGATCTTCAAAATCAAAAGAAAAGCAGATGGTACCATAGACAGGTATAAAGCAAGATTAGTTGTCAAAGGTTATGCACAAAAGAAAGGTATTGACTATGATGAGACTTTTGCACCTACATCTAGAATGACAGTGGTTAGGACAATACTTTCTTTAGCTGCATTCTTTAGTTGGAAAATATACGAGCTAGATATCAAAATTGCATTTCTTAATGGTGATCTACATGAAGATGTTTATGTTTAGCAGCCAGAAGGTTTTGAAGAAACAGGTAAAGAGCATTTAGTGTGCAAGCTTATCAAAGCTTTGTATGGACTAAAGCAAGCACCAAGAGCTTGCTATGAGAAGATACATATTTATCTTCTATCTATTGGTTTTCAAAACTCAGATGAAGCTCCCACTCTTTATGTTAAAGATGAAAAGGATGTTTTGATTATTATTATCATATATGTTGATGATATGATCATGACAGGTACCAAGGATTCAGATCTTTAGTTGTTTAAAGAACAACTTAAGAATACATTTGATGTAAATGACTTAGGGATTTTACATTATTATCTAGGGATTGAGTTTAAATACAGAGATGAGTGTATCTACATGACACGACAGAAATACATTGAGAAATTATTGGAAAGGTTTGTGATGAAAAATTCTAAGCCTATGTAGACACCTATGGATAGTAGATTCAAAACCATTTGATGCTACATTATATAGTCAAGAAATTGGTTGCTTGATATATCTATGTAATACACGACAAGACATTCAACTAGCAGTTTCTCAAGCATCCAGATTCATGAAGTGTCAACTCAAGATTCAGCGGAAATCAGTTAAGAGATATTTTCATACATTAGAAGTTTTGCAGGCTATTGAAACTTGTACCATTGTGACATTGAAGTGGGGATTGTTGGAGTCAATGTCCATGGTCCAAAATAGTGGGTGGCATCCAACAAACATCCTTTTATCTTGAATAAAGTGTTCCAACAAAATCGTGTGGCCGATTGGATAGGTACTAGCCTTCTCAACTATAAGGCGAGAGTTCAATCCCCATTAGCAGCAGTACGAGTTCATCCTTTTAGAAAGTGCTTTTCAAAAATCATAGCGGCGAGAAAAAACAACGATCGCTAAAATTGTTGGGCGCGAATTGATTTAATGGAAGTGTTTTTGTTTTATTTCTTTTCAAATTGGCTTTTGGCTTGGGGCTTATAAGCTATAAATTGAAGGCCAAGCTCATTGTTTGTTACCACTGAAGACTCAAGCAATCACTCAAGTAGAGTCCAAGATACTTGGTGATCAAGGAGATTTCTTCTCAATCTCAAGGAGCAAAGAGGAGATCTTGAAGGCCCTCTAGGAGGGAGTGTTCACATACAACAGTGGAGGAGTTGTGGTCTGCATCTTGGTGATTATCTGGAGGAGATTCTGCTAGTTTATCATCAACATGCATTGTTGATTTACTGTGAGTAGCAAGTCTATTTCCGTTCTTACTTGCTAGGTCACTCATTTTTTATTTAGCGTGATCAGAATTCGGGTTTGTTGTAAAATAGTTCTAAACTGTTCTTATTCTCCATATTCTCACTCACACACACACACACACTCTTCATACCTCTTAGGCACACAATCTCTTGTATCTAGTTCCTATTTCTGCCTAGATACAGATATTGTCAGTTTATATCATATTCACACATTGTAATTTAACATTGGAATATAGATAGTGTAGGTGAGCCTCATAGCTTACTGTTACACTTGAAATCTTTCCTATTCTCTATCTATCTCTCACTCATCTTCTTTTTGAGTATTAAGGTGTGTATGTTAAGATTCATTTTTTGGAAGATCCTATAAACTTGTAATATATTGTTATTGTGACCCACTACCACTTCCAACATATGGTGTTCAGACCTTAGAATACCAACATCTCTGTGGTACCATCTGAATCTTTGTGAACCTTGGGAAGTTGTAGCTCTTCTCCTAAGTTATCTTCTATGTCCACACAGATGCGTAAGCATTGATCCAAGGTTCTTGGTTCCTTTAGAAATACGTATGGCCTCAGCTATGCACTCAAGAGGCCGTCTATGAACAAAGCTATCAATTTGGCTTGAGTGGGTACTTCCAATGGGGGGCATCTCTCTATGTAATGTCCGAATCTTCGACCGACCATCCTCACTATCTCTTGAGAGGTTTTTTTGAGTGTGTGTATTAATGAAGACGTGTTGTGTTTGATTCCACTCTTGGAAAAGTCCGTAATGAAGGACTCCATCATGTGGTGGATGTCTCTAAATTGGTGCTTGTGCAATGGTCAAAACCAATCCAATGCATCACCCTTTAGAGTGAGGCCAAAGGCATTAAGTTGTGTGAACATGTCATCGACTTGTTCAGCCTGCAACACTTGTTTGAATTCTGCTACATGCTCATAGGGATCTCCAGGTCCATCAAAGCAATTCTTCATGGCCTTCACTAATTGAGTAGGCCTCAAAGTTCTAGGGTGGTCTCTAGGTCCAGATAGGGGAAAATTGTCCCCACCTTTGTGAATTGTATGATCCCTAATCGTCTCTCTTTTAGCCCTCCTACCTTCGATAGGAGCCCTTTCCCTTCATGCACGATGGATGAAACTACTCTCCGCGTCTTCCTTGTTCTTCTCTTTATGTCCTTGTGATGTGTCAATACGTAAACTTCCCTCAGATTCCTCTGATCTTACTGTTGGAAAAACTAATTTCCCTCCCCACATATATGCGTGATGACCATGTTTTGTGTATAGGGTGTGCATGCATGTGTATGCATGTAAGGGTATATATGTATCTTTTTGTGTGCATGTATGTTTATGTGTTCATGTATCTTCATGTGTGTGTGTGTTTATGCATGTATATGTTTGTGTATGTGGTGTATATGTGTGTGCATGTATGTGTGTATATATGGTGTATATGTGTGTGCATCCAATTCTGTGTATGTCGATCTGTTGTGTGAATATATGTGTGCATGCATGGGTCTGTATCTGTGTGTGTGTGTGTGTGTTTGTATGTTTGTGTATGTGTGGATGCATGTGTGCATGTGTATGCATGTGTGTGTATCTATGACATATGCATGTGTTTGTGTATGCATGTGTGTGATTGCATGTGTATGTGTATGCATGGTTGTGCATGTGTGTATGCCTATGCATATATATATGTGCATGCATAAGTGTGTATGTGTGTGTGTGTTTGTATGTCTTTGTATGTCTCGATCGATGTGAGCATGTGGATGCATGCATATGTGTATGCACGTGTCTGTGTATGCACGAGTGTGATTGCATAAGTGTGTATGTGTGTGTGTTTGTATGTCTTTGTATGTTTCGATGGATGTGAGCATGTGGATGCATGCATATGTGTATGCACGTGTCTGTGTATGCACGAGTGTGATTGCATAAGTGTGTATGTGTGTGTGTTTGTATGTCTTTGTATGTTTCGATGGATGTGAGCATGTGGATGCATGCATATGTGTATGCACGTGTCTGTGTATGCACGAGTGTGATTGCATAAGTGTGTATGTGTGTGTGTTTGTATGTCTTTGTATGTTTCGATGGATGTGAGCATGTGGATGCATGCATATGTGTATGCACGTGTCTGTGTATGCACGAGTGTGATTGCATGTATCTCTCTCTCTCTCTCTCTCTCTTTCACCTTGGGGTGGGGGTGGGGGAGGTTGAAAGAGCTATCTCCTCATGGCTTGGGGGACCGATGCATCTCTAGCTATTTCTTGATCTAACCTTGATAGTATATTGCTGTGAGTTTTTTTTTTTGGTTTCCACAAACTGTTGCATACATGGTGCTTGAGTGTCATTGGTAATTGCATTTTGCCAAATAAACCTTCTTGAAGCATTTTAATTTGAATTAAGTCGAGTACATTGAGACGTAACTGGAATGTCTAGTAAACCTAACATGTGTAGACTTGAGCTCCAATGAACTCCATAGATCACCTTCAATTCAAAGATGTATATGATAACAAATTGAAAAAAGAATCACACATCATTCTCTCATGTGTGTTAATTAACTATTACAAAAAAACGTTTTGTTCTGCTTTGTATCTCCCTTGTCCACTATATTTTAGAACTGCGTATCAAAAAGAAAAATCATTGTCTGCTATATTTTAAAACTGCGTTTCAAAAAAAAAAAGAAGTGAAAGGAGTGCAAAATTGCTCTTAAGAAAAACAAAGTCAAAAGAGTGTGGACGCAATTCCTACTACGCAAAATGGGCGTGGAGAGGAGCAACTTCAAGGATCTCTTCCGCGTGCGATCGTGTGTGGAGGCGGTCGCTGTAAGAGAACCAGGTGACATGGCGCCAACGTGGAGAGTGCCAGGCCACAAGCCAGGCGTGCGATGACACGAGACAAGTCGGACATCCAATGACAACCTTCCAGGTGAGCGCCACGTAGAAGCACATTAGCGTATACCACTATGCTCGCTGGCTTGGACCGATGAGTGGCAAGCTGGTGGTGCAGAATTGCGATCGCGCACGTTGCCTTACGGCTGGTTTCTCCATCTCTTGTTCACAACGCTACTGAGCAGGTCCGTGTGCCTGAGAGAGAGAGACCTCTTTCAGGCGCATGTTCTACCTTCCTGAATAGCACGAGGGATGCGAGTTATGCAGAAAAGCCTCGTATTTTATAATCAGAGATTCTCAGGCCTCATCTGGGACCCCTTGGTTCGATGTAGCGGAGCATGTGTATCCCCTCGTTGCACGATTCTCGAAAGATGGGATCTTCGACCAGGTCTGTCCTGCACCATCATCTCAACGCCTTGGAAGGCCCTCGAGAATAGGCCCAGAATCCTATGCGTGCAGGCGCTGGGAAGCAATGACAGAGATGGAAGAAACGGTAGCAACGGAGTAGATGGCTGGGATCCTTCACTGGATATTGAGGTTCCTGCAGATCAACGACCGGTAATCCATTGTCTGCGTTTGTTTCAATGCCCTCGTATTGGAAATTTATGTCTAATTTGGTTTATAGTCTTCACTTTTAAACGTGTGCATTATCGATCCTAATGTACGCCAATTGTATATCTTCAGGCCAATGAGCTTGCTGCCTTGAAGGAAGAAGCTCTGTACTCATGGGCACAGCTAGGCTGGGTTGACTTTGGCATTCGACTTGGAGGGCTCTGGCTTATGTTCTTCATATTCTTGGGTGCACCAATCGCCAGTGCGAGCTTTGAGCCTTCTCGGGTGAGGTTTTCTTTCTCTACCTTTTTCACCTTGGATATCCACATTCAGATGAGCAACGAAAATTCGATACCATGATGAACGACTTCAAGCATTACTAATCTATGTACAGAGAACTTGTTCAGGATAAATCCTTCAGCTTGATGTCTTGTGATACCTGTAAGGGCTAAGATATGATCTATAGAATGATTGTGCTGAGGTCCGTAGTTTACTTTTATGCAGCATATGCCACAAAAGCTCCATGCAGCAATCAAGTGTTTTAATCAATACTAGTCAGGGCTGAGAATCTGGCTTCTCAGATACAGGTTAGCTTCAATAATTGTGTTTTAATCAATACTAGTCAGGGCTGAGAATCTGGCTTCTCAGATACAGGTTAGCTTCAATAATTATTTTATTGGTGTTATCTAGCCAAGTATGGTGAGATTGCGAACATTATGCATAAAGTTTCCAAGAAGCGACATTCCAGGAGGACTCAGGAGATTTGCATGGTGATAGGCCTTCATAGATATCTCAGCCATAGAGTACAAGAGCAGTCTTAAGCGTCCTTGCTAACGTGGCTGTGCTTGTATGCCTTTAATTATATTTTTCCGTCATATTAGTTGCCAACCAATATAAGGGACTTTGGCAAGATTGATCCGAGGATTAGCTAATCGATTTTATGACGCCAGTTATTTTTCAGTATTCCTGTGCTCATGCCAAACCTTGTAGAGCGAGAGGAATGAAAGGGTCGGTATACTTCTACTCATTGCTAAGCTGCAGAGGATGGGGAATGGATGGATTTCATTTGGATTTTTGTTTAAAGTATTTTATTTTGCTTTAGTTTCGTCAATTCAATTGAACTGTTATTAATTATATTTCGTGTCTCATCTCTTTTTCTGCTAACGTATTTGCGCTTCAGTTTTCTTCACTTGTGAGGATTGTTATTGTGTTTTCTTGTGTGTGTGTATATGTGTGTGTGTACGTTGCTTAGAGATGCTTCACAGCATCTTGTACATCTGAACATATGAAGTATGATTTATTTCCATTTTAGGTTCAATCGTTCACACGAAGATCTCAAGGTCCACGACACAATCATGTCGAACCTCCCTGAATTCTTGTTAAATTGAAGTTAGGGAAACAAGGATTTACCTCATTTAATGGTACTCCATAGTCTTTGACCACAAGCTTCATATGTTGATCACTTTATCGTGATAGTATTAATTCTTCACAATCTAATCTGCTGATTGATTCTTTTCTTTGTATTGATTCCTTTTAAGTCCTGTTTCGCTTGTATGTGTCGCATCTCTCTCTTTGCAATGGATACTTACATATGATAATTCTTCACAATCTAATCTGCTGATTGATTCTTTTCTTTGTATTGATTCCTTTTAAGTCCTGTTTCGCTTGTATGTGTCGCATCTCTTGCTTTGCAATGGATGCTTACATATGATAATTTCGTTTGTATGCGTAATTTATGGCAGAACCTAAGCCAGAAGATGTGCACATCAATGCAATCATTGTGCGTGTGCGTGTGCGTGTGCGTGTGCGTGTGCATGTCCATGCGTGTGTGCTTGTGGGTGCGCATGCATGTGCATGTGGATGTGGATGTATGTGCATGGGCATGCACGTGTAAATCAGAATAGAGGAGAAGGTTTTTGGGAGTATAGTGTTGTTATCCAGTCCCATGGCTTCTACTGTGCATGGATGATAAAAATGGGTTTGTTACCGATATATATTGATGGTGTCATGGACATTTCCCCACTTCCCCCCATATTTCTATCCAAGATCCGGGGTGCATGAGTGGTTTGTCTAGCTCCGCTGAACTGTGCACAATTGTAAGGGGAGTTGGGATCGCGAGTGAGACCGCTTGAAAATGTGACAAAGAATTCTGAGAGGGCAGCCCTTTGTCCAAGAAATCACCCATCTGGAAGCTACAACAAGATCGAAAGGTGCTCAATCAAGAAGCCCAAAAGGGCGAGGCTCTAGGAAAATGGGCCGAAGCTCTATCAGTGTGTGCAACGTGACCTCAGAACTAAAGAATAAGGGGCAGATCAAGACTTGGGCTGGGACTGCCTGTTTATTTGCCAACCCAGTTTGAAATTGTTCTTTCCATAAACCGTCCAATACGTTCCGGCCTCATTGTGAGCGGCTTGCATGGGAGGATGGCCTGTAGCAAGGTCCTCATTGTTTATCCATTCCGAATGTTAAACCACAACTCCAGGTGGAGTGGGTGGATACTCCCACAACCTGGCATCTACCTGAACTCAACATGGAACCGATGACATGAGAACGAGGAAGAAGAGAGTCAGCTCATATGCCTCCCAGACGGTCAGCATCTTGAGGGGAAAACGTAGCCAAGGACTTGGCAAACGAGATTGGGAGCCCAGGTCATCACACCGTCAAGTGGTCACTCGTGATAGCAACTCCCGTTATAGTTGCGCACAATTTGGCATAGCCAGGTAAACCACGCAAGGACCCAGATCTTGATAGAAATACCAGATGGGGATGCCCGTGAGAGAGGGTTGGATGAAAACTTGTATATGCGACAAAGGTGAAAAATTGTTTATGGTAGAAATATGTCTTAGTAGTTGTAGGTTTTTAGATCATGAATCTCTCTATGATATACTAAGGAGGATCTCTTATGCATAGTCTAACAGCATGAGCTTTAATTTGATTAGTTAGACTCAGTAAAATATCATTCAGACATAGTTTATTCATCATACATGTCTCTATGCTCTCGTAGTCTGTTTCTGTCATTTATAACCCAATGCCATTAGGACTTTCCATTAAGATCCATTTAGGTTTTCCCTGTGAAAATCTAGCCATGGTATCTTCCCTGTGAAAATCGCCAACCACACGATACATCCATCTTGATGGTTGTTGGGGATGCCTATATCATTATCAATCAACTAGTGGTCTTAGGACATTGCACTTCTGGATTGCTACCGAATTGAAGCGATGTGGTCAGGAATTAACAAATGGAAAAGTGGGATCTCCGTTTTCTCCATGCAAACTCAAATTTTGTGCATGTGTTAAAATATTATAAAATGTCATATATTAAATATACGTTCACTTATAGTGAAGAGTTATAGATGTAGTCTATCGATGTTGATGCAATGTGGAGCAGCATCTTCCCAGAGAAGATGCCTTTAAACTGGGGAATCTCGATGTGTTTTATATTTGATGTCATGTGTATTTGAGGTGTTGAGGCATTATATGGGCTGAGTCCACATGGTGCATGTTTTATGTGTAAAGATACGGTGCATATCAATTACATGTTTATATTTGATGTCATGTCTATTTTACGTGTCGAGGTATTATATGGGTTTACACACATGTAGAATATCAGAGTCCACATGATGCATGTTTCATATGTAAACATACAGTCAATATCAGTTACGTGAGCACGGGTGAAATGTTTCTTGGAATTAAAAAGTTTTCGTGACCTTTATTCGATGGTATCATTTGCTCATCCTGGGACGGTGAATCGAGATACCTTTTGATTTATACATTGAGCAACCTTATGCAGCTTTGATTCAAGTGGGAGATGTATTTTCTGTTGAATCACACATGAAGTTTTTGGCACTTTTTCGAATGGCAGACTTCTGTCTTCAGCATTCTACTGTTCAGGTAATTGTGTATTGGAAGGATGTTTAGAGGGAGGAAACTAATAAACTTAATCATATTTGAACAATTTAATCCATGCTCGCTTCTTCGGTTCTTCTTATCCCCTTTTTCCAACCATATCTTCCTTGCTCTCCTTCTCTATTGTTCGTGTTCTTCTTTCTTCTATCCCTTTGCGTAGCATTTTCAAAGTCTGGGAGCTATGTCTGACTTGATCGTCAAGCACTACATATATTTACGAATAGAAAATTCAATCCTGTTCCTATGGTTGTTATTAAGAACTCATGTTTATGAGTTCATACGGGTGTATCCTATTGGGATCAGTCGTCTTCAAAGGAGCGGTGCAAGTTCAATCCCTCGCCACTGTCAGGAGGTGGGACACAAATCCCGCGGAGCCAGTCGCATGCTTCAAGCCTTCAGGGCAGTTCGAGTGAAAACTTGGCCCAGAGGGCAAAGTTTTCAGTTGAGCCCTTTGCGACAGTTCCCAGTTGGCCTTTCTGTGGCTGGTCTTTGTCTAAAGGAGCATGGGACATACATGTGTGAACCTCCATATGTCCTGCCTTGAGTCCTGAGTCTGTGGTTTCGAAGTGGCCTTTGGGTTGTTTACCCCTGTGCTGTAAGATATTGGGGGTCCCATGGGTGTTAAACCTATTCGCCTTGTAAAATCACAATTTCAAGTTCAAGCCTATGGAAGAGTAGCTCTAAGGCGCGCACACACACACACACACACACACACACACACACACACACACACACACACACATATCCCCCCCTTTCCCCAAATCAGATACTTGGTATCGTAGAATATTGAGCATACTGGATGATTATTAACAATGTAATTACAGATATGCTTGATTTTATTATGAAGGACAATCGTAGATTTTGTTAATCAACTCTGGGCCTTGCAACCATCGTTTTCCACCTCTCTGTTTCTTGGCAGACTAATAATCTGTCTGTCTTATACATTATCAAGCAATGTAAATTTAAATCCATTTAAGTTCTCCATGAATGAGTTTGTAGCACCTACTGCATCTGACCAGATGGTGTTAGAATTTAACAGGAACCTCTCAGGTTTGTTCTTGCTGGAGGAGCGGGAGCATTGTTTGCTGTTGCTGTTATCGTTTTAAGATTATATCTGGTATTGTTTGCAGTATCTTTCCATTAAAACCTGGCTTCAGCAGCAAAACTCTGAATGAATTTGTGTTCTCCTAGGGTTGGAGCTATGTTGGTAATAGACTTCTTTCTGCTGTAGTTCCTTATGAAGAAACTGGGTGGTATGATGGTCAACTTTGGGTCAAACCACCAGAAGTAAGTTTTGTGTTCTTCTGTTTTCTTTCCTTGAATGGGAAATTAGCTTAAGGTACGAAATTTTGATTTTTTAACAGGTCCTTGCGAGAGATCGATTGTTGGGAGCATACCAGGTTGATTGAACTTGTGTCAGTGTTTTCTGTTCTGGGTGTCTGTATTCTGTCCCCATTTGAAATTGATAGGTTCCTTGTCACTACACCTTACTAGGTTAAACCAGTGATGAACAGGCTGAAGCAAACATTGATAGGTGCAGCAGCTCTACTAGTGACTGCCACTGCCTCTCTTTTCTTACTTGTGCCTCAAGCCAGTGAGTCAGTAGCATCATCTGCTTCAAGTAGCAATTCTGGAGCTTTAGCTGCAGAAGCCAAGTTCTCTCTCAAGTAGAACTCCTATTCCAAGCACACATTGCTCATTCTGACAGTTGATTTGGATAAAGCATTTTAATACTTGAGCGTGTTTAATGCAGAAAAGAGGATCTATTGAATCTTCCAGCAGATGTTCTAGGAGATGATGAGCTGGCTGCAGCTGCAGCAGCAGCTGCCAATGGAAGGCCTGTATATTGCACCGACAGATATTATCGTGCTTTGGCTGGAGGTCAGTATTGTAGATGGGATGACCTCAGGAAGTAAAGATGCTGATACACATGCTTCAACTCTGTTCTGAAGATAGGACCAAGTACTTTCTCATCGTGTATCATACCCTTCGGTAGACTAATATTTGTTCTCAGGAAATCTCAAGATATCTGCATGTGTAAACGTAAGAGAATTTCTCTGCAGCATGATTTCGTCTGTTGTGTGGAAAATGGAGGGACTGATGCAACTGTACAATGTTTTTCATGGAGGGTATTTTAAGGGAATTCGTCCATGGATTAGCATCAGCTGTATTCTTATGTGGGGAAGCACAAAACAATTTTTCTTTTACAGAATTGTGCTTTGTGAAACATGAATTTACAATTCTTTTACAGAATTGTGCTTTGTGAAACATGGATTTACAATCCTGCAACATTTCTTTCTGCGGCTTGCTTTGATGCCATTGCTTCTTTGCTACTGAGCTATGAGTGAAATGCAATTCCGAGCCCCTCGATATTGAGCCATTCACTTTTCTGTTTGAAGATTGTATACATGCTGTTTGCGCCTGGTATCAGAATGTTTACACTTCTGAAAAATTGCAAGATGTTAGGGTATCTGACTCCCGTTGAAGGATCATGTCCGACCTAAATATTGGTATTGTGAGCTTTCTACCATCGTGTTGTACATTTACTATGTGTTATCAGGCCCTTAAACAGCTGACAAATTTTAAGAAACTGCGGATGCAGGTCAGGTAACTCCATTTCTTGTCCCCAGCACGTGAAGTGTATAGAACTAGAACCGATTGTATTCACCCATACACAGTATATAGCTTGAAAGATTCATGTAAGAGAGGAGACGCAGTGCTCCTAAACTAATTTCTGCAGCCTCACTTCTAATTTATTAACTCGAAAGGCTCATTTTAATCTTTAATTTTCGAGTTAATAAAGTCTTCTCTCCAATTTCATAATTATCTAAGTGCTTCGGCTTGACAACTGTGCGACTTAGTTCGTGTCAAGTGTGCACCTTGAGTTGTGTGCTCACTGCTTCCAGAGAATTGCAATTCACTCTCAACGTAGAGTTCAACTTCGAATTCCTCTTCCAGAATTCTAACCACTTCATCGTTCGCGCGCGTTTGCCCCTCTTCTGGTGCCCATGTAAGGTAGACAGACTATTAGACCATTACATCTCCAATCTCAGCACTACAGCAGTTATTTCGGCAACTCTTTTCTAGCAACGCTCGAGTAAACGCACATCGAATGATGCTCCAACTTGCCTCTCTTTCATGCAAGGTGATGAGGAGTACAAGGAGCTAAGCTCGAGGGTAAAGATTAAAAGCAATTAGAAGAGTTCGCAGGAAATAAAAAGGAGGATTATTTATTTACGCTCTTCTTCATTCTTGCATTGCAAATCGCTGAGTCGAAACGTGGAACACTAACACTAACTGTGCATTCACACACCCCGGCGGCACCGAAAAGTCTATGATAGAATTCGACGTCGTCATTTTGTATTAATCAAGAATGAAAGGAAAACGTTCCAGCCCCGCTTAAGACTGTATTGGCCCTCCTTCCTCGCAACAAACTCTCGAAACAAAAGCAACAGAGGCGGAACATGAAGAATCTATGGCTTGCAACTGCGAATAATCATATGCTAATTTCGCTTTTGTTTACAGTACCCCCTCATCTTAATGACACAGGCGGAGGAAAGTGTTTATCCAAAAACCAGAGCTCTCCGCCGTCGGTTCCTCTGAATCCACCGTAAATAACACGGTGCTCACAGGAGCAACACTTTTATTATTTTCTTGCTAGCAAGGTGAAGGACTTTTTCATGGCATATTTTTTGGGGAAACTCCTATCCATAGTTGACGAAACATGTCTTTTGTCAGTTCCCATTGAGCCTCACCTCTGATAGCGAGGAATCATTGAGCAACCCATCGCGTGCACCGGGAACTCCATGTTGCAAGGATATTTTTTTTCTTAGATGGAGGACTCTTTAAACTCTCTACCATATGGTGTTTGATTTCCTCCTTTACTAAGAGGCATCTTCTGAAAATGCGGGGCTTTGTATAGCTTGTGAGCTTAAGCATTGGTCCACATTCCATGAGGAAGAATTTGTGAGAGAGAGACTCTCTTATTCATTTCTATTTCTATTTGAGGGTGTCCAAGGGATTAAAACTTCTATTCCCATTTGATCCAAGACATTGAATGCCCTAGTTAACTTTCAATTGGTATGGAACTTAATGTTTTTGTTGATTTTAAGGATATCATTGATATTGTTCCCATTGCTCCACATTAAGTCTCTTGGAAGGGGAATTCTCTTATAGTGCAAGAGTTTCAAGTCATCTCTTCTCATGTCGCCTATATTTTTTAAGGAAATTCCATTATGTATAGTCCAATATGAGGTCATTGTCAATGTCCTCCTGTCTAATACATTTATCTTTTTTCCAAAGATTTTACAATTGTGAAACCTTTGACAAAAGTCTTGGATCTTAACATGTCTTCTCTTTTGATTAGAAATCAATTTGGTTCTTTGTATGTGTGTGTGTGTACGTGTGTGTGTGTGTGTGTGTGTGTGTGAGAGAGAGAGAGAGAGAGAGAGAGAGAGAGAGAGAGATGAAAAAGTTAGATTCTTTGGGGGAGGCTTTATAAGGAAAGAGAAGAAGCAGAATAAACTCCTAGGTTTTCCACCTCGGAGATCTAGTGAGAGAGAGGTATGTTGCTCTTCTATAAATCAACTATGTATAGGTTTTCCACCTCAGAGATCTAGTGAGAGAGAGGTATGTTGCACTTCTATAAATCAACTATGTACATGATTCTAGTTGGTTCATCCAATACTTGATTATTGCACTTGGTTGTGAGCTTGTTAGGGAATGCACCCACATTGACAAATCCAAAATTGATGTCATACTTGGGAAGGGATGAACTCACCCACTTAGTTTTGGGAATCCCCTTTTGTTAGGATCCTCTATTTAGAGAAAAATCATGCATAGTGTCAAATTTTTTTATCTTTTCTTCTCCAAAGTTCTATGATAAGAGAGGAAGTAGGTCGTGGCTATCATGTTGATATATTTAGGTAGTGATGTGTGTGAACACACTAGGATTGTTGGGGCACATTTCCCCTCTTTAGGAGGTTCTTTCCCCCTGGCTTGTGTATACGCCTATAGCCCTAATGGGTTACTTATCTTTGTACATTCTAGTGGCAATACATTCAGTATTGTGTGTTATGCTCCAAGCTTCTTCTTCTTCTTCTTCCCTGTGCTATTTGTGTGCTTCCACAGATGACTAACTCCAACAATTGGTATCAAAGCACGTTGCCGCTTCATCTAGGGCGTCGTCGACACCCCATCGACCACAGTCTCAGAATCACACAAAATTTGGTGAGCATACTCGGGGTGATTAGGACATCAAAGCTACTTCGCTTTGTGGTGCCAAAATCTTGGTTTGAGCTCGTTCCGGCCTCCGAATACACTATCGCATCGCTTGTGTAGGCCATTTCGTCCTTTAGTGCCAAAGATATATATAGGTTTCAGTTCGATAGTATAAGCGTCTCAAAGTTTGCTACATGTCTAAAAGAACTTGTTAGGGTAGTTATGTTCAACTTTTTCAAATAGTCACTTTTCTGCATCAGGGTATTTTAGTCAGTGGCCATGGCTGAAAGCAGAAATGTATTTCATATGTTGATTGTTGAGGATAAGTTGGACGGTACCAATTACCCATTGTGGGCTTATATGATGCAACATGTATTGGTTGCAAAAGGATTGTGGAACATTGTGCAGGGTGTTGAAAAACGTCCTACTACACCTGCAAATACAGGTATTGAAGCTTATGCAGATGGCATTGAAGATGTTGATATTCTTGAGATTTCCTGTTCGTGCTATGATTTTTGCTCCACCTACTGCAAAGCAAATTCGTTGAGATGGAAGAGATGCTCAGGCACATGCATTGATAGCCTTGTCTGTCAAACGTGCCATTATTCCTCACATTTGCTCTTGCAGAACAACTAAGGATGCTTGGGATACACTTATCACATTGTACCAGGCTAGGAATGAGGCTCGTGTTGCTTAACTCCGAAAATAGTTGGAGAGTGAGAATATGAATGAAGGTGATTCTATGGATAATTTTCTAACAAAGATCAAAGACTTGAAGGAACAATTGATTTCTGTTGATGAAGTTAATACCAGATAGCTCACTTGTGTAGACTGTTCTGAATGGTCTTCCTAATTCATATCAGAGTTTTGCTTCTACTCTTCGTTTGATGATGAAAGGCAATCCAAATTCCTTGTCATTTGAAGACTTAGCATCTCTGTTCTGTTGCAAGAAGATCAGTCTAGGCAGAACAGGTCCATTATGGGTATTGCAGATCAAGCTTTCCTGGGTTATCATTAGGGCAAAGGTAAATGGAGCTCATCTACTAGTAAGCAGAAATCTACAAATGTTGCACATTCGAAGAAGGAAGACAAAGATAAGAAGAAACCAAAAAAGCAAAAATTCTTTTGTTAAGTATTGTAAAGGAAATGATCATGCCATAAAGAACTGTCCAAAATTGGCTACAAAAGAGGCAAAGAAAAAAAAGGCTGGAATGGTTGTTGTAGAGGCCTCTACACCAAAAACAGAGTTTGCTAATCTTGAATGGGTGTTTACTACTTTTTGTAGTTTTGAACCATCTTATCCTGAATAGTGTATGTTTGTAGTGGACTCAGATGTTTGGTACTTTGATAGTGGGGCGACCAAACATATTACTTTGCAGCATAGTTTCTTCACTTCACTCGAGTCTACCCCTACAAGAATACTGTCACATGCACCAACAACTCCTCTTATCCGGTCATGGGAGTTGGTAAGATCATTGTGACTACTGCTGATGGTAGCTCTTTTACATTGTCAGATGCCTTATTTGAGCCAGGGATCAAGAAGAATTTGTTATCAGTTTCTGCATTAGCCAAGATTGGCTTGGTTGTGAAATTTGTTGATGACAGATGTACAATTCATGATCTGTCACATGGCGATGTGATTATTGCTTCTGGCATTTTGTGTCGTGGGTTGTACAAGCTCATAGACTATGAAAAATCTATGAATGATTCAGCATGTGCAGTACATGATTCTCAGGCTATGTGTGATGCAAAGCTTTGGCATGCACGCTTTGATCATTTGAATTTTGCTAGTTTGCTACGCTTGCAGAAATCTGAAATGGTGTCCTCTATGCCCAAACTTGAGGCACCCGGTAAACATGTATATGAAGGCTGTATTTTGGGCAAAATGTAGTATTCCTCAGTTCCAAAAGATGGTTCAGTTCGAGCTACTTAGAAATTGCAGCTTGTTCATAGTGATGTCTGTGGTCCTATGCAGACACCTTCTTTTGGAAATTATCTTTACTTCGTGACGTTCATTGATGATTTTTCCAGGCATGCATGGGTATATCGACTCAAAGCAAAGTTTGAAGTGTTTATGTGCTTCAAATAGTTTTTGGTTTTGGTTGATAATCTGTCAGCATGTAAAATAGGCACCCTCCATTCTGATCGAGGGGGGGAATATATGTCTTCAGATTTTAACGCATTTATGGCTGAACATGGGATAAAACATCAGCATATAGTGCCATAAACACCTCAACAAAATGGAGTTGTTGAACGAAAGAATAGGTCACTCATGGAGATGGCGAGGTGTATGGTCAAGAGTCAGGCTTTACCATATAGTTTCTGGCTCGAGGATGTTATGTGTGCAACATTTGTACTTAACAGGTGTCCCACTAAAGCACAGTAGTCTATCACTCCATATGAGGCTTTGCATGGTGGCAAGCCATCTGTTACTCATCTGCGTGTTTTTGGTTGTTTGGCATATGCATTAGTGCCTGAACAACATTGCAGAAAATTGGATGATAAAGCAGTGAAATGTATTTTTGTTGGGTACAGTTTAGAAAGCAAAGGCTATCGTCTATATCACCCATAGAATAAACGCATTTGGGTTAGCCATCATGTTGGTTTTGTGGAAGATGTTATTCAGCCATTACTTTCATGTACTAAGGAGACATTTGTTAGCTCCAAAGACATGTATGATACTTTGCTGCCTCTTTTTACAGGTGGATAGTCTAGTGCTGGTCCTAATGAGACAACTTCTCAGCCTTTAGAGGTTTCATGTGATGATGTAGATCATTCCATTTTTTATGCAGATTTACATGATGCACTTATTAATGAGAGAGCTAATATTGAGGAGGCAAAAACTATGGCAAAATGGCTTGTGCAGACTTTGCATGATAGCAAATTATGCATCTTTGTCATACCATACTCGTTCAGGCTCTCATAGTGCCTCTTTTGCATGAGATTGCTATGCTATGGCTGCCTCTAGTCTCTGTGATGAGACTGAGCTTGCTTCGTTTGATGAAGCACAAAATTTTGAACATTGGATGACTGCAATGCAATCTGAATATGATGCTATGATGAAAAATGGTACCTGGTCTTTATGTGACTTGTCTGTTGGCAAGAAGGCCATTGGCACTAAGTGGGTATACAAGCTAAAGCGTAAACCTTATGGAATAGTTGACAGGTATAAGGCTAAGATTGTTGCAACGGTTATGCATAGGGAAGAGGCATTGATTTTGATGAGACCTTTGCACTTACATGCCGAATGACTATTGTTTGTAGCATCTGTGCACTTGTAGCTCATCATGGTTGGAATGTGCATCAGTTGGACATTAAAACAACATTTTTGGGTGGTGACTTGCATGAAGAAGTGTATGTTTTTTAGCCCCATGGCTTTGTGCAAAAAGGGCATGAAAACCAGGTATGTAGGTTAAAGAAGGCATTATATGGTTTAAAGCAAGCGAGACTTGCTTGGTATGAAAAGGTACATGCCTATCTAATTGCACATGGTTTTGAGAATAGTCCAACTGAAAGAACCTTATATGTTAAGTGTGCTAATAATGTACTTATGATCATTGTTGTGTCTGTTGATGACATGCTGCTCACTGGTCCTCATGAGAAGCATATTGCTGATTTTAAGGCTGATTGGCATGCCTCATTTGAGATGTCTGATTTGGGGCATTTGCATCATTATTTGGGCATTCAGTTTATGCACATTGATGGTGGTATAGCTTTGTGTCAAAGGAAATATATTGAGATATTATTGCAGCATTTTGGCCTTGAAGATGGTAAACCTATTGCCACTCCTATGGAGACACGTTTAGGATTGAGTCTTCATGATGCTGGGGATGCATTTGATGTTGTTCTCTATCAACAAGTTGTTGGATGCTTGATTTACTTATACATTACTTGGCCAGATATTCAGTTTGCTGTCTCACAGATCAGCAACTTTATGCATTGCCCAAGAGTCGAGCATTGGCAAGTAGTTAAGCGCATCTTTCGCTACTTGAGTGGTACCCAGCTAGTTGGACTGTTTTATCCCAAGGGGAGATCACTACCACCAGATTTACATGTTTTTTCTGACTCTGAGTGGGCTAGTTGCTATGACACTCGTGTCTCCACTGGTGGTTTTTGCTTCATGCTTGGTAGCTCATGCATATCTTGGCTGAGCAAGAAGTAGCCTACTATGGATACTTCTAGTTGTGAGGTTGAGTATAGCGCAGATTTCACAGCGATTGTTGAGTGTGTGTGGCTTAGATGCCTTATGGTTGATTTGGGTGTTGGACAGTCTTTTGGCACCACCATCGTCACTGACAGTCAAAGTGCACTGGCAGTTTTGAGGAACCCTATGTTCCATGCTTGCACTAAGCACATAGAGGTCGATTACCATTATGTCAGGGAGAGATCCTCTGCTGGAGAGATCAGCTCGGCATATGTGCCCATGCAGGAGAACATTGCAGACTGTTTCATGAAGGCTCTACCTAGGGAGAAGTTTGAAGCTTTTCTACAAAGCTTTGGGCTTACTTCCTTTTGTCGATTGATTCCACATAGCTTGGCACTTCCTTATACATGAGTGCCAGCTCCTTGTTCACCGCATCACTCCCAAGGGGGATTTGTTGATATATTTAGGTAGTGATGTGTGTGAACACACTAGGATCGCCGAGGCACTTTTGCGCCTCTTTAGGAGGTTTTTCTCCCCCGGCTTGTATATATGCCTATAGCCCTAACATGTAACTTATCTTTGTACATTCTACTGGGAATACATTCAGTATTGTGTGTTGTGCTCCAAGCTTCTTCTTCTTCCTTGTGGTGTTCGCATGCTTGCGTAGACATCTAACTCCAACACATAATAAATATATTGATGAGGTTTTTTTTTCTCCAACCCTATTGAGTTGCATACCTTCTAATAGTTTGGTTTATTCTTCAAGTTCATAAGGACCCAACCCCATATTTGGAAACCATTGAGATGCTCAATAGGGGAATATTTTGGTATGAGGAGACCGTCTTGCATCCACACTCAATAATGAATAGTAGTATTGAAAGATCAAGTGTTTTTATTGCAAGACTTAGAGTAATTGATATAGGACTCCAAAGTAGTCTTGGCATTGTCTTGTTTATGTTTATGTCTTCCACAAACATCTTAAGTATGAGAAGATCGTTTATTATTGAGAAGGGAAATGTCCTTGATTAGCCAATCCCTGAACTTACATTCCACCATGCAATAGAGGGGTTTCTTAGCAATATCAAGTACAAGGGAGAGGTTTAGGGATCACTCTTGTCTAGTTGGTCATTTGAGAAAAAAAGGGGTTGGAATCTTTTTGTTGATGTTGGGACTCTAGATCGCTTGGACATCGAAATGGATCAGGTATACCAAAATCACAAGATATCGGATCGAGCACATTGGAATTGAACTGTAACTTTAAGTGCTTTGCTAAATTCCCGATGCCTTAGTTCTGCAACACTTTGCAAATTGCACAATGCCCACCACCAAAGGTCGCTCCACCCCGAAGTGGACAACGTTGGAGTTCGAGGTCTACGGAAGCATGCGAACAACACAAGGAAGAAGAAGATGCTTGGGGCACAACACACAATACTGAATGTATTACCACTAGAATGTACAAAGATAAGTGACCCGTTAGGGCAATAGGCATATATACAAGCCAGGGGGAAAAACCTCCTAAAGAGGGAAAAAAGTGCCTCTGTGGTCCTCGTGTGTTCACACACATCACTACCTAAATACATCAACAAATCACCGTGGGAGTGATGCAGTGAACAAGGAGTTGGCACTCATGTATAAGGAAGTGCCAAGCTATGTGGAATCAATCCACAAAAGGAAGTAAGCCCAAAGCTTTGCAGAAAGCTTCAAACTTCTCCAAAGCCTTCGTGAAAACGTCTGCAATGTTCTCCTACGTGGGCACATATGCCAAGTTGATCTCTCCAGTAGAGAACCTCTCCATGACACAATGATAACGCACCTCAATGTGCTTAGTGTGAGCATGGAACAGAGGGTTCTTTGCAACTGCCAATGCACTATGACTGTCATTGAAGATGGTGGTGGCAGAAGACTGACCAACACCCAAATCAGCCATAAGGCATCTGAGCCACACACACTCAACAATCGTTGTGAAAGCTGCCCTATACTCAGCCTCACAACTAGAAGTGGCCACAGTAGGCTGCCAACCAAGATATGCATGAGCTACCAAGCATGAAGCAAAAACCATTGGTGGACACATGAGTGTCATAGCAACCAGCCCAGTTAGAGTCAGAAAAAGCATGCAAATCTGGTGATACTGATCCCCCCTTGGGATAAAACAATCCAAGTAGCTAGGTACCACTCAAGTAGCAAAAGATGCGCTTGACTTCCTGCCAATACAACATCCAATAGCCTACTGATAGAGAAAAACATCAAATGCATTTCCAACATCATGAAGACTCAATTGTAAAGCTCTCTCCATAGGAGTGGTGATAGGTTTGCAGTCTTCAAGGCAAAAACATTGCAATAATGTGTCAGTATATTTCGTTTGACACAAAGCTATTCCACCATCAACTTGCATAAATTGAATGCCTAAATAATGATGCAAATGCACCAAATCAGACATCTCAAATGAGGCATGCAGATCAGCCTTAAAATCAACAATATGCCTCTCATGAGGACCAGTGAGAAGCATGTCATCAACATACACAACAATGATCAAAAGCAAATCATTAGCATGCTTAACATGTAAGGTGCTTTCAGTTGGACTATTCTCAAAACCATGTGCAATCAGATAAGCATGTATCTTTTCATAACAAGCACGTGGTGCTTGCTTTAAACTATATAATGCCTTCTTTAACTTGCACACCTGGTTTTCATGCCCTTTCTGCACAAAGCCACGAGGCTCAAAAACATACAGTTCTTCATGCAAATCACCATTTAGAAATGTAGCTTTAATGTCCAACGGAGGTACATGTTGGTGCAATTAAAACCAAGCCCACATACTTGGTTAATTAGCTCAAAGCTTCATATGATCAACCAATTGTAAAAAGTTCTTCACATTTACCTTTGTAAAAGTGATACACATCCACGTGGAGTTAGGAAGCTCTAAATCAGGAATGATTTGGTTATTGAATGATGAGGGAATCTGTCCTATACTTTAGGATTCACCTTTTAGGTAGATCTTTGAATTTGAATTTAAACTTTGGCTCCAAGTACAACTATAAAAAGGGGATCAAAAGAACTGCATGTCATCTCGAGCCCATGAGATCATTTTGAGTGAAATCCATTGTGAAGTGAGAGCTTATCTCATAGCTCATTCACCTCTCACACATTGAGCAATGTATGATTGCCAATGACATTGTATTTGTATATGCTTTAATACATATATGATCATTACATTCTCATTTCACTTCTCTGTTATAACTCCATCAGAACAATGATCTTCATAGAGCTTGTTCTCAGTGCATATATGATCATTTGTCATGATTTGAAGCATGGTAGATCCAACATATTGTCTATTATACGCCTACAAAATTTCATCAGCATAGGTTCTCAGGATCGTGAGACATTAACATATCTTTTCTCACTGGTCTGTTGGTTGTTGCATCCCGTAAATGTCCGGATGGTCTTATGATTTGCTAAACATCTTCCTCTATGTGTATTCCATCATTTTTTATGAAATCACTCATGATTGATAGCTTTTTAAGTTAATTAGAGTTCCCTAAAAGGAATTAATTCAATTGCTGTTGTGCTGAGAGAACTATTCAAAACATTGAACATGTGTAGGAACAAAATAGCAAGTTTTTTACTCTTGGATCAACTCATACCTATCTATTTTGATCCATTGATTAGTGGATCATATTCCAAACAACATATATGATTATTTGTGATCATTAGCTAGCTAAAGAGGCCCACTACACTCTCCAACAATAATTTTTAGCAGGTTTGAAGCATGATCTAGCAACACCACTTCATCTCTTGTGACTATCCACCATCTCCTCTAACAGTGGTATCTGAGCAACAACAAGCAAGATGGGAGATGGATTTCCATCCTTCATTCATAAATTCGATAGAAAAAACTACTCAACATGGTCACTAAGGATGCAAGCCTACCTTCAAGGGATAAGTCTATATGGATATATCTCAAGAGATGAAGAAATGCCAATCTTCAGGAGCAAGCATCAACCTACAAGGGAAGAGCAAGAAAGATTGACCACATGGTGTGCAAAGGATGCTCTTGTCAGGTCATATCTACTAAACTCAACCTCTGATTTCTTGTTACCGCATATTAGGAATCGCAAGACCTCCCAAGAGACTTGGGAAGTGCTCTCATCATGTTTATCATCAAATACAAGAGCTTGGAAGAATCAGTTATCGATGGAATTTACAACCCTAAAGAAACAACCAAAGTAAGGAGTGGCTGATTATGTAACCAAGACGAAAGATGTAGCTGACCAGCTTGCAAGCATTGGAGAGGAGATAGAAGAAGAACACATAGTAAGTCAGATCATTAATGGAATCAAGGCTGATGATAAGTGGGAATCCTTCACCACAACATCAAACGAAGAACTTTGATATGAATCAAGAAGACCATTCAAAATAGTCTGCAATGGTTATATCAAAAAGCTTTAAAATGTGTTTTATGTTCCACAAACCAAGTAAACCCTCCTTCAGTAGCTTCATGAACTATATTTCAACAAGATAAGAGTCAATATTATGGATAACAACAACAACATTGTTGGGATTCTCATAAGGAGGAACAACTTGACAACTTGTATGAGTTATCTTCTCTTACAACCACTACAAACATGGGCACATGTAAGCTATGGCATGAGAGACAACCATATCTAATACCTTAAAGGAACTATGTGAACTTTGCATGATGGAAAAGGAATAGAGGAAGGCATTTCCACAAGAAAGAAAGATCAGAGAAAGGCATCCTGCAGAGTTGGTACATGCTGACTGATGTGGAAAAATGCCTACATAGGCCTTGGGGGGATCTTCCTACTTCATTTCACTCGTGGATGGATACAACAAAAAGATGTGGGTGTACTTCATTGGTGATAAGACTCAAGCTTTTTCTAAGTTTAAATATTGGCTTCAACTTGTTGAAACTAAAGTAGGAAGATGAAGAAATTTAGGATAGATAGTGTTATTGAGTTTACATCAACAAAGTTTGAAGGTTTTTGCAAGGGTAAAGGAATCAAGGATAAAAAAAAATGCACATAGTCCTCAACAAAACAATGTTTGAGAGCATAAAAAATAAAAACATCATAGAGATGGCAAGGTGCATCTTGAAGGGAAGGGGTCTGCCAAATCAGTTTTGGGCAAAGGTTTTCAATAATGTTTCCTATCTTTAAACAAAGTTACACCAAGGAGCTTGATGGAAAGACTCCACAAGAGGCCTACATCAGTAGAAAGCCATCTGTATGCCATTTCAAATTATTTGGAAGAGAATGTTATGTACATGTTCCAGCTAGGAGTAAACAAGCTTCAAAAAAAAGCATCAAAAGTATCTTCTTAGGGTACAGTGAGGATAAGAAGGCTTATAAGATCTATGGCATTGAGGTTGAGAAGATCATGGTGAGTCGTGATGTTCTACTTAAGGAGGGGAATTCACATGGAATTGAGGAGGAAAAGAGAGCTTCCACTTTATCATTGGGTGAAGGTGCAATCCACTATGAAACTAGCCAAAGAGCTATCACTTGTACACAAGAGAAAGCATCATCTTTAGATGATGAGTTTGAAAGTCACCAACCTCTCCTCACCCAAGTGGAAAAGTCATTTTCATGTTGGGTGAGGCAACTCTATGATTTTGAAAACTCCATGCCACAATCACTAGAATAGGTTGCAGATGGACCAAGGCAACCTAAGAGAATAGATGATCAAAGACAAGCAAGCATCTGTATTGTAAATACAGTCTTGATGGTTGAGCTCATTCAAGAACAAGCAAAGGAACTATCAAATTTGGAAGAGGCACTTCATGATCCCTATTGGAGGACTACCATGCAAATAGAATATGGAAATATCATGAATAATGAAACTGCTAGTGGATCAACCCTCTAAGTGCAAAGCCATTCGCACCAA
The DNA here is from genome assembly GCA_020310875.1 of Ceratopteris richardii. Taxonomy (NCBI): domain Eukaryota; kingdom Viridiplantae; phylum Streptophyta; class Polypodiopsida; order Polypodiales; family Pteridaceae; genus Ceratopteris; species Ceratopteris richardii. Next base: position 83,665,327 of record CM035411.1, read on the forward strand.
GTGGGTATGAAAGCTAAACTACAAGAATAATGGTACTTTGGAGAAGTAGAATGCAAGACTTGTTGCATAGAGCTACTCACAAGTTTAAGGGATTGGCTTTTGTGAATCATTTGCTCCAACTGCAAGGATGACCATTGTGTGAGTAGTACTAGTTGTGGATGCAAATAAATGATGGCATGTCTATCACATGAGTGTCAAATCATCATTCCAGATATGAGATGTGAAGGAGGAGGGTGACATGTGTCTCAACAACTATCATTTGAGGCTTCCCATTCTAAGAACAAGGTATGTAATGTTCGCACAGGACAATCAACAATTGATGATTTGAACAAGTATTGAAGTCAAAAAGTGAAGCAAAGATCATCATATGAGGCTTGAAGTTGAGTATATGATCAGAAAACGGAAACTTGTATATACATGTATATTACTCTTGTAATTAGTTCATGAAAAACTTTGTATCTATGATGAGTTGGGATGTAAATGTCTATATATACTTGAATATAGACGTAATACGTGAGAGAGAGATGATGAATGACAAGTTCTAGAAGTCATTAGAGACTTTCGAGAGTGAGAAGAATATGGATTATCCATCAGATATATGATTTCTCTGAATAGAAGAAAGTTGCACCTCGATCTTTTGCTCAGTGCTCCTTCTGTGTTTATCTTCTTCAAGAACATTTTTGTACAAGTCTAATTCTATAGTTGAATAACCTCTGTAGACGTTTTGAGAGCCTAATTGTAATCAATCTGAGAGAATTTTAAGTAGGAACATTTACATGTGTAAAGAGAAGAAGTGAACATATGTACAGGTGCAAATTTGATGGTTAATGCTTTGATCAGATCTCCCTCCACAGTGTAAAGTTTTGAGCAAGTAAGCACTCATTCTTTAAGTTGAGAGGTAAGCTACTTGTGGCTAAAAGCATTTGAGTAATTAGTTTGGGAGAACCATGCATTAGAAGTTGCAAGTGTCAAAGTTGACTACACTGAAGAATAGTTTCAGACATAGGTACATTGTTTGGAGGAAATCTCATGATTCTTTTGGAGAGATTTAACTTTGGGAAGGTATGCAAACATTAGATGAAACCTTGTATAAAGTTTCATTGAAAACTTTACACATTTGGTCAGTCAATGAGTGAATTAAGTGCAACAAACTTTTCTGTGTAATGAGTTTCTTCACAGTTAACTCAAGTCTTGATAATTTGGTATTGGTTTTGCAAAATTGGTTGAGGTTATGAGTTGTTCTTGATATAGAGGTGTTCTGACATTAAGGATAACGTGTTCTTTTGGAGATTAATCATCTCCATCAATGATATCAGAGCAGGAATCATCACATTTGAAGAAAGGAGGACCTCGACTATTGCAGATACACAGAAATCAATCTTTGAAGATTCAAAAGGTAAAAGTTTGAAGTGAAAGCTATAGAAGGAGTCGTGAAAGCTATCAAAAGGATCAAAAGGAACTACATTTGAATTAAAGGTACATTCATTATTCACAAAGCTTGAAGAATATATTGCACAGGTGAAGAAAGGATGGGGGATTCTCTTTAGATAGAGAAATTGGATAGAGAAAACTATCATGCTTGGTCAATGAGGATGGAAGCTCATCTTATGAGCAAAAACCTGATAGGATACATCACAGGTGAAGAAGAAAAACTAGAATCTAGGGGTCCTAGTGTTCCAATTAGGGAAGAGCTCTCAGATTTGAAGACATGGATGAAGAAGGATGCTCAAGCAAGGAGCATTATCTACATGGGAGTCAATGATTACTTGGTACCTCACATTAGAGGACTTGAAAGTGCAAGTGACGTATGGAATGCTTTGGAAGAGCATTTCCAAAACACTACAAAGTCAAGGAAGGCATCTTTATGGGAAGAATTCACCACATTCAAGAAGAAGGCTTCTCAATCCATTTCTGATTATGTAGGAAGGATGAAGGATATTGTAGATGCATTAGGAGCAGTTGATGAAGTCATTGAAGAGGACAAATTGGTAAGACAAATTCTCACAGGTTTGAGAGGAGATGATAAGTGGAAGCCATTCATTCTATCAAGTGAATTCTCACTAGATCATTTCACTCTTGATTTAAATGAATTGCTAGGACATATGCTAACCTTTGATCAAGATATCAAAGGTGATGTTGATAAGAGTACAAGTCAAGCAATGTATTCAAAGGACAAGAATAAGATTGACAAAGGCAAGCAACAATTGAATGAAGTTGAAGGCACTATGAGTCAAGCCAACTTCCTAAGAGGAAGATGAGGTGGTAAAGGAAGAGGAAGAGGCAGAAGCAATAAAGATGGTGTTAAAGCTTGCTAGATTTGTGGTAAGACTAATAATTTAGCTCATGAATGTTGGCATAATAATCAGAATGGTGGAGGATATAATCAAATCTTTAATTCAAGAGGAAAAGGTGGTAGAAATCAGAGAGGTAATTTCAAAGGTAGAGGTAATAGAGGTTTCTTTGGAAGAAATGCAAGAAGAGGCTTTCAAAGTCAATCCTACTATAATAACTACGCCAATTATGCTTCAGATTAGAAAGGGGATTCAACCTTAATTATGAATGCAACTTGTGAAAGACAAAGTGAAGATCAAAGAGTTTTCTACATTGACTCAAGGTGCAACAATCACCTGAGTGGCAACATAGATTTGATGACTGATTTGGAGAATAAGGTGAGTAATCATATAGTTCAAACATGTCATAATACAAAGCACAATGTGACGTCCATTGGATCAGTAAAGGCTAAGGATGGAAGCATTCTTTTGAGTAAGGTATTGTATGTCCCTAGAATTCCAAAGAATTTGATAAGTGTAGGGCAAATTGTAGAGAAAGGATATGAAGTAAGGTTCACTAATGATGGAGTTTATGTTGAAGACCCTAGCCATGAGTATAAACAAATTGTTTCAGGGAAGAAAGAAGGAAGGCTCTTCACATTGAATACTCAAGGCAACGTTGGTCATGCCTTGTTGACTTATGGAGAACATAAGATCTCTGAGTTAGATCTTTGGCACAAAAGGCTTGGATATTTTAATGAAAAAGGTATTAAGGATATGATTAACAATGGTTCAGTGCTTGGATTGCCTAATATTGCAGGTCAACACATGACATACAAGTGTGAAGCATGTCAATTGGGTAAAGCTCACAAGAATACTTATGGGAAGAAAGGGTTTATGTATTCAGAGAAGCTTGAATTGGTGCATACAGATGTGCGGGGTCCATCAAAGGACTTTAGATGGTTCGAGATATTATGTGATTTATGTTGATGATGCTACCAAGTGGATCACTATATATGTGATCAAAGATAAATCAGAGATGGAATTATAGACTTGTAAATTTCTTTAAAGAGCTTGGTTTCCAAGTGTCTAAGGCAGATAGTAGCTTGCTTGTTAAAGCAAGTGATGATGGGTTCATTTACATTTGCATATATGTTGATGACATAATTCATATAGGTATAGATCAGAAGGGCATACAAAGTCTTAAGAAGCAGATGGAGAAAGAATTCAAGATCAGTGACTTGGGAGAATTGTCATATTTCTTGGGAATGGAGATTTCATATACTCAACATGGAGTATATGTGACTCAAGAAAGATATTTGAAGAATTTGTTAATCAAGTTTAAAATGGGAGATTGTAGGGTAGCACCTACTCTAATGGAGGTGAATCATAAATTGAGCAGATATGGAGGAGAAGAATTCAAGGACATGAAGCTGTATCAAAGTTTGGTTGGTAGTCTAATCTATGCTACATTGACTAGGCCTGATTTGTCATATGTAGTTGGAGTGTTGTCTCAATTCATGCATTGTCCTAGGAAAGAACATTGGATTGCAAGACAAAGGCTACTAAGATACATTAAGGGTACATTCAAAGAAGGTTTGTGTTATGGATTCACATCAGATACAAAAGTCAAGATATATAATGATGCAGATTGGGCAGGTAACTCTGATGATAGGAGGTCAACATATGGATATCTATGTTATGTGGGAGATAAATTAATCTCTTGGTGTTCTAAGAAGCAACATATAGTTGCTTTATCATCTACAGAAGCAGAATACAAGGGTATGGTTGAATCTGCAAAGCAGGTTATATGGTTGAAGACTCTTATGAAGAGTTTTGACATCAATCAGAGTACACCTACCATTTATGGAGATAATAGGAGTTCATTGTATCTAGCTGCTAACCATGTGTATCATGCCAGGACTAAACATATTGAGATCCAATATCATTTCTTGAGAGAGAAGGTGATTGATAAAGAAATTGAAGTCATACACACTTCTACAAAAGATCAGATTGCAGACATGTTAACTAAAAGCTTGGATGGACCTAAGTTGCAGAGGTTCAAAGACATGGCAGGTATAAAGAAGATGGAGAAAATCACAATTGATGATTGAGGGGGAGCTATTGGTGCAGGACAATCAACAATTGATTATTTGAACAAGTATTGAAGTCAATAAGTAAAGAAAAGATCATCATATGAAGCTTGAAGGTGAGTATATGATCAGAAGATGGAAACTTGTATATACATGTGTATTACTCTTGTAATTAGTTCATGAAAAACTTTGTATCTATGATGAGTCGAGATGTAAATGTCTATATATACTTGAATATAGATGTAATACGTGAGACAAAGATGATGAATGACAAGTTTTAGAAGTCATTAGTGTTGGGTGTGTGTAGAAGTGCGAGAGATACACGAGAAGCACACACAAAGAGCACAAACGCAACAAGACACACGGAGAAGACGATGGCTGGAATAGCTCTCTCTATTGATCGATGAACTAAACTGAAGTAAGAGCTGAATAATATCCCTAAGTATAAAGTACCACCACATATGAGAGTATCAAGCATGTGGTAACATGGGGAAAAAACCTCTGGCCAGTACTAGAGTAAAAAGTGCCCATGTATAGGGAAAAGGTTCACATCAAAGCTACTCAAGGAACACATAAGTGTAACAAACCCCCCTGGAGCGAATGATGTGAACACATACAGTGAGTGAGAGATCAGCCCCCACAAGGTAATAAGCCTAAAGCTTTGCGAAAAGCTTCAAACTTTTCTCGTGGAAGAGCTTTGGTGAAGATGTCTGCCACATTATCTTGTGTAGGCACATATACCAAATCAATATCTCCTGCATGAAGGCGCTCTCTCACATAGTGATAATGCACCTCAATATGTTTGGTCCATGCATGAAACACTGGGTTTCGTGCAACAGCCAAAGCACTCTGACTATCTATGAGAATATGCGTAGCAGCATCAATCTCCATGCAAAGATCCATCAATAGGCGTCTCAGCCATATACACTCCACTGTCGTTGTGAAAACTGCCTTGTACTCAGCTTCACAACTCGATGTCGCCACTGTAGGTTGCTTCTTACTCAACCAAGATATGCATGAGTCTCCAAGGAAAAAGCAATTACCACTAGTGGACACGCGAGTATCATAACAACCAACCCAATCACTATCTGTAAAAGCATGCAAGCATGGCTGAACATCTCTCCCATAAAAGATACCTAAGCTCAAAGTGCCTCGGAGATATCTAAACACACGTTTCACCACTTGCCAATACTTAGTGTCAGGGCTATGCATGAATCGACTCAACTGGGAAACTGCATACTGTATATCCGGCCTTGTGTTGCATGCATATATAAGACATCCCACAACTTGCTGATAAAGAGAAGTGTCAAATGCATCACTAGAATCCTCAACTGAGAACCTGAATCCTGTCTCAACTGGTGTGGAAACTGGCTTACAATCCTCAAAATCAAAACGCTGAAGTAGTTTTTCAACATACTTTGCTTGATGCATAATAATTCCCCCCTCAACAGATACAAATTGGATGCCAAGATAGTAGCTCAAAAGACCAAGATAAATGATATCAAAAGTATGCTGCAAATCAGCCATAAGAATGTCAAGTTTTGCATCACATGACCCAGTCAAGAGTATGTCATCGACATAAAGAACAAGCACTATAGGATCAGCCCCATTTTTGCGTACATAGAGTGTGCTTTCAATCGGACTACATGTGAAGCCAAGAGCAATCAAGTGCTTATGTATTTTGTCATACCATGCACGTGGAGCTTGTTTGAGACCATACAAGGCTTTATGCAAGCGACAAACCATATGCTCTTTCCCTTTCATAGCAAATCCAGGAGGTTGCTTCACATAAACCTCTTCTTGCAAATCACCATTCAAGAAGGCTGTTTTTATGTCCAACTGATGCACTTTCCAACCTCGATGGGCAGCCAATGCAACCACGGTACGAATGGTAGTCATGCGTGAAGTAGGTGCAAAAGTTTCCTCATAGTCAATGCCATATTGTTGCGCATATCCTTTGGCAACCAATCTAGCTTTGTAGCGATCAATGCTACCATCAGATTTTCTCTTAATCTTGTAAACCCATTTTGTACCAATGACATTCTTTCCTTTTGGCAATTCACATAACTCCCAATTACCATTCCTATGTATGGAATCCATTTCTGATTGCATAGCACTCATCCATTGTGGATCGTCACATGCATCTTCAAAAGAAAGTGGCTCTTCATTACATGCTGTAGCAATAAGAGAATAATCCACAAAATTACTTGATGCATGGTGAGAGCTTTATCTTGTTCTACCAAGTAAAGGTGCACTCAATTTGCTATCCTGCAAAGTTTGTTTCAGCCACTTTGGCATAGATTGTTCACTCTTGATAGACATGCCTTCATCATGTAATACATCTTCAATATGTACATCATGCGTGGGCTGAATTTCATGCTCATTTTCAGCCATATTTTGACGCAAATGTTCAGCCATATGTGGCTGGAAATTTCCAATAGTTTTGACATTTTTTGGCTGAAATTTTTCAGCCATGTTTGGCTGGAAATTCTCTGCATTTTCAGCCCTATTTGGCTGGAATTTTTCAGCCCTTTGAACCTCAGTTGGCTGGTCTACATGGCCATAGTCAAGCGCACCATTTTGTAACAAAGGCATGATTGTATCGAACACATCTTGTGAGCTAATTGTTGGCAGTTTTTTGCATTCAAGTAGAGGGAAAACTAAATTTTCAGCAAATACCACATCGCGACTCACAATAATTGTGTTCGTCAATGGATGGTACAACCGATATCCCTTACTTTCAGCACTATAACCAAAAAATATACATTTCTTTGCCTTGTCATCAAGTTTGTGACGTTGTTGTGATGGCACAAGAGCATATGCCAAACAACCAAACACACGCATATGACTAACCATAGGCTATGACCATTCCAAGCCTCATAAGGAGTGATGACTCTCAATGCTTTTGTAGGGCAGCGATTCAACACATAATTTGCACACATGACCGCTTCCATCCAAAACTTATGAGGAAGATGCTTTCCTTTAACCATACATCGTGCCATTTCAAGTAGAGTTCTATTTTTATGCTCGGCAACACCATTTTGTTGAGGTGTATATGACACCGTACATTGGTGTGAAATACCTCTTTCACGAAGAAAAGCATTAAACTCATGTGACATGTACTCACCACCACGATCCGTGCGTATAGTCAAAAGCTTTTGTGAAGAAAAATTTTCAGCCATAGCTAAAAATGCTTTGAAGCAAGAAAATACCTCATTCTTTGCTTTCATAGGATACACCCATGTATGGCGAGTAGCATCATCAATGAAGGTAACAAAATATACATGCTTCCCAAAAGATGGAGTCTTGACGGGACCACATACATCACTATGAACAAGTTGCAATTTTCTTGTAGTGTGTCTATGACTATCTTTTGGAAAAGAAGCACGATGCATTTTTCCAAGAATGCAACCTTCACATGAATGCTTTTCAATGGACTCAAGTGTAGGCAAGCCAATAACCATATCCTTCTTTTGCAAATAGAGCAAACTATTGAAGTTCAAGTGACCAAAACGAGCATGCCAAAGCTCCATTTCAACCATGGAAGAAGTATGAGCAACTAAGGCATTCGAGGCAGCCCTCTTGTATGTATCCATGCAATACAAACCATTACATAATGTACCGGACATCACGATAACATCGCCATTGCTGAAATCATGAACCATACACTTATCATCAACAAAGTGTACATGAAGTCCAGCTTTGGCAATCAACGGAAGTGAAATTAAGTTCTTCTTGATACCGGGCACATACAATGCATTTTTCAAGAGAATCACACCTCCATTTGCAGCCGTAAGCTCAATTTCTCCTACTCCAATGATAGGATAAGAGGCATTTTTTGCACACACCACATGTCCTCCTTTAGGTGCATCTTTCAAAGAGGCAAAAAATCTTTTGCATGATGTTATGCGCTTTGAAGCACCACTATCAAAGAACCAATCCGAATCAGCCTCACTCACAACCATACATTTAGAATGTAAAGAAGCATCATAATGACATGTAACAACACATGCCCAAAAATCTTGAGCCATGTTAGCTTCATCATTCTTTGCATTTGCTAAATTTTCAGCAATAGACATGCCGGATTCCTTCTTCTTTTCATTTTGTTTTGCAAGCTTTCTACACTCATCAATAGTATGACCAGCCTTCCAGCAATATTTGCATCTCTTCTTCTTTTGCAAATCACCATCATTAGAGGAATGAGTGGAAGAGGAAGCTTGAGGCTTTGGTTTTGATGAACCAAAAGCTGAACCATACTTGCTTTTCCCCTTTTGTGAGATAGCAAGTGCTTGCATTCCCTCAATCAAACCACTCCTATTCACTCTAGATTGCTCTTCTTGCAAAAGAAGAGACACAACCTCATCAAATGCATACATATTAGGATTTCCTTTTGCAACCAAACGGAGTGCAGTAGCAAAGCTTTGAAAAGATTACGGTAATCCTTTCAACAATGTAGAAATGAGTGATGCATCCGGAATGATCTCATCTATGTTTGCCAATTGCTCTTTCAAGTCCTTGATGCGTGTCACATACACATCCACTGACTCATTTTCAGCCATACATACATCTTCAAGTTGCTTCCTCAAGTATGCAACACGTGCTTCATTACGCACGGCATACAAAGAAGCAAGAGTGTCCCATGCATGTCTCGATGTAGAACATGATCGAATGTGTGGAACTATATGACGCTTCACTGAAAGCGCAATCAAAGCATGAGCTTGAGCATCTTTTCCATCCCATCTAAGCTGCTCCTGTGTAGGTGGAGAAGGAGAAACCACTGTACTCGAAGAAGAAGCTCCATCTGTGACAGTAGACTGTGAAGTAGAAGCACCTACTGGTCTTCAATCTACATCTGCCACTATGTTCCAAAGTTGTTTTGCAACAAGAACATGCTTCATCATGTAAGACCGCATCGGATAGTTGGTCCCATCAAGCTTATCTTCAGCTTGAAGCATGCCAAATAAGTCATTGCTGCCCGCCATTTCACTAAGGAACAAGAATGTGACAAAATCTTCACTTCGACAAAAGCTGAAATGAGTGCTGAAATTTCAGCTCACAAACTATCACTCTGATGGCGATTCTGACTGCACGAATGGCTTCAAAATGGGGGTAAAACCCGAGTGCACCTGCTGGAAATGTTTTCGGGCTGCTGAAATTCACAGTTCTATGCTCCGAAGTTGATTTGCACTGTTAAAGTGCACGCGCGCTGCAACGCAAAAAACCAAAACTTGAGAAGGAGTTGAACCTGCTCTGATACCACTGTTGGGTGTGTGTAGAAGTGCGAGAGACACACGAGAAGCACACACAAAGAGCACAAACGCAGCAAGACACACGGAGAAGACAATGGCTGGAATAGCTCTCTCTATTGATCGATGAACTAAACTGAAGTAAGAGCTGAATAATATCCCTAAGTACAAAGTACCATCACATATGAGAGTATCAAGTATGTGGTAACATGGGGGAAAACCCTCTGGCCAACACTAGAGTAAAAAGCACCCATGTGTATAGGGAAAAGGTTCACATCAAAGCTACTCGAGGAACACATAAGTGTAACAATTAGAGACTTAAGAGAGTGAGAAGAATATGGATTATCCATCAGATGTATGATTTCTCTGAATATAAGAAAGTTGCACCTCGATCTTTTGCTCAGTGCTCCTTCTGTGTTTATCTTCTTGAGGAATGTTTTTGTACAAGTATAATTCTATAGTTGACTGACCTCTGTACACGTTTTGAGAGCCTAATTGTAATCAAGCTAAGATAAGTTTAAGTAGGAACATTTACATGTGTAAAGAGAAGAAGTGAAGACAGGTATAGGTGCAAATTGGATGGTTAATGTTCTTATCAGATCTCCCTCCACAGTGTAACGTTTTGAGCAAGTAAGCACTCATTCTTTAAGTTGAGAGGTAAGCTACTTGTGGCTAAAAGCATTTGAATAAATGGGTTCTATTTTGGGAGAATCATGCATTAGAAGTTACAAGTGTCAAAGTCAACTACACAGAAGAATAATTTCAAACATAGGTACATTGTTTGGAGGAAATCTCAAGATCTACTGATTCTTTTGGAGAGATTTAAATTTGGGAAGGTGTGAAAACATTAGTTGAGACAACTTGTATAAAGTTTCATTGAAAAGTTTACACATTTGATAAGTCAATGAGTGAATTAAGTGCAGCACACTTTTTTGTGTAATGAGTTTCTTCACAGTGAACTCAAGTCTTGATAATTTGGCATTGGTTTTCCAAATTTGGTTGAGGTCATGAGTTGTTCTTGATATAGAGGTGTTCTAACATCAAGGATAACTTTTTCTTTTGGAGATTAATCATCTCCATCATGTAAGATGAAGAAGCTATCATTTGGGCTAAAATATTTCCCTAGAGCATGGTACCAATGGATGGATAAGTATCTCTTGGATCTAGGTTTACAAAGATGAGCTTTTGATGCTAACTTGTATGTTCTAAAGAGAGGAGTGAAGACAATTGTGATTAGACGCTATGAAGATGACCTTGTGATTATAGGAAATTATAAGGATCTTCTTCAACAAATAGAAGATTCCATAAATTTCAAATTTGGAATGAATCACTTAGGCTTAATGCATTATTGCTTAGGCCTTGAAGTCTGGCAAGAACTAGGGAAGACTTTTACCTCTCAATAGAAGTATGCAAGAGAGATTTTGAAGGCATTTGACATGGAGGATTTCAAGGAGATTTCTACATGTATAGAGATCAATACACAATTATCTATTGAAGATACTTCACCCCCGATGGATATCAAAATATACATGACTTTTGTTGAAAGTCTCATCTACTTATGTAATAGTAGAACAAATATCTTCTATGTTGTTGGAGTAATAAGCAGGTTCTCTAATAGGCCTTACCAAAATCATTGGAAGGTAGCTACACAAATACTTAGGTATGTGAAAGGAACCATTGATTATAGTATTCTCTATGAAGAAGGATCATCTTTGGTTGAATATTGTGATCTTGATTAGGCAAGATATTTTGATACTAGAGAATCAATTCTTAGATATTGCTTTTCTTTGGGATTTCAGATTCTACCTTGGATCAATAAGAAGTAACCAACTGTAGAATTATCTTCCACTAAAGTTTAGTACAAAGAGACATGTGTTGTAGCATGTGAAGTAGCATGGTCGAGAAGGATCCTATGGAACAGAGGAACACAAGGACATGCTGCTCATCTAAAGTGTGCCAACCAAAGTTATATGGCCATCACCAAAAATCCTATTTTCCATGCAAATATCAAACATATAGAAACTCAGTATCAGCTTGTCTGAGTTAATCCGGGAATAGGCTATGGAGATAAGTTATTGTAAAGCTAAAGAACATGGAGCAAACATATTCACCAAGACTCTTGGGAGAGAGAGAAACTTCATTGACACTTTCCAAATATTGGTATTGGACCAAGGACATAGCTCACCATAGGGTATACATTGAGGTGGGTGTTAGATATACTCAATAATCCACCCTCAAGTGAACAAAAATGAAACATGGTATTCTAAGTTGTAAGGCTCCCATCATGGGGAGAAGCCATTGGGAGAGCCTAGATTTTTATGGAACCCTAACTTCCAAGTTAGATGAGTTTTGTGTGTGATTATTGATCTTAGTAGATGATCTTTGTGAGCATAACCGTGTGGTTAGGTAGATCATAAACTTTTGGGCCATTGTGTTTCCATTCAAGGCAAAACTAAATGCCTTATACACCACATAATTTCTCAATAGAACCTTAATGATGGGATGGCAGAGGGGAGCTTGTCCCCTTTTGCGAGGTCTAGGATGCCTATCCCCTAGCTTGCAAGGTTAAGGCAATAGGACTTTAGGTCCTAAAGATATTGTTGGATATTATATTAATCAAAAGAGAGATTACAACCAACTATACACTTGAGCAAAATGGGAGAAGAAATAGAAACATTGTAGAATATGCTAGGCCAATGCTTAATGAAAAGAAGTTGCCAAACTTATGGGTAGAGGTAGTATCCAGTGCCACTTATCCCATATACAAGTTACCCTCAAAGTCCCTAGAAGGTGTGACACCCCATGAAACTTGGAATGGAAAAGGACTGAGCTTAGATCATTGCAAAATATTTGGATGCATTGCATATGTACACATACCTTCACAAATAAGAGGTAAGCTTGATCCCAAGGTAGAGAAATGTATGTTCATAGGTTATGACCTAAACCAAAAGGGGTATAATCTTTATAATCCTAGTAGTAAAGGATTCATAGTAAGTTATGTAGTATTTGATGAAAATAAATCTTGGTCCAAGGATGATTCAAGAAAATCAAATTGCCCATGGCTTGGAGGATGATTTTCCAACACTATCAAGCAAAAATCCACACACACTTGCAGAGTTATGTGAATTAGAGGATGACCACAATACACAAAGAAGGGAGATCAAGTTCTAGAACTCTAAAGGTAAAGCCAAATTGCAAGAATTAAGAGATGTAGTAGAATCATCTCAACAAACCATTAGAAGGACTACAAGGGAAAAGAAGAAGGCAAAAAGGTATGGATATGATACCTCATTGGTCACTAATCACTCTATATACATGGCCCAATACATGAACTTTGAAGAACCCTAATCAAATGAGGAAGTCAAGAATAAGCGAGAGTAGAAGCATGCCATGAAGGAAGAGATTGAACCATTGCAAGAGAACAACATTTGGATCCACATGGATTTACAAGGTAAAGAAGAACTATGATGGCCATAAATAGGTACAATTCTAGGCTAGTAGCCAATAATATGCTCAAAGACAATGCATTGATTATGATGAGACCTTTTCTCCTGTAGCAAAGATGGCGACAATCAGAGTACTCATGAGTATTGTAGCTACCAAGAATTGGAAAATATATCAAATGGATGTCAAGAATGCATTTTGCAATGGATGGATCTGAGACGATGTATACATGTCTCAACCCCCTTGTTTTGAAGACTCACAATATCTTTAGTATGTTTGAAGATTAAAAAGGGCTCTATATAGGGTAAAGCAAGACCCAAGAGCTTGGAAACATGTAGTAGTTACTTGTCCATCTACAAGACAAAGGATTTATGGTGAGTAAGGCATATCCTTCTCTTTTCATCAAAAGATCACATGGAGAAGTCATATACCTATGTGTATCTGTGGATGATATTACAGTATAGGTAATGATGTTGAGGGCATAAGAGGAATCAAACATCAACTGAAGGAAGATTTCAAGATAAGTGATTTAGGGCAGCTCACATAGTTCCTTGGATTGGAAGGCTTGATACAAAAGCATGGTATGTACCTTACTCATGAAAAGTATATAAAAACTATGATAAAAAATCTTAAAATGAAAAATTATAAGATTGTAGCTACACTTATGAAAGTGAATTCCTAATTGAGTGCTCATGAAGGAGAGATCTCATTGAATATGTAACAAGTTATCAAAGTTTAATTGGAAGCCTCAATTATGCTACTCTCATCAGAGTAGATATCAGTTATAGTGTGAGTGCTCTAAGTTAGTTTATGCACTCCCCTAGAAAGCCGAACATAGATGCAACCAAAAGGATACTCAAACATCTCAATGGGAGAATCAATGAAGGACTATTCTATTCATACACCTTTAATATAGATATCAAGATCTTTTTACATGCATATTGGGAAAGTTCAAGAGATGATAGGAGAAGTACCTAAGTTTATATCTCATTTGTAGGTTCTAAGCTCATTTCTTGGTCATCAAAGAAGAATACGAATGTTTCTCTCTCATCTAAAAAAATTTGAATATAAAGGATTTGCTGATGTTCCTTAAAAATCCATGTGGATTAAGACACTATATGTTGATTTAGGGATAAATTCATCTACTTCTCACATATTTGGCGATAACATGAGTTCATTGCACCTTACAACGAACCCAATTTATCATGCAAGGACAAAACACATTAAGGTAAATTATCACTATGTTATGGAGAAGATTATAAGAAAGTTTATTGAACTTTCATACATCTCAACTCAACAACAATGTGCAAACATGATGATGAAAGCTTTGGATGGAGTAAAGCTAAACAGATTCAAATCAATGATTGGACTTCAAGTGATTGCAAAGGGATGGAGACTCAAGGATCTTAGGCTTGAGGGGGATCTATTCGTGCATATGGTAAGCCTAAGTGCTTAATCACATCCATGCATCACATTGGAATATGGGTATGCATACACATATTATTAGTTCATTCGTAAGGATAAGTTTCATTATATTTTAGGTCTTGTAAAAGTGATACTTTTAGGATGTATAATCGAGAGTCAAAGTAATTCTAAAGAGATAAAATGGACTGTAAAATCATCGTGGAAGAACAAAGAGTCTGCAAACAACACAGAGCTGGAACTTTGGGTAGCTATTGAAGAGGTATGTTCATCTTCTCAAGCTCGTGTTGATGAACCATGGATTTTAGATAGTGGAGCTTCTCGCCATATGACCAGTAAAAAGGATTGGTATAGTTCCCTAGTGCCTCTGCAGGAATCCATCAATGTAGTGGTGGGAAATAACTCCAAGTGTCCAGCCGAAGGAATTGGAACCATCTCTTTTATCAATTCTCCAGGTGTTGAGACTAATTGCTAATGGTTCAATTCATTCCATATTAGAGTTGATCTTCTTATACTCTAGACATTGTTTTGGTTCATTATCTTCATGACATGAAATTCAAAGTCCATTAGACACTTCCTTTTGAGCTTAAGTGCCTCATGTAATTATTCAAGGCCAAAATATTTTTCCATTGATTTGGAGACTGTGGAAGCACATGAAAAACACAAGGGAGAAGAAGAAACTTCGAGAACAACACAACATTAATAGTATTACCAAGTGAATGTACAAAGATAAGTTATTTTTTAGGGTTATGGGTGTATATATTATATACAATGTGGGGGGAAAAACTCCTAAAGAGGGAAAAAGTGCTTTGATAGTCCTAAGTGTGTTCACACACATCACCACCAAAATATATCAACAAATCCCTCTTGGGAGTGATGCGGTGGACAGGGAGTTTCCACTCATGTATAAGAAAGTTCCAAGCTATGTGGAATGAAATCAATCCACAAAAGGAAATAAGCCCAAAGCTTTGAGGAAAGCTTCAAACTTCTCCCTAGGTAGAGAGTTTGAGATAAGGTATGCAACATTATCCTACATGGGCACATACGCCAAACTCACCTGATCTCTAGTAGGGAGTCTCTCTTAGACATGATGATAGTCATCTCAATGTGCTTTGTGCAAGAATGACCCAAGTTAGCCAAAAGGCGTTTGAACCACACACACTTAATAGTTGATGCCAGCCATCGAATTGGTTCAGCAACCTCCTATTTTGAAAACCTTTACAACAGTATTTGAAACAGATAGATAAAAATAATGACTTATCATCTCAATGTCGATGCCACGCATCGAATTGCTTGGAAAACTTGAACTTTTGAACTCATTACCAGAATAGGCAAAGCAAGAAGATGGAGGAGAGAGTCTCATACACATAACTTCTATTGTTTCTTCTCATAGCTATGGAAACTCAAAAAGTTTATAGGTGCTTTCTCACTTAGAGAAGCCCGATTATACTCAATCATACAAAATCTCTATTTCTTCTCTCATTCTCTCCATCTTTTTTCTCTTTGCATCTATTGATACAAACTAATTTATATGGATTTTCTCAATCTTGTGATTTTTGAAAACTCTAGAACTAAAGTTAAAACAAACTTTACAATTTTAGTACATGTGTGAAATTATCCCTTCACATAGGCATGTGCTTTTCTTCTTAGACTTTGACCTTCAACTTTATGTCCAATTTGTGATTGGTTCTCCAACAGTAGAGATGTTCACACACATGCATTGATAGCATTGTCTGTCAAACGTGCCATTATTCCTCACATTCGCTCTTGCATAATAGCTAAGGATGTCTGGGATACACTTACCACATTGTACCAGGCTAGGAATGAGACTCGTGTTGCTTACCTCCAAAAACAGTTGGAGAGTAAGCACATAAATGAAGGTGATTCTATGGACAATTTTCTGACAAAGATCAAGGATTTGAAGGAACAGTTGATTTCTACTGATGAAGTCCTTCCTGACAGTTCACTTGTGCAAACTATTGTGAATGGTCTTCCTGACTCATATCCGAGTTTTGCTTCTAATCTTCAGTTGATGATGAAAGGCAATCCAAATGCCTTAACGTTTGAAGAGTTAATTTCTATTCTGTTGCAGGAAGATCAGTCCAGGCAGAACAGGTCTATTATGCGTGTTGCAGATCAAGCTTTTCTGGCTAGCCAGAAGGGCAAAGGAAAATGGAGCTCTTCTGCTAGTAATCAGAAATCTGCTAATTCTACACAATCTAAGAATGAAGACAAAGATGAGAGGAAATCCAAAAAACAAAACGTGTTTTGCAAATACTTTAAAGCAAATGATCAGGTCATTAAGATCTGTCCAAAACTAGCTGCTAAAGAGGCAAAGAAGAAATAGGCCGGAATGGTCGTTGTAGAGGCCTCTACACTAAAAACAGAGTCTGCTAATCTTGTGCAAAATGAAGAATGGGCCTTTACTACTATTTGCAGTTTTGACCCATCTTCTCATGAGTAGTGTATGTCTGCAGTAGACTCAAATGTTTGGTATTTTGATAGTGGGGCAACCAAACATATTACCTCGTAGCGCAGTTTCTTCACTTCACTTGAGCTTGCCCCTACAAGGAATACTATCACATGTGCTAACAACTCCTCTTAACCTGTCATGGGAGTTGGTAAGAAATGCTGATGGTAGTTCTTTCACCTTGTCAGATGCTTTATTTGTTCCAGGGATCAAGAAAAATCTATTATTAGTTTCAGCATTAGCCAAGATTGGCTTGGTTGTGAAATTTGTTGATGATAGATGTATAGTTCATGATTTGTCAAATGGCGACACGATTATTGCTTTTGGCATTTTATGTCATGGGTTGTATAAGCTCATAGACTATGAAAGATATGTGAATGATTCGGCATGTGTAGTACATGATTCTTAGGCTATATAAGATGAAAAGCTTTGGCATGCACGCTTTGGTCATTTGAGTTTTGCTATTTTCCTATGCTTGCAAAAATCTGAAATGGTGTCCTCTTTGCCCAAACTTGAGGGACCCAGAAAACATGTTTGTGAAGGCTGTATTTTGGGAAAAATGGAGCATTCCTCCTTTCCAAAAGATAGTTCAATTTGGGCTACTTTGAAATTGTAGCTTGTACATAGTGATGTCTCTGGTCCTATGCAAACACCTTCTTTTGGAAACTATCTTTACTTCGTGACTTTCATTGATGATTTTTCCAGGCATGCATGGGTATATCCACTCAAAGCAAAGTTCGAAGTGTTTATGTGCTTCAAACAGTTTTTGGTTTTGGCTGAAAACATGTCATCATGTAAAATGGGCACCCTCCGTTCTGATCGAGGGGATGAATATATGTCTTCTGACTTTAATGCATTTTTGGCTGAACGTGGGATAAAACATCAGTTGCACATGGTTTTGAGAACATTCCAACTCAAAGCACCTTATACATTCAGTGTGCTAATGATGTGCTTTTGATCATTGTGGCGTATG
Organism: Ceratopteris richardii; assembly: GCA_020310875.1. NCBI lineage: Eukaryota > Viridiplantae > Streptophyta > Polypodiopsida > Polypodiales > Pteridaceae > Ceratopteris > Ceratopteris richardii. The sequence goes on from CM035411.1 coordinate 83,683,245, forward strand.
TTGATGACATGCTGCTCACTGGTCCTCATGATAAGCATATTGATGATTTCAAGGCTGATTTACATGCCTCATTTGAGATTTCTGATTTGGGGCATTTGCATCACTATTTGAGCATTCAATGTATGCAAGTTGATGGTGGAATGGCTTTGTGTCAAACAAAATATATTGACACATTATTGCAGCATTTTGGCCTTGAAGACTGTAAGCTTATTGCCACTCCTATGGAGACAGGTTTACAATTGCGTCTTCATGATGCTGGAGATGCATTTGATGTTGTTCTCTATCAGCAAGCTATTGGATGCTTGATTTACTTCTGCATTACTCGGCTAGATATTCAATTTGTTGTCTCACAGATGAGCAGGTTTATGCATTGCCCAGGTATCAAGCATTGGCAGGAAGTTAAGCGCATCTTTCACTACTTGAGTGGTACCCGGCTACTTGGGTTGTTTTATCCCAAGGGGGGATCACTACTGCCAGATGTGCATGCTTTTTCTAACAGTGATTGGGCTGGTTGCTATGACACTTGTGTGTCCACTAGTGGTTTTTGCTTCATGCTTGGTAGCTCATGCATATCTTGGCTAAGCAAGAAGTAGCCTACTATGGCCACATCTAGTTGTGAGGCTGAGTATAGGGCAACTTTCACAGTGACTGTTGAGTGTGTGTGGCTCAGACGCCTTAATATGGCTGATTTGGGTGTTGGTCAGTCTTCTACCACTACCATCTTCACTAACAGTCAAAGCGCATTGGCAGCTATGAGGAACCTTGTGTTCCATGCTTGCACTAATCACATTGAGATGCACTATCATTATTTGAGGGAGAGGTTCTCTGCTGGAGAGATCAGCTTCGCATATGTGCCCACGCAGGAGAACATTGCAGACCTTTTTACAAAGGCTCTACCTAGGGAGAAGTTTGAAGCTTTCCGCAAAGCTTTGGGCTTACTTCCTTTTGTGGATTGATTCCACATAGCTTGGCACTTCCTTATACATGAGTGCCAGCTCCTTGTTCACCACATCACTCCTAGGGAGGATTTTTTGATATATTTAGGTAGTGATGTGTGTGAACACTCTAGAACTACCGGGGCACTTTTTTCCCTCTTTAGGAGGTTTTTCCCCCCAGCTTGTATATACACCTATTACACTCATGGGCTACTTATCTTTGTACATTCTAATGGTAATACATTGAGTATTGTGTGTTGTACTCCAAGCTTCTTCTTCCTCCTTGTGTTATTCGTGTGCTTTCGCAGATGTCTAGCTCCAACAAACTTGAGGCACCTGGTAAACATGTATGTGAAGGCTGTATTTTGGGCAAAATGCAGCGTTCCTGGTTCCCAAAAGATGGTTCAGTTCGAGCTATTCAAAAATTGCAGCTTGTTCACAGTGATGTGTATGGTCCTATGCAGACACCCTCTTTTGGAAATTATCTTTACTTCGTGACTTTCATTGATGATTTTTCCAAGCATGCATGGGTATATCCATTGAAAGCAAAGTCCAAAGTGTTTATGTGCTTCAAACAGTTTTTGGTTTTGGTTTAAAATCTGTCAACATGTAAAATGGGCACCCTCCATTCTAATCGGGGGGGGGGGGGGATATATGTCTTCTGATTTTATTGCATTTCTAGCTGAATGTGGGATAAAACATCAAAGTACAGTGCCATATACAACTGAAAAAAAAGAAGTTTCTGAACGGAAGGACAGGTCATTCATGGAGATGGTGAGGTGTATGGTCAAGAGTCAGACTTTACCACATAGTTTCTAGCTTGAGGATGTCATGTGTGCAGCATATGTACTTAACAAGTGTCCCACGAAAGCATTGTAGTCTATCATTCCATATGAAGCTTGACATGGTTGTAAGCCATACGTTGCTCACGTGTGTGTTTTTGGTTGTCTCGCATATGCATTAGTGCCTGAACATCATCACAAGAAATTGGATGATAATGTAGCAAAATGTATTTTTGTTGGGTACAGTTTTAACCCTTAAATCCTTCAACTTAAGTGCAGTTAATTCATTGAAACCCAGTTGAATTCAAACTAATTGCTAATGGATCAATTCATTCCATATTCGAGTTGATCTTCTTATACTCTAGATATTGTTGTGGGTCATTATCTTCATGACATGAAATTTAAACTTCATTCCATACTTCCTTGTGAGCTTAAGTACCTTATGTACTTAAAGGCTAAAATTTCTTATTTAATTAAAAATCATATTAACTTCATTTGATCATGTTGGAGTTTGAAGACTGTGGAAGCACATGAACATCACAAGGAAGAAGAACAAGAAGAAGAAGCTTGGAGAGCAACACAACACTAATAGTATTACCAAGTGAATGTACAGAGATAAGTGATTTGTTAGGGTTATAGGTGTATATAGTATATACAAGCATGGGGAACAAAACCTCCTAAAGAGGGAAAAAAGTTCCCTAATGGTTTTAAGTGTGTTCACACACATCACCACCAAAATATATTAGCAAATCCCTCTTGGGAGTGATGCGATGAACAAGGAGAAACCATTCATGTATAAGGAAGAGCCAAGCTACGTGGAATGAAAGCAACCCACAAAAGGAAGTAAGCCCAAAGCTTTGAGGAAAGCTTCAAACTTCTCCTTAGGTAGAGCCTTTGTGAGAAGGTATGCAACATTATCCTATGTGGGAACGCAAGCCAAACTCACCTCTCTAATAGAGAGTCTCTCCTAGAAATGATGGTAGTGCATCTCAATGTGCTTTGTGTGAGAATGAAACACATGTTTCCTTGCAAATGACAATGAGATCTGATTGCCAATAAAGATGGTGGTGGCACTAGAAGTGGCCACACTAGGCTACTTCCTTCTCAACCAAGATATGCATGAGGTACCAAGCATGAAGCCAAAACCATAGGTAGACACACGAGCATCATAGTAACTAGTCCAATTTGTGTCAAAGAAATCATGTAAATATGGTGATAATGATCCCCCCTTAGGATAAAATAATCCAAGTAGTAGAGTACCACTAAAGTAGAAAGAGATATGCTTAACCTCCTGCCAATGCTTGACACTTGGGACATGCATAAGTCTTCTCATCTTAGAGACAATAAAATGAATATCATGCCATGCTATGCATAAGAAAATGAAGCATCAAATCACATCAAATGCATCTCCAACATCATGAAGACTCAGGCGTAAGCCTGTTTCCATGGGAGTGGCATGAGGCTTGCAATCTTCAAGGCCAAAGCACCACAATAATGTTTCAATTTATTTTGTTTGACACAAAGTTATTCTCCCATCAACTTGCATAAACTAGATACCATACTTTGCAATTTCATTTTTTTGAGGTGTATATGACACTATACATTGATTTTTTATCCCATGCTTAGCTAGAAATGCATTAAGATTAGAAGACATATACTCCCTTCCTTGAGTAGAATGAAGGGTGTCCATTTTACATGATGACATATTTTTCCACCATAACCAGGAATTGTTTAAAGCACATAAACGGTTTTAGATTTACTTTCAATGGATAGAACCATGCATGCATGGGAAATTGATCAATGAAATTCATGAAGTATAAGTAATTCCGAAATGAAGGTGTCTCCATAAGACCATAGACATCACTATGAACAAATTGCAATTTATGTGGAGCTCTAACTGAAATATCTTTGGGTAAGGAAGAATGCAACATTTTACCCAAAATACAACCTTCACATATATGTTTAGAAGGTGCCTCAAGTTTGGGTAGAGAGGAAAACATTTCATATTTTTGTAGCTAAAGAAAACTAGAAAAATTCAGATGACCAAAGCATGCATGCCAAAACTTTGCATCTGAAATAGCCTAAAAAACATGAATTGCACATGCAAAATCATTCTCATATTTTGCATAATCTATGAGCTTATAAATCCCATGATATAAAACACAAAAAGCAATGATAAAATCACCATTTGGGAGATCATGTACTATACATGTGTCATCAACAAATTTAACAACTAAGCCAATATTGATGGGTGCTGAAACTAATAGAGAAATTTTTTTGATCCCTGACATATATAAAACATCTAAAAATGTGAAATTACTAACATCTAGTAGTAAGAATGAGCTTTCCAACTTATATGAAAGGATAAGAGGAGTTGTTCGCACATGTGATAGTATTGGCTATAAGATAATGCTTAAGGGGGGTGAAGAAATTATGTTGCGAGGTAATATGTTTGGTTGCACCACTATCAAAGTACCAAACATCCGAGTATACTACAAACATGCACTGCTCACGAGAAGATGGATCATAGCTATAATGAGTAGCAAACACACATTGTTCATTTTGAACAAGATTAGCAAACTCTATTTTAGGTGTAGAGGCCTTTGCCACAACTATTCCAGCCTCTTTCTTCTTTGCCTCTTTTTTAGCTAGTTTAGGAAAACTCTTAATGACATGATCATTTGCCTTACAATACTTACACAACTATTTTTTCTTTTTCGTTTTTTTGTTGTATTTGTCTTCCTTCTTTGACTGTGCAACATGAGTAAATTTTTGCTTACTAGTAGATAAAGTCCATTTACCTTTGCCCTTTTGACTAGCTAAGAAATCTTAATCTGCAACATATATAATTGACCCATTCTGCCTAGATTGATCTTTATGTAGTGGAATAGAGCTTAAATCCTCAAAGGTTAAGGCACTTGGATTACCCCTCATCAATTACCAAAGAGTAGAAGCAAAAATTCTAATAAGGATATGGAAGATCATTAAGAGCAGTATGCACGAGTGAACCATCTAGAAGGATTTCATCAACAAAAATCCGTTGTTCTTTCAAATCCATGATCTTTGTCGAAAATATGCCCATTGAATCTCCTTCATTCATATGCTCACTCTCCAACTGTTTTCGGAGGTAAGCAACATGAGCCTCATTTCTTGAGTGGTATAATGTTGTAAGAGTATCCCATAAATGTTTTATTATTTTACGTGAGTGAATGTGAGGAATAGTAGCATGTTTGATAGAAAAAGCTAATAATGCATGTGCTTGTGTAGCTTTGCTATCCCAACAAGATACTCTACAGTAGGTGCAATAGGAACTACAGAATCATCAAGAAATTTAGGATCATCATCTTCGATACCACATACATCACCTACAATCACTATATTTATAGGCATATAAGGATGTGTTTTAACACCCTGCATAATATTCCACAAGCATTTTGCTAGCAATACATGACACATCATATCTGTCCACAATGGGTAGTTGGAACCATCTAACTTATCCTCAATAGCCAACATACAAAATACATCATTGCTTTCAGCCATGGCCAATAACTAAATACCATAATGTTAATAATTTATTGTATCTCAAAAACATTAAACATAAATACCCAATGAAACTCCACTAGACTTGTAGTAGGCTTTGAGGGTCTTGTACTTGTGAACCCAAAATTGTTTACATGTTTGGTATAAAAGGACAAAACTACATGCACAATCGTTGTGATAATGCATTTGGAGGCGAAAACAAGCTCCAATCAGAATTTCAATGGCCCATAGCAAAGTTTTTTTGAACTCTTAGTCACTTTGAGTATGCTCATCAAATTTCATGCAATTCTGAGATTGTGATAGAAAGAGTGTCAACAATGCCCCAGCAAAAGTGATGACTTGCTATGATACCAACTGTTGGAGTTTGAGGACTTTGAAAGCACATGAACATAAAAAACCATGCATTTAAGGAGTGAAATAAATACGTAAGCACATGTGCTTTCATGTGCATCATTCTTTTTGCATATCTGCATGAAGAGACGTTCAAGAAAGGATCATGATCTTTTGATACATGTGGAATGAAGGATTTCGAGCTCATCCATTCGGTATATGCTTATGCAAAACATTCAGAAATGCTTTCATTTTATGCATATAAAAGAGCATTTAAAGGTATGTGCCACCTTTTAGGTGTACACATACAAGTCCTTTTATATTCTAGATCTCTTTGCATGTGCAGGGGTGACTTGCATATGCAATTCAAATGTCCATTTGTAATTCCCTTATGTAAGCCATATGCATACGTTTCAAGTCATCCATTAGCATTCACTTGGAACTATATACATACGTTTCAAGTTTATCATATCTACTTCTTTCATTTTATTAGGAAAAAGAAAGACCAATATGTCATAAATATCTAATGCTAATGATTTCCAACCTTATTTTTTAGGTCCTTAAACTCTTAATTTCTTTTATGTGCATGCTTGATTTTAACATAAATAATCAGAATATGTCATGCTTGCATTAACTTCATCCTACTAGGACACATATACAATCTTTTGGTGTATGATTTTCTAACGTGATGCATAAACATGAAGAACTATCCTAATAAACATTCTTTCTTTTCAATGCAAGGCATGCAAACATTCCTCTCAGGTTTTTGACCCATGCATCTAAGCAGGGAAATAAATACTCAAGCACATGTGCTTTTATGTGGGTCATTCTTTGTACATCTCTGCATGAAGAGACTTTCAAGAAAGAATCATGCTCTTTTAATGCATGTGAAAGGCAAATTCACGAGCTCATGCAATCGGTGTTTAGAAATACTTTCATTTTATGCATATAATTGAAGGTTTATTTCGGTTGTTACACGATCCTCTAGATATAATTGAGAAAACAAATTTTTGTACCCTTTTGCTTTTTAATTTATGCACTTAATGAAGGAGTTTTTAAGAGTCTATTCATCTTGTTTGGTCATGCCTATTGAGCTTCGGAGTTTGGAGAACTATATGAGATCTACTTCGAGAGGCAATCGGGTGTCTTGCTCGTATTTAGAGCATAAAAGAGGACACACACTAGAAAGGACCGCAGTTTAACCCAGCTATGTAAACCCCTGTTCTTGTGGAATAAAAGGGGTCCCATGGGTACTATGTCCTTCCTTGTACAATTGCAATTTCAAAGTTAAGCCTGGAGGAGTAGGCCTCGGCCGAACATCCATTTAAAAAAAAAGGAAGGACCTCACTACAATTAAATGCTTTGGACTTCAAGTGATCCCCAACAAAACCCTCTTTAGATATGACACTAGAAGTCATAATCAAGAGATAAAGCTTTAGTAGGGTAAATTCTTCAATTTGGATATGTTTCAGCCTTTGGATCAAATGTATATTTATGCTTCTTGAATGCCCCCCCCCCCCCCCCCCCACCCGAACATGAGAGATGAGAGCCTTTATTTGCTTCCTTTGTATCTCTACCCCTTATCCAAAGTCTCACGTTTCAAGATAGGGTTTTATTGCGCTTTAATTATCCATCTTCTATCTTGATGGTGAGGGTGCAAAGTAAATAAACTAGGTTGGTCGATTTCCTTATTTTCCTCAAATTTTTGCTTTCAAAAAGTCATCCTTTAAGTAGAAGAAAAATCCCGAATCCTAAATATTGTCTCTCTAACATTCATTTTTAGGTACATATGGTCTCTCTAGCATTCATTTTTAGGTAAAGATGGTCTCTCTAGCATTCATTTTTAGGTGACAAACAACATAAAAAGAACCAATCTTCATGGTTTTCTTTCTTTTCTTTTAGAAGATTTGGTACAAAAATTGAAACACACACCCATAGAGTTCCCTTAGAAAGGGGAAGGACACCCCATCATATAGTACAAGGGACTTTTAGTCACTCTTTACAATGCACATATTTGCCTCTAAGCTCAAGTTGTCGACCACACACACATACGTATTATTAAAAGAAAGTTTGGCCTTCGGCTTACATTTCAGAGCTCGACCTTTTATTCGAACGAATATAGAGTGAATGGATGTAGCAAGCCAATGTATCCCCCAAGGAGACATCTTGAACACTTTTACCCAATATTTCTTTCAAGGAAGCTCTAAGGCCAATCGATTTGTGGACCCAAAGGTGTACCTGTTTATGGACTGGTGACAAAGTGGTTCTTTGTCCAAGAGCCCTTTTGAGACATACCACGAAAGCCCTTTTCTTTACACCTTTGGAAGGTAACCATGGCCACCGTGGCTATCATATATATATATATATATTTTAAATGGACGTTCGGTAAGAGCTTACTCCTCGAGCTTTAACTTTGAAAGAACAACTTTACATGTGGATGGGCATAGTACCTGCAAGACCCCCCCGTATCCCACAAAGCAGGGGTTAGACAAGGCTACAACTGATTTCAACTTGTTTAAAATGGCCAAAGCCATTACATGTCCAACCTGAGAGATAGAACTCTCGACCTCCGTTTCAAGAGACCAAAGACTTAACCACTAGAACAACGGGACTAGAAGTGGCTATCATATTTTGTCTTGCACATGATCTACAGATAGGTCCTCTTCAACTGCCAGCATTGCTCTATCTACTTTGTTTGAAGGCCACCAACAGGTTTGGTGAAGTATCTATTGATCTGTCTGTACACAGTTCCCCCAAAGTGATTTTATCCTTGTTTTTCTTTGATCCCTTTTTTTGGGCCGACGGGAATGTGGAATTCTGTGGCTGAAAGATACTGAATTATGGCTTCAAGAATATTCATAGACGTCACTGCTCACGCATGAAGAAAAGTCCACGATACGATCCCCGACATCCTGGAAGTCAACGTAGATCCTTTAGGACATGGGCATTGCATTTCTGTGTGTGAGACAGAGGTCCTACATATGAAGCTGCAGCACAGTGTGCCTTCTTCGTGATATATGTGCCGGGACTTTGACATTGATCCTTCAGTTTAGTTTAGAGTTTACGTTCGATATATGCACAATCAACGCGCACTATGGCGTTTTTCCGCCCCCTAGATGTATCTATTCAATGCACAAGGCCAAGTCCACGTGAAGAAGCTTGCTGAATCTGTGGCTAAGTATTCGTTAAAAAGCAAAATCTGATGTGACACTTAATCTTTAGAACCTACTTTCCATCTTCAATTATCCAGCTCCGGAGTTGACTAAGTTATAGACGGAGTTGCATCGCCATCTGTGTCTTGTTCTCATCTCTGCAAAGTGCGGGAGAAAGACATCACCATGAAGCTCCTGCCCAGAGAGAGGGAGAAGTTGAAGCTGCATGATGCTGGGTTTCTCGCTCAGAAGCGGCTGGCTCGTGGCCTTCGATTGAACTACACAGAGGCTGTTGCGCTCATCGCTTCTCAAGTAAGGACGTCAGTTTTTTCACATTTCTCTGCTGAAAGAGGTTGGATTTCTCGTTCCCAACCACTCAGTGTAAAAAGATTAGTTCTGCATAATTTTAAATGTTCAGGCAGTAGACGCTATGGTTTACAACCCTCATCACTGAATCCATATCCTGTCTTCAAATGTAGGTTGTAGTTTCATTTCGTTTCATAACCGGATCCTATTAATGCCTCTAGACCATAGGGGACAGAACCGGGAATTGAAAATGGAAATAGAAAGCTTCGAAAATAAGCTACTGCATGAAAAACAAACTCAATAAGACGATTTCTTGTACGGAAAAGCGAGTTGGATCAAGCTTATACCTAAAAAGGAGGTGCCTACTTATATCTCTGATTGAAGGCCCATTAGTGTGATGAGTATTCTATGTAAAATTTATGCAGAAAATTTTGACTCTCAAATTGAGACCTTTGATCCGTGGTTCCTCTGCACAGACAATTGTTTATGGAATATCAATTTTTGACAATATATTAACTTTGCAAATGATCATCGAGCATGCTCTACGTTCTTCTCAAAATAAATTTTTTATGCAAATTGACTTTGAAAAGGCATTTGATCGGTTTGGGGCTTTATATTCGCTATAATGAACAAAATGGGTTACGGATGTAAAATGTCAACTCAATAGACAATTGTTCAGTGCTCGTGTGTATTAATGGAAGGTTTTTTCGTTCATGGGACGTATTCAAATGTTCAAAACATTCTAGGACTGCTTAGGCCATTTAGTATTCGTCTGATCTTCATGTCAATATTTTTGTTTCTTTTGAAAACAATATAAATTGAAAATCACAACACACTCAGCCTCGTAAGGTAGAGGCACCCTTTACATCCCACAGACCATGCTAAATGGTTTGAACTCATGCATACGATTCAGGACCTGTAGGTTTCATTATCAATAGATGCATCATCTGCTTCGAAAAACTCTCTTTTTGCCAAGCACGTGTGCTGATGGGTCCAAAGGGTCAAGCGATTTTACACATATTTAGTTGTGAGAGACATGATGCACTCAAAGTAATGCCAGATGGCAGTTTCTTAAAAGAGGAGAATTGGTGGCAAAAAGGTTCACTGAGATATGGGCCTCTGAATTGGTGTATCGAATGAAAGTCTTCACTTGGAGAACATTTGAGGGTCACTTCACTCCTGCAGCCTTCCTGTCAAGACATGGCTGTTGTTCTGGTTTTGCACACTGGTGAAGCAAATGTGGAATATGTGCTTCTCGTTTTTGGTATGGGAGGAGAGAACTTCAAAACGGAAGTGCTCACTTGGAGAACATTTGCGGGTCACTTCACTCTTGCAGCCTTCCTGTCAAGTCATGGCTGTTCGTCTGTGAGATCTCCCTGATGTGGATATCCTCATGATACTCTGAAGCATGCATTCTGGTTTGCACACCGGTGAAGCAAATGTGCAATATGTGCTTGTTTTTGATATGGGAGAAGAGAACGTAAAAAATGAAGTGCATATTTTTCGATTTCCTGGTGCAAGATAAAACAAGTTGTGGATTTTGCGTAGGGCTGTGCTTACTCTGCCATGTTTGGGACAACATAAATAAAAGGTTATTTGATGGCTGTTCATCTTACCTACGCTTCACTTAAGAAGCTGTAGGTGGTGAAATTGTAGATGTGGGTGCAGGGAATGCAATTGCGCTACTCCTGGAGTACTCACTGAATGCACTAAGATACTCAGAGATACTAGCTCAAAGACTTAGAGACACAACCACCCTACTATTTCTGAATGCTCCTCCAGGGCACCCTCTGGCTAGCACCAACTAGTAGGGGCTTCGTTAGAGAAGAGGAAAGAGTACGAGTTTTTTTTTTTTCTTTTCCTTTTTTTTTTTCAATTTTTTCCTTTGAGAGTACAATGAATGTAAGACACACACACCCGACCTTGTAAGGTAGAGGCACCCATACATTTGGATACGCCCCAAGGCTGAACATGTCCATTGAGTGGGACTTGAACCCATGCACTTTGCCCCACGGCGTTCAAGGCTTACCGCTACATCACACCTGTTTGGACAAAAACAGTACGAGGTTTGCTCTTCCTAAGTACAACTTTCTCTGTGAGGAATTCAGGTTCTTGTCTAAGCTCTCACTCTCTCTCTCTCTCTCTAAGCTTAGGCATATCTCTATCTCTCTATCTATCAGCATGCCTGTATCTTTTAGTGCTCTGAATGACTCCTTTTATAGCCCAAGAGGAGGAAGATATTTTAGGAGTCTGTTACAGGAGTAGTGGGGAAGTTATGGCTACATTTGTCCTGGCACGGGTAGGTGCACTTGCCAGAGTTGTCAGGTGCTGGTATCCGCTGGATGTGGTCCCACCTCTGCCTTGACTACCTCTACCTTTGGCCGTCCTGCTAGAGACGCAATGTGCAAGCCACCTTGGAGTGCCCACGTCTGTCGTCTAGTTGAGGCGTACCAGATTCAGTTGCCTAGATGAGAAAGTTGCCCAGCAATGTGATGGCTTTGTCATCCAGCAACTTGACCGCTTAGTTGCCAGTAACTTGACCACTTTGTTGCCGTACAGTTGAACCTCTTAGTCGCCTAGCAACTAGATCACTTAGTGCAAGACCACCCAGCCACAAGGCTAGTCCTGTCACTTGCCCTGTTGCTTTGGTTGACTTTAAGAGGGCCTTATGCCCATCTTTGCCCAGTCATCACCTTTGGTCCTATGCTTCAAAATTTTTTTGTTTATAGAAGCTTGCAAGCAAAAGATGCAAATGGGTGCTAAGTGTTGGTAGAAGAGAGGAAAAAAGATATACTGCTTCATATGATATATACTGCATGAACCCCTGTGGGAAGAAAACGGGCTGTTAATGCCTCCACATACCATGTAGGGATTGGTTTGACCAATAAGAAATGATATCCCCACACAAAAAAAAAAGAAAAGAAAAGAAAAGTGTGTATGTAGGGGAGGTCATATGGAAAGGTCATATTAATTATGTACAGGAACCTTTAGTTCTATTGTTTTGGTTATTTTTTTAAGGAACCTCTCATTGTTAAGGTGCATACTAAGTACTGTCTTAAATTTATGGTACAAATGGCACAAATTTTCCTGAACAACTATGTTTACACGGATGGAAAAAATAAGTGTAAGGAAATGCAAAAGCTTAGTTTTGATAAACACTTGCTAAGAGGCCATTATTAGCTACTCAACATTCAAATGGAATTAATTTCTTTTACTCGTAATGTCTAGATAAGGTTCTTCTGCTTGGCAATTTTTTACAGAAATTGTGAGGAGCTAGTATGGATGTTAGTATAATTCACAGCTGATTTCCTTTTTTTTTTTTGGGTTTCATTGAAGGTGTTGGAATTCATAAGAGATGGTAAGGATGTGGCAGAGCTTATGGATCTTGGTCGGCAACTGTTAGGGAGGCAAGTGAACATTTATAATATTTGTTTCTTGTGAAGTTCCCTCATTGACTGAGCTGGGATGTATGAAAATGCATCAAATTGCAATGAAATGAAAGAAGAGCAGTCAGCTCGTCGGGGAAAAGTCTACATAAAAATGTTATTCTAGAAAATATCTGCATTATTCTGTTTCTTGCTTCAGCATTAATATGGGGCATCATCATATGCAATTCAAGAAACTTCATAATTTATAATAGTATGTGCCTGAATAAGAATGCTTCAACAGAGAATAACCACTATATGGACAAAAAGATGTGATGGTCTTCTCCTTTGGACAATCTTCAATAAGGAACAAAGCGTTTTCAAACGTTACGGAATTCAGATGAGCTAAACCTTTTCATCTACAGTGACATTCAAATATTTGAGTTTTGTGTATAGTCCTAAAGTCATGGATGATAAGATCTCACATGGATGCCCAATATCTTAGGTGACTTCTACGCAACCCTAGGAAACATTTATCTTTCAAATCACATAGTATTGGTTTTTGTACAGTTCATTGAATCACTATCTCATAACTTTGTAAGGGCACATCAATTGTAATGCCTAAAGAATTTGGGAACTTTGGGTTTCCAAAAAATTAGACTTTTAAATAGATTCTAAAATTTCAGTGTGCTTGTCTTCTGTGGAGAGATGCAAAAAACATGAAAAATCTCTTCAACCTACATTCATGCAATCAAACGAGACATATACAAAATTTTCAAATAGATAAAGTTTTTCTACTAAGAGCACTCTACCTTTCTCTCGCACAACACTTTCTCTAATTCCTACATCTTCATGCTCAAATTCGACATATGAATGCGACAACTTCCTAGAGAGAGAATGTAAAAACTTATTGCTACTAAATTTTGCAGACATGATTAGAATATCCTAAACATGAAATTTCATTATCACCTACACATCATTTTCCGGAAAAGAACATCTATCTCAGTATGGTATATTACAGCTGAAGTTCTTAACTTGGTTATTTCTTCAAGCTTCGTGTTTCTTTACAAGCTCTTCTATTCTAGCACTCTTTTATTGTTTGTTTCCTTCCTTCAACTGGTCAGAGCATGTTATGAAGTATACTTCTCCAAGGAGAGCCCGTCCCTAAAGTATCCATCCGGCAGGGGAAGCTACGGACACAGTGATGAATCTGGGTCATAATGTTTATGTATAATGTACTAGATGAATGTTGACTCTTCAGATTATGATTTACGGTTATGTTTTCTTATTTCATGTATGTTGAATTGAATTCATTTGTTTTTACTTTAGATATATACATGGATATGTAGGCTTATTACCAATATACATATGGACTTTCAAGTGAATGTATCTTTTGCACCTTACAAGTTACGTTGGTAAGCTGAGGTACTGACAGCTTATACACACTCAACCTTACACACCGATTAACTGTGCTTCCTCTAATCTTCTTTGATCCTGCAATAGGTTGCATTTATTCGGTTGAGTAATAAAACATTTCCAAATTATATGGAAATATTCATGATTTTTTGATACGCACAAATTAAAATATGTTATTTTAATTTTTCGAACAAAATGTTTTGATTGGAACGTATTTTTGATCGAATGTTTCGATTCACTATTTTTCGATTGAGAAGGTTTTCGATCCAAAGTGTTTCGATCAGAAGCACATTCGACTGAAATATAAACTATATACATCCCATTTTTAAACGATGCCATTATCGTTTGAAACTTTTGAGGTGAGCTTCTCTTAGTTTTCCTTTGTTTTTTCTTTCTTTTTTGTTGTTTATTATTTTCATATATATGTTCTGATTCATGTTGGAGTTAGATGTCTCTAGACGCACGCAAACATCATAAGGAAGAAGAAGAAGCTTGGAGCACAACACACAATACTGAGTGTATTACCACTAGAATGTACAAAGATAAGTAGCCCATTAGGGCAATAGGTGTATATACAAGCTGGGGAAAAACCCTCCTAAAAAAGGAAAAAAGTGCCCCGACAGTCCTAGTCCTAGAGTGTTCACACACATCACTACCTAAATATATCAACAAATCCCCCCTGGGAGTGATTGAGTGAACAAGGAGGAGGCACTCATGTATAAGGAAGTGCCAAGCTATGTGGAATCAATCCACAAAAGGAAGTAAGCGCAAAGCTTTGCGGAAAGCTTCAAACTTCTCCCTAGGCAGAGCCTTCGTGAAAAGGTCTACGACGTTCTCCTACGTGGGCACATATGCCAAGCTGATCTCCCGAGCAGAAAACCTCTCCCTGACATAATGATAATGCACCTCAATGTGCTTAGTGTGAGCATGGAACACATGGTTCCTCGCAATTGACAATGCTCTCTGACTTTCAGTGAAGATGGTGGTGGAAGAAGACTGACCGACACCCAAATTAGCCATAAGGAGTTTGGGCCACACACACTCAACAGTCGCTGTGAAAGCTTCCCTATACTCAGCCTCAGAACTCGAAGTGGCCAGAGTAGGCTGCTCCTTGCTCAACCAAGATATACATGAGCTACCAAGCATGAAGCAAAAACCACTGGTGGACACACGAGTGTCATAGCAACCGGCCCAATCATTGTCAGAAAAAGCATGCAAATCTGGCGGTAGTGATCTCCCCTTGGGATAAAACAATCCAAGTAGCCGGGTACCACTCAAGTAGCGAAAGATGTGCTTAACTGCCAATGCTTGACACCTGGGCAATGTTTGAACCTGCTCATATGTGAGACAACAAACTGAATATCTGGCCGAGTAATGCATAAGTAAATCCGATAGCCTGTTGATAGAGAACAACATCAAATGCATCTCCAACATCATGAAGACTCAATCGTAAACCTGTCTCCATAGGAGTGGCAATAGGCTTACAGTCTTCAAGGCCAAAACGCTGCAATAATGTGTCAATATATTTCGTTTGACACAAATCCATTCCACCATCAACTTGCATAAACTGAATGCCCAAATAGTGATGCAAATGCCCCAAATCAAACATCTCAAATGAGGCATGCAAATCAGCCTTAAAATCAGCGATATGCGTGTCATTAGGACCAATGAGCAGCATGTCATCAACATATACCACAATGATCAACATATACCACAATGATCAAAAGCACATCATTAGCACACTTAACATATAAGGTGCTTTCAGTTGGGCTGTTCTCAAAACCATGTGCAATCAGATAGGCATGTATCTTTTCATACCAAGCACGTGGTGCTTGCTTTAAACCATATAATGCCTTCTTTAACCTGGACACCTGATTTTCATGCCCTTTCTGCACAAAGCCACGGGGCTGAAAACCATAGACTTCTTCATGCAAGTCACCATTCAGAAATGTTGTTTTAATGTCCAACTGATGTACATTCCAACCATGATGAGCTGCAAGTGCACAGATGCTATGAACAGTAGTCATTCGGCAAGTAGGAGCAAAGGTTTCATCAAAATCAATGCCTCTTTCCTGCGCATAACCCTTTGCAACAAGCCTAGCTTTATACCTGTCAACTGTTCCATAAGGTTTACGCTTCAGCTTGTATACCCACTTTGTGCCAATGGCCTTCTTGCTAGGAGGCAAGTCACATGAAGACAAGGTACCATTCTTCATTATAGCATCATATTCAGATTGCATAGGAGCCATCCAATTTTTTGAATTTTGTGCTTCTTCAAATGAAAAAGGCTCATTCTCATCATAGAGACTAGATGAAGCCATCGCATAGCAATCTGATGCAAAAGAGGCACTATGAGAGCCTGACCGAGTACGATATGACAGAGGTGCATCTAATTTGCTATCAGGCAAAGTCTGCATCAGCCATTTTGGCATAGCTTTTGCCTGCTCAATGTCAGCTCTCTCATCATCAAGTGCATCATGTAAATCTGCATCAGAAATGGGATGATCTACATCATCACATGAAACCTGCTAAGGCTGAGAAGTTTTCTCATTAAGACTGTCCACGTGTAAAAAGAGGAAGCAAAGTATCATACATGTCTTTGGAGCTAACAGATGTCTCCTTAGTACATGAAAGCAAATGGCTGAATAGAATCTTCCATAAAAACAACATCATCGCTAACCAGAATGCGTTTAGTCTGTGGATGATAGCCTTTACTTTCAGAATTGTACCCAACAAAAATACATTTTACTGCTCTATCATCCAATTTTCTGCGATGTTGTTCAGGCACTAATGCATATGCCAGACAACCAAAAACACGAAGATGAGAAACAGATGGCTTGCGACCATGCTAAGCCTCATATTGAGTGACAGACTGCAGTGCTTTAGTGGGACACCTGATAAGTACATATGCTGCACACATGACATCCTCAAGCCAGAAACTGTGGTAAAGCCTGACTCTTGACCATACACCTCGCCATCTCCATGAGTGACCTGTTCTTTCGTTCAGCAACTCCATTCTGTTGAGGTGTATAGGGCACTGTATACTGATGTTTTATCCCACATTCAGCCAGAAATGCATTAAAGTCAGAAGACATATATTCCCTCCCTCGATGAGAACGGAGGGTATCCATTTTACATGCTGACAGATTTTCAACCAAAACCAGAAACTGTTTGAAGCACATAAACACTTCGGACTTTGCCTTCAATGGATATACCCATACATGCCTGGAAAAATCATCGATGAAAGTCACGAAGTAAAGATAATTCCCAAAAGGTGTCTGCATAGGACCAGAGACA
>CM035411.1:83705367-83730367 GCA_020310875.1 Ceratopteris richardii
TGTGAGTCATCGACCATCTTTGAGGATTAGTTCCAAGGAGGGAAATGACTAGAGTTATCCTTAAGGGTGAATGGAGTATTGATCGGGGATAAGAAAGTGGAAGGGTCACCTAAGAAATCAAGGATAAGTGGAGTCGTCTCCAAATGGACACGACGAGGGAGTCGCCGAATTGGCTTAAGTGGGTATGTGGGGGTCGCCCTAGGTAGCTAAGAGGGAAGGGGGAGTCGCCATAGATGGCTCGGTGGAAAGGAGTCGCCAAGATGAAGCTTGGTGGAGAAGCGTGATAGAATCGTCAATGAGGTTTAGTAGAAGGAGGGAGTCGCCCAAGAAGAGGAAGGGGTTTGGTGAAAAGAGGGAGTCACCTAAGATGACGTTCTGGGAGTCGCTTAGAAGAGGTTCAGTCGAAGAGGGAGTCGCCCAAGATGAGGTTTAGTGGAAAGCTATGGAGGAGGCCAATGAAATAGGGAGTCGCCCACAGTGGGATGAAGAAGATATGGAGGAGGGGGAAGAAGGCATGGCACCTGAAGTTCTAAGGTGATTTCTCAAGGAAATCTCCAGAAGCCCTGTCCCACCGGGTGTGCCAATTTTCACCTATAGATGGTGAAATGTGAAGTGTGTGGGTGTAGGGAATGCAAAATGCACTCCTCGTGGAGCACTCTAAAATGACATATACTTAAGAACCCATCAAAATACTAGGTGCTTATCGTCACTTCAATCTACACTTAGAAGATAGACCCAAAAAAAAGAGTTATGACGAGTGACGAATCAAAACAACGCAGATAGAGATAGCACAACAACACAGAATATAACGCAAGGCATCAACCCAATATAACACAAGACACTGCAAACCATCAACTATTCATACCACTTGTCAAACAGGCACAAGACAATGGAAGACAATGGGAACTCAATCTCGAGGTATCCTCACACTACCAACATAAGCAAGATAGGTCTCTTGGTGTCTCTACGAGCTCTAGGCTTGCACTCACTCTTTCTAGATCTCTATCAGCTATAGGCAGCTGTGAATCGCATAGTCTCCTGTGTAGTATATCCTCTTCTCATGAGGCTCCTTCTTTTTATAGGTGAGGGATAGGTTACAAGAGGAGAGTCTGTTACATAAGGGTGATGGGCAGTTAATGCACTAGGCAGTTTTAATTGTCAGCAAGACCTCCAGTGCAAGACTTTGTGTTGTAGCGATGAGTGGCCGGGGTCCACTTGGCCGCCTTGTCAGTTCTGCCCCGTTGTCTTGCCAAGGCTTGTCTCTTGATGAATTTGGGCGTGTTGGCATCCTTCTCTAGAACTTGGGCGTCTCAGCGCCGAACATTGCATCTGGGAGTCTCGACGCCCAACTTCCTCGGTGGCCAACTCCAGAATGAGGGAGTCTCGGCGCCCAACTTCCTCGGCGCCCAACTCCAGAATGAGGGAGTCTCGGCGCCCAACTCCAGCATCTGGGCATCTTGGCACCCAACATTGGCACTTGGGCTCCTTAGCGCCCAATTTTGGTATTTGGGCTCCTTGGCACCCAGTTGGGGTATCCTTTACCTTTTGCACTGTTCTTCGAAAAATTTATCGTTCTACAGCTTCTTAAGGGGAAGGATATGGGAAAGCAACACACAGAGATGATGAGGTTCAAGACAATCCAAAGACTTTCTTCTACCATTGCGAATGGACATTTCACCTACATTTTCGAGGACAAAAATGTTTTAAAAGGGGAAGAAAATATCACATCACGTATCATCGAGGGACCCCTTGGTGAGTTGGCATGGATTTCCACTTGGCATCTTCGGTGATACCTTCTAATGGAGGGGTAGAAGAGAGAATTGAGCATGGGTATCGACTCGCAGGAGGAGGGCTTGGACGTTGGCTGGGCAGTGAGATGTGACAAGCCTTTGTGTGTGTTAGACTTACATGAGCAGCCGTGGGAGAGCTCTTTGAAGAAGTCGATGGAGCTGATATGAGAGCCGAGAGGAAGTGATAAAAGAGTTTTATCCAACACCCAGAGTTTTATCCAACACTGGTTGCGATAGTCGAGAGCAAGTGGTAAAAGAGTTTTATCCAACACAGAGTTTTATCCAACACAGAGTTTTATCCAATAGTAATCCTCCAAAAACAACACTTTTATCGCAAAAAATAAGGTTTTTCGTGGTGAAATTCTTCCAAATGTAAAAAAATGCCTTCAAATTAGGTTAAAGTAGAAAAGCATGTGGAGAAACTTTGTCGCGATGGAACATCTCAAAGCTTTGATACCAGTTGAAAAAAGGTGCAGAGAGCTAAGTGGTGGTTTGCTTGGTTGCTCCAAACACCAAGGGAGTAGGTTGCTGTGCAAGGAAAGAGAAAGTAAAGAGAGAAACTTACTCAAAAATTTGGAGAAGAAGATGAAGAGGCTGAAGTTGAAGAAGTCTCATTCACGTTATGAGAGTTTTGGGACGTATCTTTTTGATCTTATGGAGGTATATACTTGTCTATCCCATAAGCACTTTATAGTCGTATGTTGTGCAATTGTTTGCTTTAGGATCCTTATGATTGCTAAAGTCACTCTTTGGGGCATAGTACCAAATGGATTAGAAGTGATTTTGTCACGGTTAGAGTGATTAAATTTACTATTAGTCTATTTGTGTTTACATAGAGTAGTGCATCATTTCTTTTGATTCTCTATACATGAATGGTGACTAAATAATCTATTTTCCTGTGGAACATGATCGTAGATGGTATGCTTTTTGACTTGGCTATCTAATGAAGCAATTAGTGGTGGTGTCCAATATCCCAGATTTATGTGTTCTTTCATGAAGAAAATAATTTGCTTCAAGTTACTTCTAGCTGCTGTACAACGTGGACATTGTTCATAAGGAGTTATTTTTAATTCTGAATGAGTTTGTAACGAAATACATGTCCATGTTGTACACTTTTCTTATTCATTTAGCAGCATAATTGAATGGCTTCCAAATTCAAATGCTTATTTCTTGAGGACAGAAAGATGTATTTTTGTATTGATTGGAATATAAACTATAATTCAGGCGCCAAGTTTTACCAGCAGTGGTCAATCTTATTGAAACTGTTCAGGTAACATATTTGTTCCAAAAAGTTTTTACAATTTGTTGCTGATGATATGCCAGTAATGGTGAAATTCTCTATTGATCTTCGAAGGTTGAAGGAACATTTGCAGATGGTTCAAAACTTGTGACAATTCATCATCCTATTGCACGAGAAGATGGAGACCTTGCACTGGCCTTGCATGGCTCTTTTTTACCAGGTGTGTAATTGATTTTGTTTTCATAACCTTTACACATGGATTTTGGAGCAACCCGAAATATAGGGTTTCTCATAGCTCAAAATTGATGATCATACAAAAATCATAGCAATTTTTGTACATATATGTGGAGATCATCCTCAGGGGAGTTGGCTGCTAAATTTTTGTCCAATTTGGATGAGAATTTTGTGGAGAAAAAGATATATGAAAAAATTAGTGTATACGTTTCTTTTGGGGTGAAAATACAGCAGAAAAGTGGATTCATACTATAAGTGATGCGCATTGTGTCCATGCTCTAGATCCTGTGTAATAGGCATATTGTTTGGAAGTGTGCCTCTACTAGCAGCGGTGGTGCAGCAAGAGAGAGAGAGAGAGAGAGAGAGAGAGAGAGAGAGAGAGAGAGAGAGAGAGAGAGAGAGAGAGAGAGAGAGAGAGAGAGAGAGAGAGAGAGAGAGAGAGAGAGAGAGAGAGAGAGAGAGAGAGAGAGAGAGAGAGAGAGGTGTGATCGGCTCCAATGGGTATGGGTGGGATGGTGAATGAGGTAAGTAGGTGGATGGCCTCTCTGGATCCCATGATGTAATCTACTGTACTTCCCCCGCCATCTGTGACTGAGTGTGGTATGCATGTCAATCCTCTTGAGGTAGGCCACTGAGCCATCCCGTTATAGATAACGAGATTATGTCGAGAGCCTAGCCTGAGTAAGTGAGTGCCATAGTGAGTGTGTGTAGGGTCAGCCGAAGCTCGAGCTATAGACTCATCCTGTATGGTATGTAGTATCTCTGGATCTTCTGGATCAAATATCTCACACTGATCATTGCCTGTCCTGGCATTGAAGTCTCCCATAAGGAAGACTTCCCCTAATGGAGAGTACTCTGTAATCTCTTCTGACAAGCAAGTGTATGGTGAGTCCTCCTCTCGATCTATGATAGCGAAACGCGAGCTAGAAGGAGCAAAGTAGCATAATGCTATGAAGATGATCCTCTCCTGTGAGAGCTGGAGTCAAATCCAAAGATAGCTGGCCTGTGAATCACGTGCGACTATCTGTATCCTGTTGTGAAGTCCATCTTTGAAGAGTATGGCTACTACTCCTGATCCTCGGGTGGTGTGCTGACGTGTACACTCTCTATATGTGGACTCCCACTGAAAACTGTGGACTCGAGGTAGGCCCCGGCCCGGGCTCTCATGTGTCTCTGTGAGCATAATGATGTATTTGCCTTTGCACACCTCTTCCAACCTCTCTGGGTGTGTCCATAGATGTCCATTGCAGTTCCAAACTGCAAGGTGTATCTCCTCGAGTGTCTCACAGGCCGTGAATCCCTATGGGATGGCCTTGCCATCAATGATGACACGACCATCTCTGTATGAAGCCTTCTTTCCTTCTTTGCGGGCTTGATTTACTCTCGGCATGCATGCACGACGGTGTGCTACCTGCATGGGTGTGAGATCATCATCAAGGTAGATGGGGGGGCCATCAAGTGCTCTCAAAATCACCCTCTTGCGTAGGAAAGCATATCTTACATCTTCGGAAGGGAAGTGTAGGATGAGAGCTCTCTTCTTCGTGGGTCTCGTCCCGTTCTCCAAGACTTGATGAATGTGGGGGACTACTCTTTGTAGCCGAGTATCTTGCATAATGTCTTCCCATCGGACTCGGGGGTAGAGCCTTCTTTTTCTACAAGGCCCGTGATGCGTACATTGAGACGGCAAGCCATCTTTTCTTCCTCAATGATGGTGTGCACGATGAGGGCTTCTTCCTTTTGTGCTTCTTCTTTGGCTTCTTTTTTGATGTTCTTCTTCACTATGTCGATCCACCCTTCTTTGGTAGCTTCTAACTTGTTTTCCATGCTCGCGGTCAAAGCTTTGGTGAGTTCTTCTTTGAGAGCTTCTGTCTTGTTCATATTAATCTCTCCCTCTTCGGGTGTAAGAGAGACCATTGAAGCTTTGAGGAGCTCCAATTCCTCTTTCATGTTTGCCCTCTCCTTAGTCCATTCTTCTTTCTCTTTCTTCCATGTTTCCCTCTCCTTATGATATGTTTTTACCTCTTTCTCGAGCTTTGAGAGGCGGTTGATGATGGTCGTGATAGTGGAGTCCACCATCTTCTTGTTTTCTTTGATAGCTATGATCAGTTGGTCCTCCATTTTCGTCAAATCATCCTTCTTAGCCGTAGCGGTCATGGCTTTGAAGATGGAAAGATGCTCAGTGTGCTGAGCCCAAAGACTTCCGATGAAGACGGGAGCGCGCCCGATGCACGATGGAGCAAGGGTGGGAGTGGCTAATAACTGTAGGCAACATCAGAGAGTGGATTTAAGGTTTTGGGGGCTGCAGCGGATAGGGTTAGCAAGGGAGGCAGAGGGATGCAACAAGGAGATGCTTTGGGCAGAAGTGACCCTATAGATGGACCTCTTTGATGTAGTTCAACTCGCTGAAAGAACTGAGTAATGGTCTGCTGGGTACTCACTCGTGGCTGATGTGTAGAGAGAGAGAGAGAGAGAGAGAGAGAGAGAGAGAGAGAGAGAGAGAGAGAGAGAGAGAGAGAGAGAGAGAGAGAGAGAGAGAGAGAGAGAGAGAGAGAGAGAGAGAGAGAGAGAGAGAGAGAGAGAGAGAGAGAGAGAGAGAGAGAGAGAGAGAGAGAGAGAGAGAGAGAGAGAGAGAGAGAAAGAAAGTGTTTTTACGTCTATTAGGAGGCCGAACTCTGCCTATGAGACAAATCAATGTACATGGGTGTTTCTTCTGTCAATCGGAAAAAGATAAAAGTGCTGAAAAAAAAGCTGGCAAGGCTGATATAGATCTGTGTAGCATGCATGTAGAGAGAGAGAGAGAGAGAGAGAGAGAGAGAGAGAGAGAGAGAGAGAGAGAGAGAGAGAGAGAGAGAGAGAGAGAGAGAGAGAGAGAGAGAGAGAAAGACATTGTAACGTCTATTAGAGACCAAAATCGGCCTATGAGACAAAACATATACATCAGTATGATCCAATCCACTGTGATCCCAAAAGGAAAATAAAGTGTGGGTACAAACAGAACATAAAAGGAGTGGATAAAAGCTGGCATCAAGGGTATGGGCTGCTATGGGTATGCACTCTATATGCTCAATAGGTGATGTACAAATATGATATGCATAGGGAGGGGAGACTCGGTGGTGTCGTGGTCGGCCTCGTGCTCCTTGTGCTGCTCCCAGGTGGAGTGTGAGATATAGATGGACCTCTCTGATGTAGCTCAACTCGCAGAAAGAATTGGGTAATGGTGTGCTGGGTACTCACCCGTGGCTGATGTGTGGGCTGTAGTGACCGCTCTCTCCTCTCGTATGCTGCTGTGAGGAAGCGTCTGAAGCGCCGTTGCTCTCCCATGTTCATGCACAACTGGAGTGACTCCTCTATCCGGAATTGTGCTCGTAGGTCTAAGTATGCTGGGCATCTGATAACAAAATGCTCCTCACTGTCTACCTCTGTCTCGCATACCGGGCACCACCTCTCCTCACGGGGGACTCCCCTGGACCGACCCCTCTCAATCTTGAGCTGATGTGATGAAACCCAGAGATGCGCAATGATGACTCGAAGGTGGTGGGGTAGGTATGTCTGCATGTATCTCGGAATCTCGATGAAGCCCTCGTCTGATGTATGTAGGAAATGCTCACGATAATAGAGCATTTTCGGTGGCAATGTATCCCTAGGGCTCACCCATGTCCTCTGTATGTATGTATGCCATATCTCCTTACGAATGATCCTATTTCTCTCTTGATGAGAGAGTGAGTAGGTGGGTGCATGTGAGTCTTACTGTAGTGGTGGTAGCCTGTCTATGTCAAAGCCATGGTGGGCCAGCCAGTCTCGTGTCTATGCATACCGTGAGGAGGTGTCGCCTGCTAATGCCATATCGCGTGATGCCTGGAAAGCACGATAAGCCATGCTCTCTGTATCCATGCTCCGAAGTCTGTGTAATAGGCATACTGTCTGGAATAGTGGCTCAACTAGCATCAGTGGTGCAACGAGCTCTTCTCTAATGATGTCATGTGGTACTGAAGGCTTGATGTGGATAAGTTTGGAAATCATGAGGATCTGTGGCCTCTCTAATGCTGTCCATACTGATGTAGCTAATCCCAGTCCCCATATGGCTGCCTGTGCTGATGTATGAAAGATCATGACCTTGGTTTTACCAAAGTTTTATTTGAAATTTAGGTAGGCCCATAACTAATACCACAGGTCCATAGTTCCATAGGTCGAGGATCTACAACATAAATATCAACGATCTTCCAATATTGACAAAACATGAACATACCACACTTAATCATACAAATGATGAGACAAAGATAGAGAAAGATTAGACAACATGTATAAAGTGTTACGTAAGCCACTGCTTACACTATCATATATACAAATTTCAATTTACAATATGGGAGTCAAATTCTCAACCACTCTATGTGAACAGAAATAGATGGATGAGTAAATGTACAGAATTTACAAGAATATTCTGATGTAGGAAGAGAAATGTGAATATGTATGAGATGTGTGACATGATAGGTGGTAGAAGAGTGAATATGAGTGACAGAAAGAGGAAGGATCATTTTTAGGCTATGGAAGACCCTAATCAGATGTGTGTGTGAAAGATCACATACTTACAAAATTAGCATTGAATGCTAACATGTTGCTGACAGAAATCCTCATACTCATGTGAACACACCTTCTGTAACACCTCATCCGAATGCATGTAGCATGCATGTACTGATTCTCCTTTAGATATGCCGAATAGGACGACTCCTGATATGGATGCCACTACCTCCATAAACTCCAAGTAGTACCTGTGTGCATAAAGAGAGTATGTACCTGAATAATTAACATAAGATGCAATCTTATGTTAAGCTCCATCCAATTTCTTTCAAGTACACCGAAATCTTCATGTAGAAGACAATCTTCAAATACATTATGTAGATGGCTGATCCACACCACCAAGCTGTTGATGGGCAAGTCCTCTCCATAAGCAATAGTGTGAGCACACTCGTCTCCAAGAAGTACTCCATAGCTACTCCTCAACATGCTCCTAGGGTGCACCATGGCTGTGCCATGTGTGCTAGAGCACCACCTCTATTGAGGGACCAAAAGCTTGCGTTGCCAATTGGTGTAGGATGACTTAAAAGTGACCCAAGGCCTTTCTTATATAGCCCTCACAATGTCTAGCGATCAAAATAAAGCTTGGACAATTTTTTTTCAACGAAAAGCTGCTTTTTAAAGTTAAATCGCTATTTTAAAGTGAGTTTGCTTTATTTTTACAGTTGCCTTTAGCTAACTTTAAAAATAGCTTCTTGACCTTCTTTTTCAGACTTCTGATTACCTGATGAATGATCTGACAACATTTTTATGATCCTTATGCCGAGAGCTATCAAATGAGGTCAAAACCCTAAATCAGCAGAAAATTAGGGTTAGGGTTATCTCCCTAATCTGATCTCTGATGACTTCATGTCATACACCATTGGAAAGCTCTCTTTAAGCTTTACAAGATAGGCTCATAAAAATTTTACCCATTTTTGTGACAAAAATTACTAAGTACCCAATTTAGGGTTTCTGCTCTAGATGGATTTTGGACTTATGTGACATTGATTTCCAACAATCCCCACTGCAATGTCATATTGATACAAACTGAACTGGATATGCAACTTCATTCATCTGCAAACTGACATAAACTTCAAACTTGTACTCTCGAATTGACCTTTAAACCTTTTCTTCAAAAGTCTTCTTTAAAACTGAATTTGACTTTCTTCAAACTTCAAAAAACTTAACTTGCTGAATATGAACGATAATACCTGAGAAAATATGCAAACTAGATATCCAATAGTGTATACATCAAGCAATCATTGCTTGACAATATATGTAGCATAAACTGACTCTGAACTTGCTATCTCTTGTCTTCTCAAACCTGTAAACATACACTAGGATCCACATATTTGCATTTACCTTACAAAAGGTTTCTCAACGTACTTTTGCTGTGTCATGTAGATACATTAAACAAAATCAGAAACTGAATCTTGGGACTTGTGACTGACAACTCACAACTTAATGTATTATGAACACTAGCTCGTTCATCTCTGGCTGTACTCAACTTAACTCAACTCATGAGTCTCACCAAAATTCCATATCTATGATGTCATCTTATCTACATCCTTGTTCTATCTATAAGTCCTTCATACCTCTTTCCTGCAGAATCTGGGATAAACATAAATGTGCGCACCTCTGAAACATACCTCTCTGAAATATCAAGCTTCTTTGTAATAGAACTTTGGAATCTTCTCCCGAACAGAAACATCTAACAAGAACTTTCTTGAGACATTCTTCTTCTTCCTTCTTCTTTCAAAGCTGTAACATAAAGAGAAACTAACAAAGGAAATATAGGAATACCATATATAGCCTATAGGAATACACCTGTAGGTATAACGTTGTAAAACTTTTCTTTAACCAAATCCTTCCCAAGAATTTGCAACTCCTACAGGAACATAACTGGACAAACTCTCACCTTGAGAACTCCAAAAGTTGCAAGTTGATACTTCATCTTTTCATATTCTACCCGGGTGAAATGTGATAGTATCTTCTTGACTTTCTTTGGCTAACTCCATTTTTCAATCAAGTGATAGGATCTAATGGAACACCTTTTTGAATACAAGCATGTATCCAAAAATCTAGACAATCATAGAAAGTAAATTCTTCAACTGACTCGTACAAGACAAAAATCTGAATTTTCCTGAATTTTCTGAATTTTCTCAAAATATTGAAATTTTTGAATTTTCTGAAAATACTGAAATTTCATAATTTTCCTGCAAACTCTAAATTTTGAAAACACTGATTTTTCTGAATTTTTATCCTGAAAAACTCTGAATTTTTTGAATATACTGAATATACAGAATATGAGGTACTTTTTCCAAACAAAAACCTCATTCCAAGTCTCCAACATCTGCTACAAATACTCTTTTACCTCAAGAGTTAGGTAAAGAAGAAAAATACTTCTTTGCAACTTGTCATATACCAAGTAGCTTTGTATTGACACTCCAAGAATTCTTTGAGGGAACATTTCTTTGAGGGAACATATAAGCTGCCTGCTCAAAAGCTTCAACTAAAACATAACTCATACACATATGAGTCAAAACATATATTTGCTCCTTTTCTTTCTCTCAATGTAATTCTTTGTCAACACCTACTAAAACATGACCAAGTATAATGCGAAACAAGAAATTGCTTCTTCTTTAGACTATCTACTTCATACAAGATGTTCTCATAGACTTGTCTTTGGATGTAGAGGATAAAATTAGGAGAAGTATATGGAAAATATAAGAGAAAAGGAAGTTTTACTTTCCATTTGGAAATGTTGGACTTTCTTCTTCTGCAACTTTCTTCCACTTGATGATGTCAATATCTTCAAACTTCTCTTCCATACCTTTAGTTCTCTTCATCTTGAAGTAGCAAACACTTTTAACTTCTTCAAATGAATTCTTCTCTTCCTCTATTACTAAGAGTAAGAGACAAAACAAACATGGTATACAAATGAAAGTGAATATAGAATCATGTTCTATCATCTCCTCATATAAGGAATCAAAACTCTGCTTCAAATGTGACTGATATGACTGAATTCACCAACCTTTTCCTTGAGGTTGCTGAATGCTGAATTACCTCTCTAGTGTACCTAGATCAAATTCTGTACCTAGATAAAAAACTTCCAACCAACTTACAACACAAGGTTGGATGAAAACAAAACTAATCTCATCTCCAAATTTGTCTTCTTAGATGAGCTTTCTTTCCATGAAAGAGATTTATCAAAACTGTCAGGAACAACCTCTAGATACCTGTTTTGATGTAGCTAATGCTTTTACTTTCAAAATAATGAAAGTATTTGAAAGAACTTCTTCAATCCTTCAAATCTCTTCATAACTGCTCTTCTAAGATATGACCTGCAAATGATAATCTGATAGTAGAAACTAATACCTGTGATTTGATGTTGATCTGGTTCCTTCATTTTCTCCAAACCATTGTTTTTCCTTGAATTTGAAGTAGCCTTCTCTTCATCAAGTCTTGGTCTTCAAACAATACTTCTGTAAAGTATTTTCATACTCTTCCAAAAGTATTCGGCTGCTAGCAGATCATCAACTACATACTCCACACTGATGAATAAACATGTGACTGAATTGTCTAATTCTCAAATCTCTACTCATCTAGATTAAGTGTGTATGTCAAATGTTAGAAGATGCTCTTAAATCATATGTTGTAAACCTGGAAGTCTGGGAACCTCGGAATCTGAGAGTCTCAATGCTCTGATACCAAATATTGGAAATTTATGTAAGCCCATAACTAATACCAGAGGTCCATAGTTCCATAGGTCCAGGATCAACAACATAAATTTCAGCAATCTTCCAATATTGACAAAACATGAACATACCACACTTAATCATACAAATGATGAGACAAAGATAGAGAAAGATTAAACAACATGTGTAAAGTGTTACGTAAGCCGCTGCTTACTCACACTATCATATATACAAATGTCAATTTACAATGTGGGAATCAAAATTTCAACCGCTCCATGTGAACAGAAATAGATGGATGAGTGAATGTACAAAATTTACAAGAATATTCAGATGTAGGAACAGAAATCTGAATATATATGAGATGTGTGACGTGATAGGATGTAGAAGAGTGAATATGAGTGACAGAAAGAGGAAGGTCAGTATGAAACTAATATTCAGCAATCCCTAATCTGAATTTAGGCTATGGAAGACCCTTCATCAGATGTGTGTGTGAAAGATCACATACTTATAAAATTAGCATTGAATGTTAACATGTTGCTGATAGAAATCCTCATACTCATGTGAACACACCTTCGCTTATACCTCATCCGATTGCATGTAGCATGCATGTACTGATTCTCCTTTAGATATGCCAAATATGACTCCTCCTGATATGGATGCCACTCCCTCCATAAACTCCAAGTAGTACCTGTGTGCATAAAGAGAATATGTACCTGAATAATTAACATAAGATGCAGTCTTATGTTAAGCTCTATCCAATGTCTTTGAAGTACACCGAAATCTTCATGTAGAAGACAATCTTCAAATACATTATGTAGATGGCTGATCCACACCACCAAGCTGCTGATGGGCAAGTCCTCTCCATAAGCAAGAGTGTGAACTTACTCTTCCCAAGAAGTACTCCATAGTTTCTCCTCAACATGCTCCTAGAGTGCACCATGGCTGTGCCATGTGTGCTAGAGCACCACCTCTACTGAGGGACCAAAAGCTTGCGTTGCGAATTGGTGTAGGATGACTTAAAAGTGACCCAAGGCCTTGCTTATATAGCCCTCAGAATGTCTAGTGATCAAAATAAAGCTTGGACGATTTTTTTTCAATGAAAAGCTTCTTTTTAAACTTAAATCGCTATTTTAAAGTGAGTTTGCTTTATTTTTAAAGTTGCCTTTAGCTAACTTTAAAAATAGCTTCTTGACCTGCTTTATCAAACTTCTCATTACCTGATGAATGATATGACATTTTTATGATCCTTATGCCGAGAGCTATCAAATGAGGTCAAAGCCCTAAATCAGTAGAAATTAGGGTTAAGGTTTTCTCCCTTATCTGATCTCTGATGACTACATGTCATATACCATTGAAAAAATCTCTTCAAGCTCTACAAGATAAGCTCATAAACATTTTACCCATTTTTGTGCCAAAAATGACTAAGTACCAAATTTAGGGTTTCTGCCCTAAATGGATTTTGGACTGATGTTACATTGATTTCCAACAGGTTCACAGATAACCCTCTGTGTCTGCAAAAGTCATCTAGGCCATGTAGATGATTCTATAGACCTTCTGAAGACTCTGAAACCAGTACAATATCATCCGCGTATAAAAGAATATGGATGGTGGACCCGCGTACCTCAATGCCATCACCCCCCTGCTGGTGTATGAAGTCCACTATCTCATCAATGTAGAGACCAAAGAGGGTGGGTGAAAGAGGGCATCCTTGCTTCACCCCGATAATGCTAGCAAGTGCATGAGATCAGCCCCCTGGACATGTGACTCTCGTATAAGGCGTAGATCCCCCATATCATCTCCTCCGGAGCTCCGATATCAAGTAGTCGTCTGAAGAGTCGTTCTCTGAAGAGTCGTTCCATGGGAACAGTGTCAAATGCTTTTTGGAAGTCCACAAAGCAACAATATAATCTCCTCTTCCTCACCCTTGCCTGGTCGATAAGGCATCTCAGAGTGAAGATGTGGTCAATGGTAGGGTAATTGCATCTGAAACCTGCATGTCCTGGAGCCCTGATACCCTTCCTCTCAGCGAGAGTACTCAACTCTGTCTCTAGTACCGCCCCATATAACTTGGCCAATATAGGGCCAATCATGATCGTTCAGTATGTGGTTGGATCCATAGTATCTCCTGTCTTATGAATGGGCACTATGGTGTACTCAGTCCATGAGTCAGGGAACCCTTCAACCAATGCACGGTTGAGGAGGTGAGCAATGAGCGGTGCTAGGGTTGTGCCTCCGTAGATGAGGTGTTGTGCATGTAAACCAAAATGGGATGGCCCCTGCCATGCTGTAGACGGGCAATAGCTCGTCCCACCATAGTGGGTGTGAAGAAGTCAGAATTAGTAGGACGTGAGAGAGAGAGAGAGAGAGAGAGAGAGAGAGAGAGAGAGAGAGAGAGAGAGAGAGAGAGAGAGAGAGAGAGAGAGAGAGAGAGAGAGAGAGAGAGGAGGGAGGGAGGGAGGGAGGGAGGGAGGGAGGGAGGGAGGGAGGGAGGGAGGGAGGAGGGAGGGAGGGAGGGAGGGAGGGAGGGAGGGAGGGAGGGAGGGAGGGAGGGAGGGAGGGAGGGAGGGAGGGAGGGAGGGAGGGAGGGAGGGAGGGAGGGAGGGAGGGAGGGAGGGAGGGAGGGAGGAGGGAGGGAGGGAGGGAGGGAGGGAGGGAGGGAGGAGAGAGAGAGAGAGAGAGAGAGAGAGAGAGAGAGAGAGAGAGAGAGAGGGGGGAGGAGGGGGGGGGAGGGGGGGGGAGGGAGGGGGGGGGAGGGGGAGGGGGGGAGGGGGAGGGGGAGGGGGAGGGGGAGGGGGAGGGGGAGGGGGAGGGGAGGGGGAGGGGGAGGGAGGAGGGAGAGAGAGAGAGAGAGAGAGAGAGAGAGAGAGAGAGAGAGAGAGAGAGAGAGAGAGAGAGAGAGAGAGAGAGAGAGAGAGAGAGAGAGAGAGAGAGAGAGAGAGAGAGAGAGAGAGAGAGAGAGAGAGAGAGAGAGAGAGAGAGAGAGAGAGAGAGAGAGAGAGAGAGAGAGAGAGAGAGAGAGAGAGAGAGAGAGAGAGAGAGAGAGAGAGAGAGAGAGAGAGAGAGAGAGAGAGAGAGAGAGAGAGAGAGAGAGAGAGAGAGAGAGAGAGAGAGAGAGAGGTATATTAACGTCTTTCAAAGGCCAAACGTGGCCTATGAGACAAAATCATATACAACTCTGGTAATGTTTGTGTAGCACTGGAAAGCAAAAATCCTTGCTACACAAAATTGTGTAGGCTAAAAACAACAAAGGATGGTGTACCTGGTAATGAGGATGTAGTGGGAATAAAACAATGATGCTTGGGGGAGCATGGCTCTGGCTCAGCAGATAATGGCCACCTGACACAAGGGGGACCCATGAGGGAGTGAATGTGTATACCCTAACTGTTGATGATGGGTGGAGGTGGGTGGAGTATGTGGTACATTGGCGGTTGTAGGAGTGCCTCCTCGAGGAAGCCTGTCCAAGTGGTGGCGATGCTCCTGTGCAGATATGAACGTCTTCTGAAGGTCAAAATTTGGCCTATGAGACAAAACCATGTACAACTGTCGTAACTCCTGTGTAGAAACACAAAACTATGTAGGCTGAATTGGGAAACATCCAACGGATAGTGTACGGGTGATAGAGAGGTAGTGGGGATAAGGTAGTGGTGCGTGGGGAGATGTGGCTCTGACTCTGTAGATAATGGCCACCTAATACATGGGGGCTCAATGACGAGAGTGAATATGTATATCCTAACTAGAGATGATGGGTGGAGGTGTGTGGAGTATGTGGTACATCGGTAGTACATCGGCAGCGGTCTGACTGCCTCCTGAAGGAAAACTACCCATGTGGTGGTGGTGCACCTGTGCTCAACCTTGTGGTCATGGGCTATCTTGATGCATGAGATATACCGGTGATGACACATCACACCATATCAAGCATACATGAAACATAGCACTATCTATGGACGATGGAAATGTGGCATAGTCGTGGTCGTCTATATCCAGCTCTATGTGGTTGATGTCGCACTCTCTGTGCCACTGCGTGCTTGAGCATTAGCCCTATGCTTGTGAAAGGTGGGCTCATGTGATGTAGCTAGTCTCGTTTTGAGAGAGAGAGAGAGAGAGAGAGAGAGAGAGAGAGAGAGAGAGAGAGAGAGAGAGAGAGAGAGAGAGAGAGAGAGAGAGAGAGAGAGAGAGAGAGAGAGAGAGAGAGAGAGAGAGAGAGAGAGAGAGAGAGAGAGAGAGTCATATTAACGTCTTCTGGAGGCCAAACTTGGCCTATGAGACAAAAACCATGTACAAGTGTAGTAACCCTGTGTGGAGGATGAAATGAAATAAAAAGTATATCGCGACACAAAGATATATAAGGCTGGAAAAGGTTGGGGAGACATGGCTCTGACTTTGCAGATAGTGGCCACCTAATACATGGGGGACATGTGAGTAAAAGTGTGAGTAAAACACCCTAGCTACTGGTGAATGGGTGGAGGTGGGTGTAGTATGTGGTACATCGGGGGTGGTCTGAGTGCCTCCTCAAGGAAGACAACCCATGGGGTGGTGGTGCGCCGATGCTCCATCATGTGGTCGTAGGCTGTCCTGATGCGTGAGATATCCTCCTGATATAGTCGTGGTCGATGATATCCGCCCATGCGTGGTCGGTGCCGTGCTCTCTGTGCTGCTGCCTGGTAGAGCATGAGCCCTATAGATGGACCTCTCTGATGTGGCTCAGTCCGCTGAAAAAACTGGGTAATGGTGTGCTGCGTACTCACCCGTGGCTGATGTGTGGGCTGGAGTGACCGATCTCGCCTCTCGTATGCTGCTGCGAGGAAGCGTCCCAAGCGTCGCTGGTCTCCCATAGTCATGCATAACGGGAGTGACTCCTCTATCTGGAACTGTGCTCGTAGGTCTAAGTATGTTGTGCATCTGATAACAAAATGCTCCTCACTCTCTACCTCTGTCTGGCATACTGGGCACCACCTCTCCTCACGGGGGACTCCCCTGGACCGACCCCTCTCAATCTCCAGCTGATGCGATGAAACCCGGAGCTGCCCGATGACTACTCGAAGGTGGTGGGGTAGATATTTCTGCATGTATCTCGGAATCTCGATGAAGCCCTCGTCCGATATATGTAGAAAATGCTCATGGTAATAGAGCATTTTCGGTGGCAATGTATCCCTAGGGCTCACCCATGTCCTCTGTATGTATGTATGCCATATCTCCTGACGAATGACCCTATTCCTCTCCTGATGAGAGAGCGAGTAGGTGGGTGCATGAGAGTCGTACTGTAGTGGTGGTAGCCTGTCTATGTCAAAGCCGTGGTGGGCCAGCCAATCTCGTGTCTGTGCATACCATGAGGAGGTGTCGCCTGCTAATGCCATGTCCCGTGATGCCCAGAAAGCCTTATAAGCAATGCGCTCTGTATCCATGCTCCGAAGTCTGTGTAATAGGCATACTGTCTGGAATAGTGGCTCAACTAGCATCGGAGGTGCAGCGAGATCTGCTCTAATGATATCATGTGGTACTGAAGGCTTGCTGCGGATAAGTCTGGAAATCATGAGGACCTGTGGCCTCTCTAATGCTGTCCATACTGATGTGGCTAATCCTGGTCCCCATATGGCTGCCCCATACATGAGGGCTGGTGTAACCAAAGTGTCGAAGAGCCACCCCTTTGTGCGGGGCTCCTGAAAATTATGCCTGGTGGCACTGTCTCTCCATCAAGGCAAGTGCTGCATACCCACGTGTTATGCGGTCATGTGCTGCCTGAGACATAGAGAAGACCCCTGATGCTGCTGTAAATGTCACTCCCAAGTAAACATATGATCCGACCACCTCAATCGGTCCACCTCCTGCTGTGAACAAACTATGTCTGCGTACCTGTGCTGATGTATGAAAGATCATGACCTTTGTTTTACCAAGGTTCACAAATAACCCTCTGTGTGTGCAAAAGTCATGTAGGCCATGTAGATGCTGCTGTAGACCTTCTGCAGACTCTGAAACCAGTACAAAGTCATCAGCGTATAGAAGAATATGGATAGTGGACCCACGTACCTCAATGCCATCACCCCCTTGCTGCTGTATGTAGTCCACTATCTCATCAATGTAGAGACCAAAGAGGGTGGGTGAAAGAGGGCATCCTTGCTTCACCCCGATAGTGCTAGCAAGTTGATGAGATAAGCCCCCCGGACATCTTACTCTGCCAGATACTCTCTCATATAAGGCGTAGATCCCCCATATCATCTCCTCTGGAGCTCCGATATCAAGTAGTCGTCTGAAGAGTCGTCCCCTCGGAACGGTGTCAAATGCTTTGCGGAAGTCCACAAAGCAGCAATATAATCTCCTCTTCCTCACCCTTGCCTGGTCGATCAGGCATCTCAGAGTGAAGATGTGGTCAATGGTAGAGTAATCGCGTCTGAAGCGTGCCTGTCCTGGAGCTCTGATACCCTTCCTCTCAACGAGAGTACTCAACTCTGTCTCTAGTACCATCCCATATAACTTGGCCAATATAGGGCCAATCATGATCGTCCGGTACGTAGCTGGATCCATAGTATCTCCTGACTTATGAATGGGCACTATGGTGTGCTCAGTCCATGAGTCAGGGAACCCTTCAACCAGTGCACGGTTGAAGAGGTGGGCAATGAGCGGTGCAAGGGTCGTGCCTCCGTAGAAGAGGTGCTCAGCCTGTAAACCGAAAAGGTCATGGGCCCTTCCATGCTGTAGACGGGCAATAGCGCGTCCCACCATAGTGGGTGTGAAGAAGTGAGAGGTAGTAGGACGTGAGCTCTGTGGTCTGGGAATGGGGGGCTGGTCTGGGATCTCGTATAGGCTCTGTGCATAGATATGCCAAGTGCTCGGGTCTCGGATGGGTGTCTGCTGTCTCCTCTCTCTCAAATGTCGCCATGCCACTGCACTGTCTTGACTCATGAGTAAATGATAAATGTCCCAGTGGTGTCTCTCCTCCCAATCTCGTCGTTTGCGGCGAGTAAGGCTCTGCATGCGACGTTGTGCCTGTGTGTG
The DNA here is from genome assembly GCA_020310875.1 of Ceratopteris richardii. Classification (NCBI taxonomy): domain Eukaryota; kingdom Viridiplantae; phylum Streptophyta; class Polypodiopsida; order Polypodiales; family Pteridaceae; genus Ceratopteris; species Ceratopteris richardii. The sequence continues at coordinate 83,723,874 of CM035411.1, forward strand.
TAATATCCCCTCTATGCTCTAAAATGCGTACGTGCTTCCGTAGCTCGCGGCAATCTACATCATACCAGCGGTTCTGAGGCATGGAACCTGTGCGTGGAGGGTGTATATATGTGCGGTGTGGGAAACTGTAGAGAGCTGAGTCGTGTAGGATGGTGGTGAACTGTGATGTAAGTGTATCCAAGGGTGAGAGTGGATCGAGGGAGAGTAGGCGGGTGTGTAAATGGTGTGCATAAACGTGTGAGAGCTCGTGTGTGAAGTGTATCGTGATGTGTGTCTCCGTGGGTGAGGGAGGGTCTAATGGAATAGGAGATGAGAGTGTGAATGTGATAAATGTATGGTGAGCACCAAGTGGGTGTCGTCCAATAGTAAGTGAGGTGATGAGTGAAGCTCCAGAGGTGGTACCCAAAATGTAGTCCACTGTGCTCTCGCCTCCCCCATGAGGGAAGCAAGTAAGTCCGCCCGAACCTGGCCAACGATGCATCCCGTTATATATAACGAGCTGATGTCGGCTGCCTAGCTCAAGCAGATGGCTGCCATACCATGTGGTATCCTGACCCATATCTGCCGATACTCTGCTGGTGCTCATCTCCTCTGGGTCTCTGGCTCTCATGAGATGTGGGTGATGCATGTCATATGCATCGCACTGATGTGACTGAGTGCGTCCATTGAAGTCCCCCATGAGGAAGACTTCACCTAGTGTGCTGAAATGTAGTATCTCATCTGAAAGTGCTGTGTATGGTGAGTCTCTGTCTCGGATCGGTCCCCCAAGATCCTGTCCTGCGTATCGAGATCTGCCTGGAGGGAAGTAGCATATAGCAATGTAAATCCAGCTCCCCTGTGCTATCTCCATGCGGACCCACATATATCGTGCCTCCTCATCTCTTCCTATAATATGGATCCGGCTCTGTATCTCCTGTCTAAATACGATGGCCACCCCACCCGACCCTCGCACTGTACTCTGTCTCGTCGTGGTCCGGAATGCAGATTCCCAATGAAAGCCTGCAATGCGAGGTAGGCCTCTCTCAGGGCTTTCATGGGTCTCAGTGATGAAAGCAAAGTCATGTGACTCCAAGATCTCCTCGAGTCTATCTGGCCGCGTCCAGAGTGCCCCGTTGCAGTTCCACACTGCTCCTCTGAGTGGTGCCTCCTGGTGTAATGATGTCTCATAGGCAGCGTGGCCCTATTTGATAGGGAGTCCATCTATGAAGACCTTACCATCACGGTAAAAGGCCTTCCTTCCCTCTCGACGTGCCTGGAGTATCCGTGGCATGCAAGCACGTCTATGTGCTACCTGCATCCTCGTGAGGTCCTCATCCATGTAAAAGGTGCCACCGGGTAGTCCACGTAGTACTGATCGGCGTCTAAAAAAGGAGGTCCGTGTCTCCTCCTCGGAGAGAGAGAGAGAGAGAGAGAGAGAGAGAGAGAGAGAGAGAGAGAGAGAGAGAGAGAGAGAGAGAGAGAGAGAGAGAGAGAGAGAGAGAGAGAGAGAGAGAGAGAGAGAGAGAGAGAGAGAGAGAGAGAGAGAGAGAAGAAGAAGAAAGTGTTTTTACGTCTATTAGGAGGCCGAACTCGGCCTATGAGACAAATCGATGTACATGGGTGTATCTTCTGTCTATCAGAGAAGATAAAAGTGCTGAAAAAGAAACTGGTAAAGCTGATACATATCTCCGTGAAATGCGTGTGGAGATACCCATGAAAGGGGGGGGGTGTATGGAGTGCGATATCTATGGCAGTCTATATGCAAAGGGGTAGTACAACAAGCATGGGAATGCATCTGAAACGACTAACTAGCTCCATCCTGTGCTAATGGGCGGGTGTAAGATGTGATACATAGGTGGAGGTGGAGTCAGGGCCATCGTGATAGCTGCAACGGGATCAGCCATCATCTGGAATCGTCTCTCCTCCATGGCGCCATGGTGACGAGCCTGGATCTCTGCAATCTGATGTCGGTGATGTCTCGGGGCTCGATATCCTCTAGCACGGGGTCGTCTCCTAGCTCGAGCAGCCTGAGCCTGCTAAAGAGTCACCCCTCTCGGTGTGTGGGCTGAGGGGGGGAGGGCTGAAGCACGTCGTGGAATAAAGAACTCAGTGAGCTGACTCTGTCTCCCTCCTGTATGGGCTGCTACAGTAGGCTGGAGTAGGGAATCTCTGTGACTCTGTATCTCTAGTAGGAATCGCCCGAGCTGTCGCTGGTCTCTAGAGTCCATGATCTCTCGGAGGGTGGGCTGCCCTGTAAATAGAGTCCCGTATCTACCTCTGATGCCATCATATGCGCTACATCTGCATAGAAAGTGCTCCTCATCCTCTATCTCTACTCTGCAAACCCTGCATACCCGCTCCTCTCTGGGAATGTCTTCGGCTCTGCCCGTCTCAATCTCTAGTCTATGTGATGAGACTCTCAACTGGCCAATCGCTACCCTCGAGCTATGAGGCATGTAAGTATCCATGTAACATGGCCACCGGATGAAACCGTCTGCTAGGATGTCTAAGAACTGGTCTCGATAGTGCAATAGTCTCGATCCCATGTGTGGTGTGTGCCATGTCTGACTAATGTAGCGCTGCCAAAGATCTTGTCTCAACACAACATTCCTCTCATGACGGGAGAGGTGGATGTGAGGTGAGTCTGGGTCGTACTGAAAAGGCGGTAATCTGTCCATATCAAGCCCATGACTATCAAACCATACTCTAACCTCAGTGTACCAAGCTCTCTCATATCCTGACTCTGATATCTGTATAGATGCCTCAAAAGCTCTGCGTGTGAGTCTGTCTGTAGGGAGCTCCCTCATCCTTTGAATAAAGCAGAGTTTGGAATAGTGCATCTACTACCATGGGTGGTGCAGCTAGCTCTACCCAGATGATGTCATGTGGTACCGACTGTTTCCCGCGAAATAGTCGCGAGATCATACGTACCTGGGGCCTCTCGATCGCACTCCACTGGGTGGCTGTGAGGCCTGGGGCCCAAACTGTCGCAGCATACATCATAGCTGGTCGGACTAGTGTGTCAAATAGCCACCCCTTCGTGCGGGGCTCCTGGAAGTGTGCCTGGTGACATCTCCTCTCTAACATGGCTAAAGCTGCATATGCTCGTGTGAGTCTATCGGTGGCTGCCTGTCTCATGCTGAAGGGGCCAGGTAAGCTCGTGAATGTGACTCCGAGGTAGACATAGGAAGTGACCACCTCAATCTGTCCACCGCTGGCTGTGAATCCTGCTCCATTCCTCACCAAGGGGGAGGTGTGGAAGATCATGACCTTGGTCTTGCCAAGGTTTACTGTCAAGCCCTTCTGTGTACAAAACTCATCGAGGGCATCCAAGTGGCGCTGTAATCCATCGGGTGACTCTGAAATCAAGACAATGTCATCGGCATATAATAAAATGTGGACAGGTGTACCTGCGAGGTCTGCACCCTCTCCTCCAGCTCGGAGAATGTAGTCCTCAATCTCATCGATGTAGAGACCAAATAGAGTGGGAGAGAGCGGGCAGCCTTGCTTAACACCGATGGTGCTAGCAATGACCTCAGACATACCTCCTGGACACTGTACTCTCCCGGTCACTTGCTCATAGAGTGCATAGATGGCCCAAATCATCCCTGATGGTATTCCCAAGCTCTGAAGGCGTTGGAAGAGCCTCTCTCGTGGCACTGTATCGAAAGCTTTGCGGAAGTCCACAAAGCAGCAATATAGTCTCTTCTTCCGCACCCTTGCCCCATCAATGAGGCAGCGCAAAATGAAGATGTGATCAATAGTAGAGAAAGCTCGTCGAAAACCTGCCTGGCCTCGTGCTCGTAGCCCCTCAGTCTCTGCATATGAGCTGAGCTCTGCCTCAAGTATGGCACCGTATAGTTTGGCCATGGTGTGGCCAATCATGATGGTCCTGTAATTCCCTGGATCCAGGGTGTCTCCAGATTTGTGGATAGGCACAATGGTGTGCCTAGTCCACTCCTCTGGGAAGCCCTCCCCTATAGCCCGATTGAAGGCATGTGCAATCAACGGGGCTATAGTGGAGGATGCATATATGAGGTGCTCGCTCTGCAATCCCGTATGGTCTGTCCATAGTGGAAAGCAACGTTTTAGCAACGGCAACGGCAACGGGTTAGCAACGGGTTAGCAACGAGGGCAACGTTTGGAGCTAGGAGTTGCGATAAAGTGATTTATTTTTCAAAATTTACATATATGTTTTTTCTAATATTTTGAATATTCTGGCATATGTAAGGTGGGATATGACTAGATATATCATAAATTGTAGTATAAGACATACATAACATAGATTATTGAATCTAGACTAGTCATTACATGATTTATCATTTACACTTATGTCAATAGTCAGATCAATCATTATAGAAGAGTACCCTTTGCTTTGAAAACCAAAGATGAAACTTTTGTCCAAGCTGTGAAAGTGCATTACAAGAAGAACATGGGAAATCCAAAGTATCAATCTATTGGAAGATGAAAAGACCCAAAAAGAAAATTGTACATAAATGAATCTCTACTCTTCTAAAGCTTTCTATATCTGCCTCATTCTCCACATTTTTTGGATTGCATGTATTGAAGATTTTGGATAAGATTCTAGATATTTTCTTATCCCTCCTAAGAGAAATATCTATTTTGGTATTTTTTGGGTAGAAAAAAAATGAAGGATAAGCAACGCGTTGCCAACGTCGCAACGTTGCGAAGTTGCGGTGGCGAAGTTGCGGACCGTTCGCAACGCGTTGCGATGCAACTATGGGTCTGTCGAACGTCCATGTCGCAGTCGTCCTATGGCCCTCTCAACCATCTTTGCTGTGAAAAGAGAAGAACTAGTAGGGCGAGGCTCAAGTGGCTGGGGAATGGGAGGCTGCCCAGGCACCTCATATAATCTCTGAGCATAATCATGCCATGTGTGTAGGTCCCCAATAGGTGTGGTCGGGCGTGGCTCTCGTAGGGTACGCCATGCTGCAGCACTGTCCATACTCATAAAGAGATTATATAGCTCAAGCATCTGTGCCTCCTCAAAGGCTCGCCTCTTCCAACGTGTGAGAGTCTTCATATGTCCTGTGGCCTGTCTCTCTGTGATCTCTCCCAATGCTCGTTGAGCTCGTAGTCGGCGGTAGGTATCTCTGCATTCCTCATCATACCAACGATGTTGTGGCATAGTCCCTGGGGGAGGTGTGTGACCAGAATGGATGGTGTGTGGGAAGGAGCTGATGGCGGATGTCTGAAGAACTGATGCTATCTGTGAGGTGAGTAGGGATAGTGGAGTGTCAGGGTGAAGCAAGAGAAGACCCTTCTCGACTTGGGCCGCATATATGTGAGCTAGCTCGTGTGTGAAGTGGATGGTGGTGTGTGGGATGCGTGCTGCGGGTGTGCGTGTAGGGGTGTCTCCCTTGAGGGAGAGAGCGAGGTATGCGTGATCGGCCCCAATGGGTATAGGTGGGATGGTGAATGAGGTAAGTAGGTGAATGGCCTCTCTAGATCCCATGACGTAATCTACTGAACTTCCCCTGCCATCTGTGACTGAGTGTGGCATGCATGTCAATCCTCTTGAGGTAGGCCACTGAGCCATCCCGTTATAGATAACGAGATTATGTCGAGAGCCTAGTCTGAGTAAGTGAGTGCCATAATGAGTGTGTGTAGAGTCAGCTGAAGCTCGAGCTGTAGACTCATCCTCTATGGTACGTAGTATCTGTGGGTCTTCTGGGTCAAATATCTCACACTGATGATTGCCTGTCCTGGCATTGAAGTCTCCCATAAGGAAGACTTCCCCTAGTGCTGAGTACTCTGTAATCTCTTATGACAAGCAAGTGTATGGTGAGTCCTCCTCTCGATCTATGATAGCGAATCGCGAGCTAGAGGGAGCAAAGTAGCATAAAGCTATGAAGATGATCCGCTCCTGTGAGAGCTGGAGTCGAATCCAAAGATATCTGGCCTGTGAGTCACGTGTGACTATCTGTATCCTTCTCTGAAGTCCATCTCTGAAGAGTATGGCTACTCCTCCTGATCCTCTGGTGGTATGCTGACGTGTACACTCTCTGTATGTGGACTCCCACTGGAAACCGTGGACTCGAGGTAGGCCCCGGTCCGGGCTCTCATGTGTCTCTGTGAGCATAATGATGTCTTTGCCTTTGCGCACCTCTTCCAACCTCTCTGGGTGTGTCCATAGGTCTCCATTGCAGTTCCAAACTTCAAGGTGTATCTCCTCGAGTGTCTCACAGGCCGCGAATCCCTATGGGATGGCCTTGCCATCAATGATGACACGACCATCTCTGTATGAAGCCTTCTTTCCTTCTTTGCGAGCTTGGTGTACTCTCGGCATGCATGCACGGCGGTGTGCTACTTGCATGGGTGTGAGATCATCAACAAGGTAGATGGGGGGGCCATCAAGTGCTCTCAGAATCACCCTCTTGCGTAGGAAAGTAGATCTTACATCTTCTGAAGGGAAGTGTAGAATGAGAGCTCTCTTCTTCGTGGGGTCTCGTCCCATTCTCCAAGACTTGATAAATGGAGGGGAGTCCTCTTTG
>CM035411.1:83737867-83747236 GCA_020310875.1 Ceratopteris richardii
GGGCAAGCCAATCCTGTGTCTGTGCATACCATGATGAGGTGTCTCCGGCTAGTGCCATGTCGCGTGATGCCTGGAAAGCTCTGTAAGTGATGCGCTCTCTGTCCATGCTCTGGATCCTATGTAATAGGCATACTGTTTGGAAGAGTGCCTCTACTAGCATCGGTGGTGCAGCAAGCTCTGCCCTAATGATATCATCGGGTACCGAAGATTTGCTGCAGATGAGTCTAGCAATCATGAGAATCTGCGGCCTCTCCAGTGCTGTCCATGATGATGTGGCTAATCCCGGTCCCCATATAGCTGCACCATACATGAGTGCTGGGGTAACTAAAGTGTCGAAGAGCCACCCCTTTGTGCGGGGCTCCTGAAAATATGCCTGGTGACACTGTCTCTCCATCAAAGCCAGTGCTACGTATCCCCGTGTGATGGGATAACGGGCTGCTGTGAAAGTCACTCCCAAGTAGACATATGAACCAACTATCTCAATGGGTCCGCCTGCCACTGTGAAAGAACTGTGTCTCCTCACCTGTGCTGATGTATGGAAGATCAAAACCTTGGTTTTACCAAGGTTCACTGATAATCCTCTATGCATACAAAAATCATCTAGGCCGTGTAGGTGACGCTGTAGACCCTATACAGTCTCTGAAACGAGCACAATATCATCAGCATATAAAAGAATGTGGATAGTGGTCCCTCGTACCTCAATGCCGTCTCCTCCTTGCTGCCATATGAAGTCCACTATCTCGTCAATGTATAAACCAAAAAGGGTGGGTGAGAGGGGGCACCCTTGCTTCACCCCGATGGGGCCTATGAGACAAAACATAGGATACATGATGTGGATGTCATTCGGCTATTACAAAGATAAAACAAGATCATAAAAAGCTAATACAAGGATCATAAAACAAGATCATAAAAAGCGAATACAATCTAGTTTCAAACATGAGTGGTGAAATACTAAGGATGATGGTGGGGTGATGGAGCCCTATCTTTGGGGGTATATGCATGTCTATATGCTGAGGGTAGTACAAACATGACAATGCATCTTTCTAGTAGCTCCATCAATGGAGGGGTGGAGGATCCGGTACATACGTGGAACGGGTGTTAGGGCTGCCCGCAGGAAAGCTATACTACCATGTGAAGTGCCCATATCTCCCTAGACTTCAACTCTTGTGAGTATTTATCTAACTTGATATCGATGGTGTTGATGTCTCTCGATATTTCCTTCAAGGCATTATAGAAGACTTTGGTGGTCGCTTGTCTAGGCATTAAAGTCCTGACTCCTCTCGAAGAACAATGTTTCCATGTCTAGAGAACTCCCATATGTCATTATTGAGCACAAAGAAAAGAGACTCTCCTTTAGGTGATGCATAGATCGATGTATGTGAAGCATAGTAGCATATGACAATGTTCAGAAATCTACCTGTATCAGACTTATTCTCTCTCATGTACTTGGCATATTGATCTTTTTTGTCCATCCAAGGTATTATGGAGGACAAGAGATGAGACATCAGAAGAAAGTAACTGAAGAACGAGCAGATTAGTGAATAAACCTGAGTTATGATTGAAAAAGCTCTATGAACATGGACGAGCTGAGTATGAAAATACGTAATATGCTGAAGTAGATGCTACCACGAAAAATATGGTAGCAACCACTTGGATATGAGATGACTAAAAGTTGGAGGAAGGCTTCCAAATTTAAAAATGCCGAGGAGGCTTCCTCCTGCGCTCTTGAGCTTTTCGAAGTCTTGGGCTGAAATTTGATGAAATGGAAATTTGCTACCTTCTAGTGAAGATTGAAAGAATATTTTCCAAGACATGTTGTGCAAAATATTAAGTAAGGCCTTTACATTTTGCATGCAGAGTCTTTATCAAAGGAATTGATCAAAGAAAGATTTTTTTTTTATATCATATTCAGCACGACATTGCCCTTTAATAGCTTGATTTTGCAATACTTAGACGTAATGAACTACTATTACATCGAAGAAGTTATGTTCCATATTGGTTTCCATCTAAAGCTGACTGTAATGATTTAGTTCTTGTGTAACTTCCAAGTGGGAAAATTTGAAATTCTTGTAGATGTGATGGTTTTTGATTGGATAATACGTGTTATAAACCTTAAGTTGCTTCTGACATTTTCCTATCATTACTTGACATCTTAAGTGATGTGATGCTTTCTTTCTGAATTAGGGAAAATCAGGACATTATAAATCCTTTTCTCCCTTAATTTTTTTATGAAAGTTTTGAAGCAAGAATTCTGGGACCTTTGTAGACTCGTTATTTAGATAATGCATTCTTTTATGCTTTAGTAACGATTTACTCCTCACTTTATTTATTTTTCTTTTTAATCTTTTTTGAGGTTTGACATATTATTTTTCAGCGTATGATTTTGGAATCATATGATACTTTTAATATCTGGTAATGAAAGAATAAAGGACACTGAACTATATGGTGCCTTGTCCATAGTTCCAAAGCTGGAAAGTTTTTCTGCGGCTGGAAATGAAGAGATTCCTGGTCAAATGGTTGTCAAGAGAGGGGAGATTATGATAAATTTTAATAAAGAGGCTGTTCTTCTGACTGTCAGCAATAAGGCTGACCGCCCAATCCAAGTAAGTCATGATGAGCTCTTGCAACTTCCTTTTTTTTTTGAGTGTCTGTATTTAGTGACATTGACTTCAAACTTACAATAATCTTATTAAGAATTTACAAACGATCAAAATATTTGCTCTCTCTTGTGACTGCAGTATCCTAACTAAGATTACATATGTGCTTGCAGGTAGGGAGTCATTATCACTTCATTGAAACAAATCCTTATCTTGAGTTTGATAGGGAGAAAGCTTATGGAAAGCGGTTAAACATTTTGTCAGGCACAGCAGTGCGGTTTGAGGTAATTCTTTTTGATCAAGTTTTAAAGCTGGAAGAATATTTTCATTATATATTAATGTAATGAAGATGTTTGATTTTAAAGATCTCCGCATGTTCTCCATTACATAAACTCCCCTTAATCTGCTAGATCCCAACCAAAGTTGATTTGCTGTGTCATCAAAAATGTTTGAGGAGAGGATTAAGAAGGGCAGATATAGTTTTTTCTGTCAAAATTTCGACAGAGTATGCTTATTGTTTTGAATATTAGAGTCTCCAGAAAGTTCAAGGGTTTGGAATCTCTATAGATGTGGCTTGTTTATCTGTGGTTACTTGTAGTTACTGTCCTGGTTATCCTTTTCTGCAGCGTTTTATACATTTTTTGATTAGCTTAGATCTTCCTTGGCTTCCACTTCTCTGTTCACTCAACATTATAATGGCTGTTGAATACACACATATCATGGGTGCTTTCACATATCCTCCTTGATCCCCTGAGGCGAGTCTAATGATCAACTCCATGAGCCCTATTGAGATGTTGGATGGTTCCTCCTCCAACCATACTCAAGTTCGTGTATCTTTAACATCTACAATCATACAATGTGAGGGATTCTTCAAGATGGTAGAAAAAGGAATTATGATGCTGTATTGGAAGTTAAAGTTACCTTGTAGCCTGCGAAGTTTGCAAAAAGTGTTTCCATTCTGTTACACAAGTATTGTTTTGTACATTTTGGGTGAAACACATTTGACTGTGGAAATTACTCAATAATTCTGCTCTTGCTGCCAACGTGATGAAAGAGGCTGCAGTGAACTACCCGATGGTGTGGTCGCTTGCTCCAAACGCCAAGGGAGTGGGCTGCTGCATGAGGAGAGAGAAAGCAGAGAGAGAAACCTGTGCAAAAATTTGGAGAAGAAGATGGAGAAGCTGAAGTTGAAAAAGTCTCAATCAAGTTATGAGAGATTTGGGATAAAGTCTTATTAATAAGTGACTTTTAGGTTATTTGGGCATGTTCACACATGGCCAATGACCAAAAGTCATAAAAATAATGAAAATGCCTATTACTCCCCAATTTGGGGTTCAAAAAATATAACAAAAGTATGTCTGGAAAGCTCTTGGAGAGAGCACATGGAAGGGTCAAAATAAACAAAAAGAGTCTCTAGGGTCTTCATCCCCAATAACCTCTCACTTAAAAGACCAAGGAAGCTCCTTTAAGCTAAGTTACTCCCACCATCTATATGCATAGCTGATGTTGTGCCTTGGGTAGACACCTCGTTAGAGCATGTGCAGGATTCTGTGAAGTATTGACCTTGATCAAAGTGATCAGGCCATCCTCTAACACCTCTCTGATGAAGTGGTATCGCACATCAATATTCTTTGTGCGAGCATGGAACATGGCATTCTTTGCCAAACATATGGAACTCTGGCTATCACATCCAAGCGCAAGTTCCTTTTGAGGCATACCAAACTCACTGCACCAAATGGCTTCTTTGGAAGCCTTTGTGGCGGAAATATATTCAGCCTTTGTAGTAGATAGTGCAACTATCCTCTGAAGTCTAGAGCACCATGAAATAGCTCCACCTTCAAGGGTGTATACATAGCCACTTATGGACTTGTGAGTGTCCACATCACCTTCCATGTGTGAATCATAGAATCCTTTCAACTCCAATGGACCCTTTCCATAATAGAGGCATTTACCTTTGGTCCCTTACAAATACCTCAAGATAGATTTGACTTCCCCCCAATGAGCTTTGCCAAGATTAGCAATGAACCTGCTAATAACTCCCACTGCATGAGCAATGTTTGGCAGAGCGGCAACCATAGCATACATAAGTGAACGACAAGCTGATGAAAATGGAACACTCTTCATGTAGTTGGCTGCATCATCATCTTTGGGACAATCATCCTTGGAAAGCTTAAGATGTGGCTGCAATGGCACTCCAAGAAGCTTAGCTAAATCTGTCCAGCCCTTTTTCAATGTAGTTTTCTTGGGATAAATGCAAAGTATGCTTCTGCCTACCCCTTTTTATTCGTACAACAAGAATATGCTCAGCTTTCCCAAGGTCTTTCATTGAGAATGCAGAGTTCAGCTGCTGTTTTAGAGCATTTAGAGTGCTCTTTTTCTTACCAGCCAGCAGCATATCATCTACATACAGCACAAGAATGATTGGGCTGCCATCTTCATCGTTTTTAGTGTACGAACAGTGGTCTGCATGGCTTCTTTTGAACCCATGTTTGAGCATAAATGCATCAAACTTCTTATATCATTGTCTGGGGGACATGTTTCAGCCCATATAAGCTCTTTTTCAGCTTGCATATCAGATGCTCTTTTCTAGGAATGGCATATCCTTATGGCTGTTTCATGTACAGCTCTTCGTCTGAATCACCATGCAATAAGGCGGTTTTAACATCCATTTGGAATAACTCCAAATCCAAGGCAGCTGAGAGAGCAAATAACACACGAAATGTGGTCATTTTAACCAGTGGAGAGAAAACCTCTTGGAAATCAATGCCCTCTTTTTGGGCATATCCCTTAGCAACCAACCTCTCCTTATACTTAGGGTTTGCCATCAACAGGATTTTGTATACCCACTTGTTTGGAATGGCCTTCCTACCTTTGGGCAACTCAACCAAATCCCAAGTATCATTTGCATGCAAGGCCTTTATCTCTTCCTACATGGCTAACTCCCACTTCTTCTTGTGCTCACATAGCTTTGCCTCTTTGTAAGTGAGAGGCTCACCCTACCCTGGTCCGATAACATAATGTAATGTACAGAGGGGTTATATGTGTTCACAAGCCTCCTAGGATGTGTAGATCTTCTTACGCAATGATCCACATTCTCTAGCAATGGATCAACATCAGGGGGTACATCAACTTCCTAATTGAGGTACATCAACTTCCTCATTGTTACTACAGTACATCATTTCCAGCCCTGTTTTAAGCATGAATAGGTGGTTGCATATGCCCATCAGGATCCTCATTTTGCTGTCCAACATCATGTGGCTCGATATTTACATTGTCATTTCTAACCATATGTGGTGCATCCCGAGGGTTCATATCAAATTTAACACCTGGCTGTACATGCTGAAATTTGACCCTTTTATGGTCACTTTTAGAGGCACAATCATTTTTGAGCAGCCTTGCCTGATTGAATACAACATCCCGACTACGTATTACCTTCTTGAGTTGAGACAGCCAAATCTTGTAGCCCATTTCACCTTCATCCCCATAGCCCATGAAGATTCCTTTTATGGACTTTGCATCTAACTTGCTTTTCAACTCAGACCTTATATGCACAAAAGCATCACAACCAAAGATGCGTAGGAGGTCATATGAAGTTGGTTTGCGAACCAAACTTCTTTCGGAATGCCACCTTTTAAAGACATATGAGGGGATCGATTGCAAACATGAATTGCAGTTTTCAAAGCTTCTCCCCAAAATCCATGAGGGAGATTAGCTGTGGACAGCAAGCATCTCACCCTCTCACATAAAATCCTGTTATACCTTTGAGCCACACCATTGGAAGATGGGCTGTATGGGACTGTTAGCTCCCTCTTAATACCAAGATTTTCACAAAATCTCCCATTATCTGTACGTAAGCATTTTAGCTTTCTACCTATTTGGGTGGTCAAAATGGATGAAATTTCTTACATGCAGCAAAGGCTACATCTTTAGATTTTAACAAATATACCCAAAGCTTCCTAGAGTAGTTATGAACAAAAGAAACAAAGTAAAGAAGACCCCCCATAGATTTGGTGCGCATGCTACCAACATCAAAATGAACAAGATCAAGCACATTAGACTTACGAGAAATACCAGAGTATTAGGAATTCTTTACTTCCTTACCATATTGGCATTCATTACAAAAATCAAGTTTTGAGCCTTCAACATCAAACTTGTCCAAATTACATAGTTCATTAAGGCTTTTTTGGCTCATGTGGCCAAGCCTTTCATGGCATATTTCCATATGTGAATGGATTTCAGCCAAAGCAATAATCTTGTCCAACAAGGCTTTATTATGCAAGCAAAAAAGTATCCCTTTCTTTGTACCTTTAACAATCAGCTTAGAGCCTTTGATAAGCTTCCATGACCCCTTCTCAAAGAGGGTACTATATCAATGCATATCCATGTGCCCAATAGACAATAGGCTTTTCTTGATGCTTGGTACATACCTTACATCATGCAGACCCAGCTCATTAGTGCTATCTACAGGGAGGTACATTATGCCAATACCTTCAAATATCTTCAATAGAACAAGCCTGGCTATTTCCAAGATATACATTTCCAAGGCTGCCTGCATGAAAGGTAGTAAAACACTCTTTAATAGGAGTGATATGGAACGATGCACCTGAATCAACAATCCATGTTTGTGACAAAGCATCGTTCACAGTAAGCTACGCATCAATCAAATCCCTCTTTTTGTTATGCATATTCTGTGCATGAATATTAACAGAAGCATCATTAACTTTGGTATGGTCTGCTTCCATAGTAGCACAAAGAATATCTTTTGCAACTAATAGCTCCTCAAGGAAGGAAGTAGAAGTCACATGGGCCTTCTCTTTGTCCTTGTCCTTTGATTTGTCATGTGCTTCATTCTTTGTGTCCTTTTTCTTCTTATCACCTTGTTCTTCTTTCTTTCTAGTCTAGCTTTGTAGTATTCATGTTCTTCTGTACATTTTCACTTTTCTTTTTTGTTCTTCCTCTAGCCACATTGGTTGAACCATTGCCCTCTCCAATCGCTTTCCTCCTGATTTCCTCGTTCAAAATAGAACCCCTTACATCGTCAAAGGTAAGATTGGGATTATTCAAAAGTGAAACAACCAATGTTTCCTATGAATCAGATAAGGTCATCAACAAAAAGATGGCCGACCTTCTGTAATAAGTTTCAAGCGAGTATGTACTTCCTCAATCCTTATACATGTACTTGCACTTGAAATGAGAGAGAATATCTGTAACAAACGACTTGTAAATGAAAAGGATTTGGAGCAACTCTGTCGCAGTGGAACAACTCAAAGCTCTTTGCGGGATGGTGTGCTCAATTGCTCCAAATGTCAAGGGATTGGGCCTTTGCATGAGGAGAGAGAAAGCAAAGAGAGAAACCTGTGCAAAAATTTGGAGAAGAAGATGGAGAAGCTTAAGTTGAAGAAGTCCCAATCAAGTTATAAGAGATTTTGGACCAAGTCTTATTGATAAGTGAGTTTTAGGTCATTTGGGCAAGTTCAAACATGGCCAATGACCAAAAGACATAAAAATAATGTAAATGCCTATAACTCCACAATTTGGGGTCCAAAAAATATAACAAAAATATATCTGGAAAGCTCTCGGAGAGAGCTTTCACATAGAAGGGTCAAAATATACAAAACGAGAGTCCTTGGGGTCTTTATCCCAGACACATGATGTAGTGGAGCAAGTCCATTGCTCATGTCAAGGTTTGTATGGCATCATTTTCAAGTCTCTTGCATATCGTAATATGTTGATAAATCATTATGCAATTCCACTATTGAGTGGATTAGTTTACATTTTTCCAAGGAAGCCTATTCATCACATAAGAGAGGAATTGCTTCGAGTATATACTCTTTGGGTATGCTTCATGGACCTTTAATGTAGAGATCGACAATCAATCGAGAAAAAATATTATATGTCCCTTTGTTGGTCCCTTGTCTGTGTTTTTTGGGATGCTAAAAAGCCTTTCACCTCATCTTTGACTACTGCAGTAGAGAAAGTGGGTAAGACATTGATTCATTTGAAAGGGTCCATTTGATTGGGTCAAGTTTTGTTATAAAGTTCACTATAGAAAGTAGTGGTCATGGGCCATGGCAATAATGTTTTGGTGTGATACACATAAGCATGCGCCAGATAATATAGATGATACAGGCAAGGATACCGGTATCAGTCATCCATTGGGCAAGGAAGGGGCCTTGTGAGCTCGGCGACTTGCTTCTCATTGATGACTTGCTCAATAGGCGAGTGGAAACATGGGAGATCCCTCTACAAGGTGAGTGCCAGGTTGGGTGACCTCTAGTTGCCATGCACCTAACACATCCTAACGGCTAGCATAACTTCCTAGGTCAGGACCATCCTTGGCCTTTCAGAGTGAATGCCTAAGCTCTAGCCAAAACTCTCCTTCTCGGCCTAGAAGGCTCAATCACTCCTAATAGCTTGACTCATTCCCAAATATATGTAGCTCCTTAGTCTATACAAGAGGAGTATCCTCAAGTTTGAGGTATCATCCTAGTGTCTTGTAGAAGCTCGGTAAGGTCGTTAACAACGTTTTGGAGGTTGCTAGGAATGATTCTGCAATGTCCAAGGCAACGTGTCGCTAATGGGTTAGCAACACAACAATGTTTTGCCCTAGATGTTGCGAAAACATTGAGAAACGTTTCTTGTTTCTAGCATTTTTATTCAAATTTTGGCACTCTAGGCTATTTATAGCTAATATATGATGATTTAGATACATATATCAATATACGCACACACACACACATATATATATATACATCTATATATACATATATAT
>CM035411.1:83757236-83762236 GCA_020310875.1 Ceratopteris richardii
CCTTTTGGAAGTATTCGTATGACCCTAAAAGGTCCGTTCCATCTTGGCATCAATTTCTTCTTGGCTTTCTTATCAAAGAGCCGCAGGTGGTACAACAAAATTAAGCTTCCTTCCTTGATCTTTGATCTCCAGAGGTTTGCGTCATGATTCTGTTTCCTTTTTTCTTGTATTTCGACAAGATTCTCATTGCCTGTCTTTCTCTTTTCTTCAAGAAGTTGTAGCCTCACAATGTTGGCTGAGAGTGCACCAGTAAACCTAGGGATTCGATTGGTTCCAACACGGTTGGAGCCATGCAAGAACTCAAAAGGAGCAATTGCTTGTATTCCATAGACTAGCTCGAATGGGGTATGTCCTATAGTGGCCTTGAATGAAGTTTTGTAGGCCCACAATGTACCAAGATATGCTTGTCCCCATGTATGAGGAAATTGTAAGTATGTTTTTCTCAGTAGGAGCATGAGAACCTTATTTGTGCTCTCTGCCTGACCATTTTCCCTTGCGTAGTATGCACATGGCTTTTTATGGAATATTTGTTACTTTTCAAAAATTAAAGTCAGTACCTTGTTGACGAAATGGGATCCTTGATCTGTTGTTACCTCTATTGGGCATCCATACCTGCACAAGATGTAATCATACAAGGAGGTTATCGTTTCAGCAGTACATTCTTTACTAGCTATTACTTCAGCCCACTTAGTGGCATAATCCGTCGCCACTAGAAGATATTTTGCACCTAAACCTCGTGCTACGGAAAAAATTGGGCCGACAAAGTCTATTCCCCAATGCTCAAAGGGTTGCCAAGCTACGGAGATATTAAGCGGTTGGTTCCTTTGTCGTGTCGTTTTGGGCGCACATCATTGACAAACATCACATGCCTTTGCAAATTTAGTGGCATCTCTGAAGAGGTATGGCCACCATAGGCCACTTTGGAGTATCCTCAGTGCAGTGATATGTCTAGGAAAATGACCGCTAGACTTACCCACATGTGCCAATTGAAGAACAGTTTCTATTTCATGTAGTTGAAGACACTTTCTATACATCCCAGAACCAACCTTATAGAGGGTGTCTTTCGCCATTATGAAATTCTTACTTTTCAAGAGGAGTCTAGGTCTTTCCAATGGAGTAGACCCAGTATGGAATTGACCCTTTCCTAGGAGCAGAGTCAAATCATCATACCATATAGGTGCTACATTTACCTTGTATATTTGACTGTCTCGGAAATCATCTTCTACTCCCTTTGTTGCTTGAGTTGGGTGTCTCATGCGAGAAAGGTGGTCTGCAATTACATGTTGCCTACCGCTTCTCTGTATTTCAAAATCGAATTCTTGGAAGAGAAGCAACCATCTCCACACTCTTCCTGCGACTTGTGGTTTATTCAACAAATATTTTAAGGCTTGATGATCAGTAATCACTGTGAAGGTAGTGCCTAATAAATAGTGCTTGAATTTCTTGAGGGCAAATACAATGGCCAATGCTTCCCTTTCCGTAGTGCTATAGTTCTTTTCGGCTTTTGAGAGGAGCCTACTCGCGTAATGAATGGGCTAGTCTAATTTGTGTGTTTTGCTTGGTTGAGTCAGTATGGCTCCTACTGCATACAAGCTTGCGTCTACATGCACGTGAAATGTCTTAGATCAATCTGGTGAGATAAGTATAGGTTCAGATGCCAACCTCTGTTTGAGATAAGTGAATGCAAATTCTTCTTCTTCAAACCATTGAAAGGGAAAACTTTTACTAGTAAGTCGTGAAAGTGGTCATGCTTCCTCTGCATACATACCTATGAACTTTCGGTGATATCCAGTGTGCCCCAAGAAGCTGTGGACCTCTTCAGCATTTATAGGTCTTGGAAGCTTAAGAATTGACAGTACCTTATCCAGATCTGGAGTCATCCCTTTAGCAGAGACCACATGTCATAACAAGGTGCCTTGGGTTACCAGGAAGTGGCATTCATTAGGGTTGAGTTTCAAACCTGTCTCTTTGCAACGTTGGAATACTTGTTCTAATTGCTTCAAATGTTCTGTACATTTTCTACTGCAGTGGTGCAAGCTGCTCCAGAGAAGGCTGAAAAGTCATCCATGAAAATTCTTAAGAATTTTAGTAGCAACTTGTTGAAGATAAGATATACTATCCTATTGAAAGTGGTTGGTGCATTCCTAAGGCCGAAAGCCATTTTGGTGTAGATATAAGTTTCCCAAGGGGTCACAAAGGCTGTTTTTGTTTGATCTTCAGGATGGATTTGCAGTTGGTTGTATCCACTGAAACCATCCATGAAATTGTACAGCACATGTCCTTCCACATCTTCAATCACTTGTTCAGAAAAGGGGGTGGGAAAACCATGAGGGATGTTTACCTTATTTAATGCTCGGAAATCCACACAAACCCTGATTTTATTGGTTTGTTTCTTAGGTGCGATAACCATGGAAGACAACCATTCTGAATGTTCTACAAGAATTATGATACCTGCTTCCTCCATTTTCTGGATTTCCTTCTTGACCGCATCTGCATATTTTGGATTAAGCCTATACATAATTCCTCTTATTACCTCTGTGAGAAGAAGAGGGTGGTCCCACAAACAACTTGCCAGTAGAAGATTTTGTAACTCCATGCAAATAGGTCTTTAAAATTATTCATGAATGTTATTACCTCTGTGAGAAGAAGAGGGTGGTCCCAAAACCAACTTGCCAGTAGAAGATTTTGTGGATTTTCTTCTCCTCCTAAGTTGACTTCCTTAACTGGCTCCGGAGTTGCCTCTTCCTCGTCCTTAAACAACATTTCCTTGGTGAATGCTAGATTATCATTGATGGTGATTTCCTAGGTCTTTTCCTGCGTCCATCTCATTGGGATTTCCACCAATGGGAATATGCTTTCTACTAGTTCTTCTTCTCTTCGGCTTCCTTCAACTCCTTTCAAAACTTTACCTCTTCTAGATCTTTAGCCGGTTCCACTAATACCACAAACTCCACAGTAGGTTCTTCTTCTTCTTTCTCCTTGATTGCTATTGTAAAGCATGAAACATTATTAGTCTCCTCAATCCAATCCATGATGTTGCCTAGAACTTCATTAGATAATTCTTCTCCTATATCAAGTTCTTCCTTAATATGAGGTGACTTTGTTTTAGTTGGCTCTGTGTGAGGTTTCAAGGATGCCCATTGGGATGCCCAACCAATTGTAGGGGTAGCCCAAGATGGAGGATAAGCTCCCCATTCAGGTGCCCAATGTGGAGGCCCTTGAGCAGAGAATGGAGCCCAAGCCTCTCGAGTGGCCCAGCCACTTCGAGGCGGAGGCGCCAGCTAGGACTAGGATGTGGAGTCGCCAAGCTTCTTGGAGGTGGAGGAGGCGCCCAATTGGGACTAGGAGGTGGAGTCTCCCTATCTCTGCCTCTGGGGGGTGAGTGCGCCCAACTTGAACTAGGAGGTGTAGCCTAAGGAGGTGAAGGTGCCCTTTCTTGTCCTTATATTTCCACATTTTCCAGAACCCATGGTGGAGGAGGTGTGGCCCAAATGCTTGCTTCTTCTTGTCCAGTTCGCTCTTCGTCTTCTCCATTGTTATCTTTCTTGCTTTCCTCTGTAGTTTGCTCTGGATGGAGAACAACTTGAGAAGTACCCAAGGCTTTGTCCGTTCCTCCTTCCATTTGAAGCTGTCTCATCACCTTATCTGGGCAGCCACCCATAAGGTGTCACTACCTCAGTCATGTACCGCTTTACTGTGGCGCAGCCATGGCCTTCCTATCAAGAGGGGAAATCCTCCCTTCACCTTTGGGAGTGTTACTACCACAAAATCCAACACAAATTTTAGCTTATGAATGACGACTTCCACCTTTTCCACTATGCCTAGTGGGCTTACCTAGCTTTGGTCTTCCAATGATACTGTAAAATGAAAAGCTTTAAATGGTTTTAAATTTAGCAACGTCATTCTGTATTCAGGCATCAAATTAATACCGGATCCCCCATCAACTATTACTACTACCAAGGGAGTTCCCTTGATTGTTACTGTTAATCTAGGGCTCTTGTAATCAGTAAGAGGTGCCATCTTAGATGGTTCCGAGCTATAAGTTGAAGGCATAGGTATTTGTTGAGAAATTAGAGAAGTGAAGCCTTGCCCACCACTTAATATGGTGCCAGGGTCTAACCCATTTATGGAAGCCATTACTTCTCTTCTGAATCGAGGACTCATAGCTAACAAGTTATATAAAGATACCTGTTGGTAGGTGTTCTGCAAGACTTGAACTCCAGTGAGAAAACCTTCTTGATTGTTCCTTGAAGTAGCTCCATTCTGAAAGTGCCTTAGGTCCTCCTTAGATACTGCATAAGCTTTGTCGATAACGTGTTGAAGAGAATCTTCATTTCTTCCTACTCTTTCCAGTGAGATTTTCTCCTTGTCTTGGATGTGTTTGGCTTCCTGAGAAGGTTCATGCTCCATGGTCTTTTTTCCCTTGTCCTTCGTTGAACAAGCTAGATCTGTTGCTTCCTTAGCAACATCCTTCAAAGCTGCCTTCTGCTTTTGTGCCTTAGTCATTACTCCGGGAAGTTCCTCAAGCTGGACTACTCGGGCACTTGGAGAGTCTACATTTCCCTCATCATTAGTTACTGTGATCATGTGTAGGGGGCAAGAGTTACCTTGTGCGCTTGTGGACGGCATTGACTTTGGGTAGTCCTTCGTGTAATGATCCCTTGTTTCAGGACAGTTTTTGCATGGTGGGGAATCCTCGGGAAGGGAACATTTACTTTGGAAGTGTCCATACTCCCCACATCTGTAACACATTATAGGCCTAGGTGGTCGGTTATGACGAGGCCTACCTTCTTGCCGTTGATGTCCTTGACGGGTGTAAAAAGTTGATACAGAAGGTGTTGTAGTGGATGGTAAGGGTGGTTGCCATAACAAGGAGGACTGAGCCACCCCTACCCGTTGAGCTGTTGGTGGTTGTTCTGACATCATATTCTGATTCTCAAGACCCCTCAAAAAATAACAATCCTTGGCCTCATGGCCACCCTTTCCACAAAACTAGCATG
>CM035411.1:83769736-83827236 GCA_020310875.1 Ceratopteris richardii
TGTGTATCTATTTATTTATTTATTTATTCATTCATTTATTTATTTGTTAACTTGTTTATTGGAATTTTTCGAACAATTTTGTTTTTCTCTTCCTTTCATATGAGATTTTAGCCAGGAGAGACCAAATCAGTAAATCTCGTGAAGATTGGTGGAAAAATGATCATAAAAGGGGGCAATAGCATTGCAAAAGGTCCACTCACTTCAGGGAATATCGCAGAGATTATGGATAGGATAAGCAAGAAAGGCTTTTCACATGTGCCACAGCCTGATGCTATGTGCGTATTTAAATCCCAGTGGTCCTCCTATCACTTTCATGCCTATCACTTTCATGGATTTTTAAAAGCATCTTAATGATTTGAGATATAATTTCAACAGACACGGTATCGTTGGTAAGGATGAGGTGGTGACTGTAAAGGTATCTCGTGAATCATATGCGAACATCTTTGGGCCCACAACAGGTATACTTAATATAGTTATAATGACCTTCATATTATTAATGAGAGTAAGATGGTTGCTGTAGACGTGGTTGAAGAGAACTTTGTTAACTTATTTGGGCCTGCAACAGGTGACAGAATTCGACTTGGTGATACAAACTTATTTGCAGAAATAGAGAAAGATTATACTTTGTATGGTGATGAGTGCAAGTTTGGTGGAGGAAAGGTGTTGCGTGATGGGATGGGTCAAGCAAGTGGATATGAGGCCACTGAGGTCCTTGATACGGTTATCACAAATGTTGTAGTAATAGATTATATGTCCATATATAAAGCAGATATTGGGATTAAAGGTCACAAAATTCATGCTATTGGCAAGGCAGGAAACCCAGACATAATGGATGGTGTGACAGAAGGAATGATCGTTGGGGTAAAAATTTTTGCCTTTCATTTGGACCTCAAGTTATAAGTTTGGGAAATTCAGTCTGTCTTCTTACCTTTCCCCATGGCAGGTGAATACAGAAGCCATTGCTGGAGAGGGACTTATATTAACTGCTGGAGGAATTGATGCACATGTTCATTGGATTTGTCCTCAGCTTGTAGAGGAAGCCATTGCCAGTGGTAATCCTTATTTTTTGCCTGCATAATGTTGTAAAATATCTTTCCATAGCATTGTGAGCATGTAAAGAGTTAAAAACTATGTAGGAACTCCAAGAGTACTGGCAAACAATAATTTGACGTGATGAAAGCAATGCAGCATTTCATGCCATCATAGTCTGGAATAATCGCATGCCAATACATGGCAGTTTTTGGGATCAAAATCATGCATGTGTGTAGGTAGGTAGGTAGGTAGGGTAGGTACGTATGCACGTGTGGGGGTGGGTGCATACATAGATAGGTACATATGTATGAGCATCTAGGAAGAGTAATTCTACATAGGAACTCCAACTAGGAAGCTATAACATTACATGATGAGATCAATGTGTCATCTCAAATGAGTATAGGCTGAAACATTTTCTTATGCAAATACATTGCGCATAAACACCCAAGGCGAAAATAAAAGCCTTGTGGCACCACACGGTTTCCCCATGGATATATTATCGGATTGTAATGTCGCCAACTATTTTGTATCTCCTGAGTATGTGTATCTATACAGACTCCCCTTGTAAAAGCTATATAGGCATGGCCCATGTGTAGCTTTACACAACATTGCACACTAGTAAGCCCTTCATCTAGTGTCTGTCTAGATCGCCATCTAAGCTCCACATTGGAGGATGGGTGGACAACACCATCTTTGTAACTGCATTACTCTTGGCAAATTTGAGAATTTGAGTTCTCTATCCCTCAGTTTGTGTCTATCTTTGTCTGCAGTTTTTTCTCAAGTCTGTCTACCGGTCCATTCGGATGTGCTACTATTTCTCACAAATACATACATACATACATACATACATACATACATACATAAATACATACATATATAGGTAGGTTGCACCCACCCAAATATATATGTGCTTACCCTATCTACATACAAGGGATAGCTCTTGGGCCATGTTCATAGTAGATTTCCCTTCGCCTGATCATAAAGTGGAAGCTCTCTTTTCCTCCTCCACTGCATGTAGTTGCTCCTCGTTAAACACCGTATCCTGAATCGCCATGATCTTCTTAGCCTCAAGGTCATAAAGCTTATAAGCCTTCTTATCTTCACTTTACCCTAGGAAGATATATTTGATGCTTTTTTGGTTGGAGCTTGTTTCTCTCCCTATTTGGAACATGTACATAACATTCACCTCCTCAAATGGCTTTTTACCAGTGTAATCCTCTTCTGGAGTCTTTTCATCAAGTGCCTTGGTGTAACTTCGATTCAAGATGTAGACAACGATGTTGACAGCCTCTGCCCAAAATTGATTTGGAAAACCCTTTCCTTTCAACAAGCACCTTGCCATCTCAATGATGGTTCGATCCCGTTTAGCCAACACCGTTTTGTTGAGGGCTATGTGCCATTGTGATTTGATGCTTGATTCCTTTACTCTTGCACAAATCTTCAAACTCGTTTTGATGTGAACTCACCACCGCTATCTGCCTTGAATTTCTTTATCTTCTTCTCTGTTTGAGTTTCAACAAGTTGAAGCCATTCTTTAAACTTACCAAAAGCTTGAGCCTTATTGCAAAGGAAGTACACCGATATCTTCCTAATATAGTTATTGACGAGTAACATGAAGTAGAAAAATTTGTCCAAGGCCTGTGTAGGCATTTGTATGCACAAGTCAGCATGCACTAACTCTAGAGGATAGCTTGCCCTCTTCCTGCTTTCTTGTGGAAACACCTTTCTCTGTCGCTTGCCCATGATGTAAGCTACACATGGTTCCTTCATCTCTACAATTGATGGTAGGTGTGCAACCATAACCCTACGATGAATCTCCTTTAGTACATGGTATCTGATATGGCCGAATCTCTCATGCTATAGCTTACTTGTGCCCACACTTATAGTGCTTGCAGAAGTAGAGAAATCATGTAGGTTGTTTCTCCTTATGTGAGTCCCAACAACGTTATTGTTACTATCCATAATCTTAGCTCCTGTCTTATGGAAATATATTTGATGATCTTGCTCAGTTATAGAAGCTATTAAAAGGAGATTTCGTTTGATTTGTGGAACATACAACAAATTTAAAAGCTTTTTGATATCCCCATTAGAGTTAATGAAAGAAACCGTACCTTCACCCTCTGTAAGACATCTTGTGTTATTGCCCACCCTTAGTGTGATGGGTTCCTTTAGAGGCTTTAAGGAACTGTAAAGGTCTTTTCTGCTTGTCATGGACAAGAGGCACCTGTGTCTAACACCCATGAGTCATCTATTCTTGAATCTTTAGCGGAGGAGCATACCTTCTTTATTTTAATAGATAATTCACATCTTTTGGAGAGTTTGCTTTGCCTCCTCTGACATTTGCTTTGAATACATCATTTCCTTTGCTTCCGACACTCCTTGCCGTGAGCAAGAGCTCCTCCTCCATGAGTAAGGCATTGAATTCTTCAAACATTAGAGGTTGAGGTGTATACACTTGCACCTGCCATATGATCGTGTGGATTCTTTATGCGAGTGATAAACACCTCTATAGTCTCCCATCAGCAAACCTATATGCTCCTAGCTGAATCTCCGAGTTTTGAATCCGTGTCCGATTACGAGTTTCATATGATCCGTGTCCTTTATGCTGCTAGCTGATTCTCCAAATTCTGAATCTGTGTCCGATTACGAGTTCTCAATATGTTCCATGTTTTACAAGCAATGGTAGTATGCGGAATGAGAGTCAGAACACTATCAGTAGTACTTGTGACTAGAGCACAAAGTGCATCTTCGTTTCTACGTTTCCAAGCATATAGAAGATCAACATGAAGAGGAATCATTCAATCATGATTATTTGGAGCAGGTGTTTCTTGTCCCAAGAACAATCTCTAGAAGCTCATATGAATCAAGGAAGAATTGATTTTAAACTTCCACAAGGCCATGCTATGGAAAGCTACAGATGGGCCAGACTTATATAGCTTCTACAAGGGGAGTCGGTATAGATAAATGTAGTCGGGAGATACAAAATAGTTGGCAAAATATACAATCTGACAATATCTCCACGATCAAAAGCTCCACCATCGCGACCCTACGGGTCGGGTGGAAAGGCCCTCCGCACCCCGCAAAAGGGACAAACCCTCCTCTGCATTCTCCCCATTAATGTTGTATGCGGAAACTGGGCGACACCGCAAGGCCTTTATTTTCACCTTGAATGGCAACCCAATGGCCGAGAAGTTTACACCCTACCTAACCTGAAACGTTCCTAAGCCCAAGAAAAAGATGATTGTGGAAGCCTTTATTTTGCGCAAACCCCTCGCAATCGGTCCACTTGGATTACCTAGAGCCTACAATTATCCCGCAATGGATTCTTCCTATGGCTATGCACTGGCTCATGTATTCCCGGCAAACGCACCAAATGAAACAGGCTCTAAAGCCCACGGAAAAAATGATTATCCGAGACTTTATTTGGTTTAATCCCTCTTCTTGTGGGATAAGGGGGGTCCCATGGGTACTATGCCCTTCCTTGTACAATTGCAATTTCAAAGTTAAAGCCCGGGAGAGTAGGCAACAGTCAAGTACATTCAGCTGAAGAGAGTGTTTCCAAGAGATGATTTTATTGAATCCATTTACGGATTATCTGAACGTGCATGATGAACCTATATGAGTGCCGTAAACTTCTCCATTTTTCTTTGAAAAGGACATAAATTCACTTAAAGATAGATCCCTATTGGAATGATCTAAAGAACCAGAGGCAATTTTTTTTTGATTTATGATGTTGAAAGCTTGTAGGTTCTAAAGCTTGTACGAAGTTTGTTTTCATTGTTCAGAGAAATATTGCACGAACAAGAGCTATTAACATTCATTCTTCACAATCAAAACTTTTGTGCAGAAAGCCTTCTATTTCATGTCCACAAACAACATCAGCCCAGCATTAGATTTTAAAGACCTAAGCAACAAGATGGTCGTGCTCTTGCACCAGATCAACATTCATAACAAAGTTAAATAAAACCATGGCGCGAAAAGGAAAGCAACTATGTCTGGGTAATACCATCAACCTGCAACCATAACAACATAACAATCATGAAGTAAAGTCAAACGTAATGCCTATGTTCGCTTAATCTATTGGATATAAGTTCCAACTCTTAAACAATTAGCATGAATCCAGAGAAGGAGAATTATACAGTAGCTCATTAAATTTCATTTCACTGCTACATCATCTAAACCTCAAGATTGTATTCTATATGTCGTAAGGACGTAGAGGTAAACTTGAACCACAAAGAGCGCTTCAGAATAGTATCAATTATGGGAAGTCACAAAATTCATATGGGTTAGATAATAGATACCCCTTCTGAATTTCTACAGCAATATCCAAAGATCCAATTTCTCTCTTCCCTTTATAGCATAAACAAGTCCTTGTTCCTCTAGCCAACTTCTAGCTCATCAGCATCATCAATGTCTGAGGAAGATTAAATCCATGTGCATCCATGAGGCGAGTTTCATTCATGACTTATGCAGCTTGCTTCTGCTTCGTGATTTTTCAGATACAAAAGTCCTCAAGTCGAGGTGTGTAACTGTTGGCTATCAAAGAGTACAAAAGAGATAGAGTGTCTTTGCACTAAGCAATAATTTCTTGACAAAAACTGCTCCTGCTCGGAAGCTCTGAATCAAAATCATCATCTTCTCATGAACTCCTCTGTCCACTTTAGCGTTCTTCAAGGTCTCCAATTCCGCTTCCCGTATCATTCGTTTGATCCATGTCCCTCATGAGAGCGAGCAGAGTTACCCTTCGACTATTCTGATGACTACCTGGATTCTAACATAAGTGCTAAACATATAGGATTAGACAAATAAACCTGCTGGTTCGAGAGACGATCATGGTCAGTTCCCTTAGATGTGGTAGCTGTTTCTTCGAATTACCCCTTTGAGTGCCTTCCTCAGCCATTGATTCTCTAGCTCACATGATAGATCTCTCATTTTCTTCACCACAGCTGGGTGCACCCTTTACATCTAATGGACAGAAGTTCTCCATAATCTGCCACCGAGAACCTCTTCTACGTATTCCCAATCATTCGCATCCTCCTCAGCCGCTGCTTCTGCTTCTTGCCTCTTGCGATCGGCAGCTTCTTGTGCTTCTTTCTCTTTCTGAATCCATAGCCTCTCTTGAAGCTCGTGCTCAAGTCTCTCTCGCTCCAGAGCCCGCTCCTCGAGCTCTATGACAACAGGATCTGTGAGAGAATCTCTTCCTTTTCTCCCCCTGTAACGCGCACCAAACAAGTCTCTTCTATCCAGAAGCCCAAAACAGATCCCTCCCTCTCACTAAGCTCCCGTTTTTTTTTTTTTATGTACCCTTGTTGGTAGTTCTCGAAAACTATATCACATTCTAGAAGCTTATCAAAACTTCATGGGCTCTGAAAGCATGTGGAAGTTGCCATACATATCTACTAAAGTGTTACCAACAAGCACATGTTCTTCAAACAACCCATATTTCACAATCATCCTACGTGTTTCCTCGCCCTTGCTAAATGTCATCCATGCTACCACAAGCTTTCAATGAGCAAGAAACTATAACATTATTGATTGGGATACCTTTTGACCTCATCTGCTCAATCAACACACGACTTCCTTGTCACATTCATGTTGAGCATATCCACATTTTAATGCAGTCCATGAAGCCACATCATGAGCGGCCAGATTATCAGAGACCTCAAAAGCACTATTCATGAAACCACATCATTCTATCTAGGCATTCCATACAAATCGAATAAGCTAAGAGTTTCCCTCTCCATGGCACTGCTGAACAATTGTTTACTTGTGCAATGCTCCTTCATCATTTCGAGAAGATGTAGGACCGACAGGCGAGGCACCTCCATGCTCAATCCCTTTTCTCCACATCCCTGCAATCGATATCTCCACATGTTTCTCATCAATCATCAAATTCATTCTTCAAGTACCTGAAATCAAACAAATTCCCCTGCCAAATACAAACATATTAGTGCATAAAAACCAACCATTTTGTGGGCTAACATAACCTAATGGCTAGGCTCACAAAGGTCATCTATTACCATCAATGGTCACACATAGACCTCATCTAACTTGGAAGTTAGGGTTCCAAAAATGTCTCGGTGCTCATAACGCTTCTTCTCATAATGGGGGCCTTACAAATTAGAGCACTATGGATCATTTGTGGTCACTTTGAGAGTGGAGTATTGAGTATATCTAATAGTATGTATGTATGCATGTATGCATATGTATATACGAAGCTTCCTACATAGGCCGAATCCCATAGGAGAGGGAGTGCTTAGGGGGGGTGCTCCTACACCAAGCCCTCCCGGGCCTACCTTCAACTCTTCCTTGTATCTTTGTCACCCAAAGAACTCCCCAGACCCTATATGATTTGCGTACAAGCCTCATTTCCGCTGCAAACAGAGTTAGGGTTTTGTTTTCTTTAAAGAACTAACAACGAACTGCCTTGCCATTATAAAGTGAGTACAGTACAACTCGTATGCTTTTTCATCAATGCAGGTTAGTTTTTTTATTGAGGTTCGAATTTCACCTGTATATGCTAGGTTGTCAATGTTTTCTTCTTCTTATCTGTATCATAGTGGAGGTGTTTATATTACTTTCCCTTTCAAAACAAGTTCACTATAATCTTCATTATCACATTTCATGTTCCATTATCTGTTCTGCTGCCTGCTTTTCCTTGCATTTCTTATTTTGTCCTTAGGGGAAAAAATGAACCCTGAATGGGCCTTTTAGATTAAGGGGTGATTAGTGATGGACCAATGAGAGGAGGGTGGTGGCCACAGTCTAGAGCCTCAATCAAGTAGGCTAGGCCTAGGTTTCCCTTGGTTTGGGGTAGTCAAAACAGCCAAAATCTGGTGAGAAAACTAGAATTTTCTTTGTTAGTGGTTTCAAGGACCCACAAAGTTCGAAATTTGCCACTCGCGTCTGATTCGCACCCTTGGATATGGAGAAAATCCTACGGTTGAGTTTAAATTGAAGAGGAAATGCGCCTTTGGCTGTGCATCGTTGGATGATGTGCCGATCCAATGCTTGAGATTATCCCTCTAGAGGATTGAGAAGCTTTGAATTACTACTCTTGGATCTAACTTTAATCGAACGGTCTTCAAGTCACACAAAAATGCGCTTTAGTTTGAGACGTCCGATTTATATGCATCTTATGGTCTAGATCTGCTGCGAATCTCAATAGAATACTCTCTCTCTATCTTTCCCAAGGCAATCATGATGGACATGACCTTCTGTTTGTCGTTTTCTGCCAGAAATCCGAATGCCCATCGCGAGCGTCGATTCAGCCCAATCCAATGGTGGTGAATTTGTGCGCTGTAGACTCTCTCTCCTCCTTTTCCCAACCTCTTAAACATGATGTCACTTCTCAGATTTGTCGTTTTCTGCCAGAGAAAAGCTCTCTAATCGCGTCTGTCCATGCCAAATATCTAATGGTCGTGGATAGCCATAAATCTAGTACACTGAGATCACTATTTTGTCATGTTCTGCCAGACATACTGTATTCGATCTCCTCCGTCCATGATGAACATCGTAGGGCTCTCAAAAGCCACGACCTCATCCCAACAAAGAACTCAAATATAGCATTTTTCAAAATAATGATTTTAAATCAAATACCACTAGTGGTTTTTTTTTCATCTTCAATACCAGACATGATTAATTTTAATCCCTAAAAATTAGGGATCCTTACAAGGCCCATGCAGGGTTCACTTTTTCCCCTAATGTTTTGTTCATTTCAGTCACTTTCTATATGATTGTATACTGCTGATATACATACATGTTCACTTTACATTCACAATTTACTCTTTGCATGTCGACTTCCCTTTTACCTACTTGTTCACTCTAGGGTCTTTTTTCATATACACTTTTCTTTCTACTAGTGCTTTTATTTTGTGATAAATCGTTTTCACTTCTCCTCTTATTATCTAAGTTAAGTACTTTTCATCTCTCTTATAACCTTCTCTTTTAAAATGGAACCTATTCTGCTATCCCTTGTGCACCATAATCCAACCCTCATGTACATATGGAGTGGGGGGGTGTACAAGAGCTTGCTTTGCATTCTCAACCTCAAGCTTTTTCATATCAGTCTCAAAAGCAGCTCTTCTCTTCAATGAGAGAAATGCTAGAGGAAGGTTTAGATCAGTATCCACATGTAGCTGATGAAGTTAAGGTAACTATAAAACCAGGAAGAATTGCTGATAAGGTGCTTGTTTTTCATCAGAGAGGAATTGTTTTGTACATCCCTGGGGAACCACGTTCAGTGGCTGATATTGCTCATCAACTAGATGAATGCTTTCACCATGATGCAGTTACGGAAGCCTACTTTTTAGGTCGAGGCTTATACGAAGTTATATTTAAGAATCAAGAGGACATGAATATAATTATAGGTCATTGTGCTCTTCCTTGTGGAGCATGGAAACAAAAAAGTCAAGTTGTAAAGGAGATTGTATAACCGGACATGATATAAGAAAGGGTCTTGGAATTCCAGAAACATCTTGTCCCTGTCAAGTTTATCATGCCTAAGAAGACCCTTTCCCTTACAACCTTAGTGGATTCAAGATTCTCCTCATGTTTCATTGATGAAGGATCCGTAAAGAAACATAGGATTTGAGTACTTCAAAAGAGGTGTTCATAATTTCCATATATGTTTCAATATAATATCGAGTCGGATAAATCCCATTAGGATTGGAATGTCATGGCTAAAGAAATATAATCTAGAAATCAAGTGGGTGAAGAATAAAATCACTCTACGAGCTATCTAGAAAAACCGGACATATGTAGGAGCCAAAGCCTTTATACATGCAGTAAGGAAGGAACCGACATATATGATCTATATCATACCAACTTAAGAGTCCATGAAAGATGATCCATTGAAGCTACCCAACCAATACCAAGATTTTCAAGATTCTTTGAGAAAAGAAGAATGGAGTTATCTTCCCAGAGCACAGACCTTATGTGCCATAGAACTTCAAGGGGAAACGCAAGCGTACTTTTGGACCAATCTATAGACTATCATTCGAGGAACTTGTAGAATTACGCAAAAATATTGATGAGAATCTAGCCAAGGGGTTTATCAGACACTCAAAGTCTCCTACAAGAGCCCCTATTCTACTTGTAATATCCGAATGTGTCTAGTCTATTGTGGATTGAATAAAGTCATGATAAAAAATAGATATTCTCTACCACTTATATCACAACGTTTGGAAGGCCTTCGAAAAGCAAAGTTCTTCCCAAACATTGATCTTCGAGGAGCTCACAATCTTGTTAGGATCAGAGAAGGAGACTATTGGAAAAATAGCATTTTGAACAAGGTATGGACATTTGAATACGTAGTAATGCCATTCGGCCTCACAATCTCTCCAACGGTTTTTAATATATGATGAATAATATGTTTCGAGAACATTTAGATGAGTTCGTGGTAATATACCTAGATATATCTGACATTCTCCAAAGATTTAGAGGAGCATGGAATTCACGTAAAAGATAGTTCTCAAGAAGCTAGGACAAAAAGGATTATATGCAAAATCGGAGAAATGTTTTTTCATCGGACAGTGGTGGAATTCTTAGGATTCATTGTCTCGGAAAAAGGAATATTCATGGACCCTAAGAAGATCGTGACAATCCTTGATTGGCAACCACCTTCATGTGTTAGAGATCTACACTCTTTTTAAGGCTTTGCCAACTTCTATAGAATATGCATCAAGGATTACTCCAAGATAGTGGCACCACTTATTGTAGAATTAAAGAATTTCTCTGAAGAACAAGGTTAGAAGTGGAAATTGGGTGCCAAGGAATCGAGGTGTTGGAACGTGGTGCTAAGGAGCCCAAGTGTTGGAATTGGTTTCCAAGGGGCGGAAGTGCTAGAACTGAGTGCCAAGGAGCCCAAGTGCAGGAACAGGGCCCCAAGGAGCCCAAGTTCTGGAACTCGGTGCCAAGGAGCCCAAGTGCTGGAACTGGGGGCCATGAAGCCGGGTTGTTGGAAAGAGGAGCCAAGAAGCCCAAGGAAATAACAAGGCGCCAAGTCCCTCGAATTCACGAGAGGACAAATTCATCAAGGGACAAGTGGACCAAGCTCTGACAAGGCGAGATGACTGCTAAGCTTACGTGATAGCCAAGTGGACCCCGACCACTTAGCACTACAAGACAAAGTCTGGTACTCACGGCTACTGACAATTAAAACTGACCAGTACATGAATTGCCCATTACCCTTATGTAACATACCACTCTTCTTGTAACCTAGTCCTCGTCTATAAAAGGAGGGTTCTTCAAAGAAAGGGATATGATGGATGATAGCTGAAGATTGATACGGAGTAAAGAGATTACAAGCCTAGAGTTGGTTCTACCCACTTAGAGATGTCTCTTTCTCATCCTTGGAACCAATTGACCCGCAACTAGTCGGTGCCAATGTGAGGGTATATCCGGGAGGGTGGTTGAGAAGATAGAGTAGTATTGGGTTGACACCGCTCTTGTGCTTAGATGAATAGTTCAGTAGTTGGGCGACTCCTCCATACGCCTCCCCCATAGCTAGGGAGACTCCTCCTTCAAGCTCTCCCCTCCTGCATAGTTGGGCTATTACTCCATCTCCCTCCTCCACTAAGTTTGTCTAAGTTTGAATTGTAGTCCTTTTCATTTCTAACAAAAATTCCCAAGATGGTCGATGACACACACTAGAGCTTGTAAAGAGCACCAGTTGAGTCCTAAGAAGACACAACTATCACAGAAGGAGACAAAACACCTATTTAACACTAGTAAGAAGCTTGTCGAGTTACTCAGGTAACTGGAGATAGTCACCTGATTTGAAGGATTAGAGGATAAAGCAAAGATCCAAGAGCTTTCACCTCGAGTTACTGTTGCTTCTATGGAATTTCCTAACACCACTATGGCTGAGGAGCTTTCTGCTCTACTGTCAAGGATAAACATTAGATTCTCTTCATTTCATGGTGGTGCCAATGAGGATCCCAAAGACCATGTACAAAGATTTTTTGCAATATGCAAAAGTAGGGGCCTACAACAACGACAAGACACTTTCCTAACATTCTTCCCATCCACACTTGAAGGATTAGCAGACAAATGGTTAAGCCATTGTACTGAAAACCATTTTAAAGCATGGGAATAATTAAAGACTGAATTCACAGAGACATTCCGACCGGGTAATTCGACAGAAAGAACATTAGATGAACTAGAAAATCCAATATTGCATGTAGGAGAATCTTTTTCAGAGTTAATGATGTGGGCAAGGTCACTGGTTTCAAGACTTCCAAATGTAGGAGGGGACTTCTTGATCAAGAAATGGGTAGAGAAAGCCTTGCCGAGGTCCACTCAATAGAAACTAAGAGAGCTGTTGCAGCCAGATGCCAACTTACGAGAATTTGAGGCGGCGGCTGCAAGGATTGAAGCTGCAGGAGTTCAGTTTTGGACCCAACCAAGTAAGGCTCTTTCCCAAAATGAAGATGTTGTGTTAGAATTAAGGAGGGAGCTTGAAGCCTTAAAACTTCAAAAGAATTGGGGAGAAGATAAAAGTGCCTCAGATGGCCTCATTGAGATACGGAAAGAGCTCGAAGAGTTGAGAACCGAAATGGTCTAGATCTTGTCACCATATGAAGTGGCGGGCAAGGCTCTGCCACACTCATATCTCCACATATGCCCATGCCCTCCACTTACAAATCGGAGTTATCTAGAATGGCACCTCTTACAGACTACAAGAGTCCTAGACTACCTGAAAAAGTTAAGGGAATCTCCTTGGAAGGAGTAATAGTAGATGGAGGATCTCGGATTAATCTTATGCCGGAATACACAATGTCACTATTAAACTTAACTG
Source organism: Ceratopteris richardii (assembly GCA_020310875.1). Classification (NCBI taxonomy): domain Eukaryota; kingdom Viridiplantae; phylum Streptophyta; class Polypodiopsida; order Polypodiales; family Pteridaceae; genus Ceratopteris; species Ceratopteris richardii. The sequence continues at coordinate 83,782,569 of CM035411.1, forward strand.
CTCATTTTATAGTTCCTTTGGCAGATCATAACAGGGTAAGTCCACTTGACATAGTAGAAAAGGTGGAAGTCATTATTTAGAATTTAACATTTTTATTGATTTTGTGGTTATAACACTCCCCAAGGTAAAAGAAGGAGGATTTCCTCTCCTTATAGCGAGGCCACGGCTACGTCATAGTAGAGCTCTACATGACTCGGTTAACGATACCTTATGGGTAGCGAGACGAGACAAGGTAATGATGCAGCTCCAAATGGAAGGAGGAACTCATGAAGCCTTGGGCTACCCCTACTGTTGGTTGGGCATCCCAATGGGTATGAGCTGAGCTCCATACAGAATTGGAGTCATCAAAAGGTAAAAGACATGACGAAGTCGAAGAACATAACAACATAGGAGAGGAATTATCTACAGAAGATCTAGATGAAATAATGGACAAGATTGAAGAGATTAATCATGTTTCATGTTTTATAATAGCAATCAGGACAGAAGAAAAAGAACCTACAATCACGGAAAAAGAAGAACCTATAATATTTTTGAGAATTTTTATGGATAACTTTACAACATTTTCTAGGGAAGCATGTACTACTACAAAAGAAGATGTGGCAGATCATTTAAAGCAATTGGAGCAAGTACTTCAACGTTGTAGAGGAACATGTTTGAAACTTAACCCTAACAAATGTCACTTTTTGGTGAGTCAAGGCACTTTGTTAGGGCATGTGGTTTTCGCTCACGGAATGACTCGTGATCCTGATAAGGTAATTTCAATTCTCAAACTTCCAAGACCAATACATGCTAAGGAAGTCCATAGCTTCTTAGGACATACATGATATCATCGAAAATTTATACGCATGTATGCGGAGATAGCATGATCACTTTCGTGGCTCACTAGCAAGAGCTTTCCTTTTCAATGGTTTGAGGAAGAAGAAGCAGCATTCACATATTTGAAATAGAGGTAGGCATCTGCACCGATACTCATCTCACTAGGTTGGTCTAGGACATTTCATGTACATGTAGACGCAAGTTTATGTGTTGTGGGCACCGTTCTCACCCAACTAAGCAAACCACACAAACTAGACCAACCAATTCATTACGCAAGCAGGCTCCTCTCAAGGGGGGAGAAAAATTACAACACCACAGAAAGAGAGGCATTAGCTATTGTCTTCACCCTCAAAAAATTTAGACTCTATCTACTAGGAACTACATTTACAGTGATCACTGATCATCAAGCTTTAAAGTACTTGTTAAATAAACCACAAGTGGCAGGAAGAGTATGGAGATGGTTGCGGCTATTCCAAGAATTCGACTTTGAAATTGTACAGAGAAGCGGTAGACAATGTGTCATTGCAAACCACCTCTCTCGCATCAGACACTCTCATGAGGCAACTAAAGGAGTAGAAAACGATTTCCGAGATAGTCAAATATATAAGGTAAATTTAGTACCCACATAGTATGATGAATTGATTCAATTCCTATTTAAGCGTCAATTTCCTTTCAGGTCTACTCCATTGGAAAGGTGTAGGTTACTTTTGGAAAGGAAAAGCTTCATAATGGTAAAAGAAACCCTCTATAAGATTGGACCTGATGGAATGTACAAGTATCCTCAACCATACAAAATGGAAACTGTCCTTCAATTGGCACATGAAGGTAAGTCTAGTGGACATTTTCCTGGACATATAATTGTGCGTAGAATCCTTCAAAATGGGCACTCGTAGCCATATATGTTCCGAGATGCTACTTAGTTCCAAATCCGCTTCGAGATATCACTTTTGAGCCTTGCAAAATCAGCAATTCTAGAGACACATGAAATATTTTCTCAAGCAACTAGTCTCCCTACTCCACCCTCTACCCGTTTTTCGAGAAACCCTCTACCTTTTTTCCAGCAATTCATTTCCATGCACTACAATGCTCATCACCTTGGCCTTGCAACTAATTTCCTATCTCCGCAACTGCACTAAGTACATCACCCGCCTTGACTATATCACCCGCCCTGGCTTAGCAACCAATTGCGACTAATTTCCCATCTCTGTAATTGCACTCAATTACATCACCCGCCCTGGCTTGGAGAGCAATTGCATCCATACCTCTCTGTTTGGCAAACTCCTTTTCCTTCCAACTTCCTTGAGCTACCTCAAATCAATCTTCCTCTACTAGCATCCTTCTTGGATAACCTTTCGCAACCTCCATCCACCTTGACCACTTCTACTCCCTCCATCTCCTCAACATAAAATAAAATCACCACTCCCCCTCCATGAAATAAGCACTCTCCAACCTAAACACCTATGCTACCACTCGCCATCCAGGACATAAGCACCCACTTGCCTCACCCTTGGAGATACATGAAGGAGACCTAATCTTCTCTCATCCTTTTTAAGGTGACTACCCTTTTTTCATTAATTCTTCTAAGGCGACCATCTCTTTTCTAGTAATTCTTTTAAGGCAACTACCCTTTTTTCATTATTCCTCACTTGCCTCACCCTTGGAGGTACTTGAACACGACCTCCTAATCTTCTCTACCCTTTTGAAGTCGATCATCCTTTTTCCATAAATTCTTTTAAGGCAACCTCCCCTTTTTCATTATTCTTGACTTGAAGTCGACCTCCTAATCTTCACTCACCCTTTTTTAAGGTGACCACTCCTTTTCCATTAATTCTTCTAAGGCCACCAACCCTTTTTCATTATTCCTTTTAAGGTGATCACCCTGTCCCATTTATCCTCCCTAGGCGACTACCAACTCCTCCCTATCACCAATTTCCTAGCACGAGTACCTAGAAGGTGACTACCAACTCCTCCCAATCACCAACTCCTCCTCCTCCCTATCACCAACTGCTCTCAAAGATGACTCCCTATCACCAAATCCTACCAGGACTACCGAGAAGGTGACTACTGATTCCCCCCTATCACCAACTCCTACCAACTCTACAAACTCCTCCCAATCAACGACTCTTCCTCCCTATCACCAACTCCTCCCTGGGTGGCTACCAAATCACATGGACACTTTTAATTCACCTAACAATCATCTCCTACATGGGAGACTACCAATGATGTACCATTCATCCCACAGACTACTCCTCCTTGGGCGACCACCTTTTTCTCTTTGGTAGGCGACTCACATTATTTAGGCATTCCTTATACTTTCATTTTTCCTAAACCCTTTATATTCGGGCGACCACCCATCCTCCTAGGCATCCCCTTTTTCTTGCTAAGACTAAAGCAACTCTTCCACAACCATATGATCCATTTCAACCAAATCCCTCCAAATTTCCCTTCTTTTCGCGATTTCTTCATTTCATTCAAATCCCTTCAAATTTCCCTTCTTTTCCCAATTTCTCCAGGTTCCTTCACCTCCTTCCCATTATCCCCTACCAATCCTATAAATGCACCTCCTTCCCATTTCCTCTGTATAACATACAAATGCCAAGATGAATCAATTATACCTTTTCCTTCACCATGTGCTCTTCCTTCACGTTCTTTTCCCAACGTTTATTCATTGTACATTGATCATAGACCCCGCCCCCTTCTTCTATGGGGTAGTATTGGTGACACCAAAATGGTCTTTCACCATTTATCAGGGGGACGCCCAATTGCACCCTCAACAGACACACAGCGACAAGCCGTATAGGCAATGCCTGAATTGCCTTTCACCATCCATTAGGGCGATGCCCAATTGCAACCTCAGCAACCACACAACAACAAGCAGTATAGGCAACACCCAAATCGCCTTTCACCATGCATCAGGGTGACGCCCAATTGCTCAGCAATGGTATCTCCTTGGAGGGCAACACAATTGTTCCATCAAATGATCGACGGGGGTGACCTTCCATTCTCACCATGCTAAGCAAAGGAGACCACCTATCCAAACTTATCCACCTTTAGCCTCATCTTATCCATGTACTAAAAAAGGAGATCACCCATCCAAACTTATCCACCTTTAGCCTCATCTTATCCACATGCTAAACGAGGCGACCATCTGTCTGACATGTGCTTATCCACCGCCTAATTGAGCCCCATCTTATCCGCAAGTGCCTAAGATTAGACATAAAGATCATTTGAATTCCTGCATTACCGATACCTGTTCACCACTTCAACACGAACACCCCATCCACCCTTAGCATCTAATCCTTAGGAATCAACCATCGAGCACATATAATAGGATGGCTAGGTTAGCGTATATTGGAATTTGGGATGGAGAGATTAGCATAAATGAGGATGGACATATTAGCATATATTAGGATGGATAGATTAGCATATATGAGGATGGTTGGATTAGCATTTATAGGTAGATGGATAGATAGGTAGGTAGGCAGGTGGGCATGTAGGTATAGGTGGCGAGTAGGTGGATCGATAGGTACATGGGTGGCTAGGTGGATGTAGATCAATGGATGGGTAGATGGATGTTAGGTGGGTAGGTAAATTGATGGTAGATAGGTATATGGATGGATAGCCAGATGTATAGATAGGTAGATGTACGAGATGAAAGAGATGGATGTAGCAACTCAATGTCAACCACTCTCTTAGAATCAGTGAGATACTGAGATGGATTGACCTCGGGAGTGAGGTCTCACCCTAGAAGAGTGCAGAGATTCAGGGAGCACATGATGACCAAAAGTGCCATGCCTCAGACCACCTTGATGAAATGATATACATATTTGGCGGATCAGATCACGTGACTCAGTCCAGTTTCTAAGCAAATATCTCTATGCCTGTTATCAATGCACTCGAATTCGATATATCTAGCCAGGGAAGATCCGGTGCTACGCACCTAAAGTTTTTTGAGTTCATGCGGTGTGGTGCTTCCGGTGCCATCCGGTGCCATAAATTCATCGTTACATAATTGAAAAAGTTATTACTAAAAAAACAGATGTATGCTGCGACCAATCTTCTTCCTCCACTTTGTGACCTTCGTGAACTTTAAACCAATGAGCAGATGATCATAGCCTTGAGGCTCTAACCTTCATTGATCAATCCTTACTTATAATTAGTCGTGAGCCTTAGCCTTTGACTTCGACTTGATTCTTGAGAACGAGAGATTCCACACACACACACATAGATTATTAGCCAATAATCAATGTCCACACATACATTGAGAGAGAGTTTATTAGCTAATAGTGGACTATAATACGTGCTTTCTTTATTTGTGGTATAAAAATGTCATAATATATGTATATAATACATCTTTTCGGTATATGTGTATTTGTAACAACACACCTTACGCACCTTACCTTGGGATACCATTCGGTCCTCGCACCTTATGCGCACCGAATTGAACGCACCGAACGCACTGGACTGCCTTGTATCTAGCATGAAACTGATCAGCCTTCTATTCTCACACGCTCAACTGCTTTTCAAGACATCGTTATATAGGATGCCACACACCATTGCTTATGTTAACCTTTTATATCAGCTTTCAGTTCAGGCTTTTGTTTCTCTTTCCATTCGATAATTGTGTACACTCCTAAATTGATGTGTATATGGTTTCATGGGCTGACTTTGGCCTTACATAAACATAGATACATCTTTCCACACAATGTTTATCTTTGGCTTCATGTCAAAGTTAGCACCAAGTTTCTGGTTATCAACTTGTATATTCATTAAAATATGCATATTTATCTAAGGAAATCGCCATTGAACCTGACTCCTGTATAATGTGTTCATGTACAATAATAAGTATGCACTACACCTATTAGGTCACTGAAATAAAATGCACTCTATATTAGAGGCATTGCTATCATTTAATCAGTAAACTATGGTAGCACAAACTCACAAAACTACATGTGTGTGCTATATGTACATATGACCAGGTCTTACTACACTGGTTGGCGGAGGAACTGGACCTGCTCATGGAACCTGTGCCACAACCTGTACACCAGCTCCTGTGCACATGGAGTTCATGCTGAAGGCCACAGATGTGTTTCCCATAAACATTGGATTCACTGGGAAGGTTAGCATCTTTCATTTAGTTTAGTGGTGCCATTGTATTCTATATGTTTTTTCTTCAGGAAGAGAGCTCATGGTGGTTTGCATGTAAAAAATAAATAAAGTGATATTAGAAGGTCTGTTCAAGTGTGGCATGTGTTGGTTGTTTTTTAACGATGGTTGACTCATTGATGTGGTTTTACTCAGGAAGTCCAAAATTAATCAGTCTTCTGATGTAATGTGGCTAGCAATATGCAAATTTCCTTTTGCCATTTTTATGTCCATCAAAATTAGATCATTTTCACTTGTGCAGGTTTGGAATTTCTTTGTAATAAACTGGGTGAATCGTTTTGAAAAATGAGAACCTAGTTATATATATTTGAATCATTGTAGAGTTTTTCTTTACTGATGATTTTGATTTATGAGTTTTCAAGTTTTTTATTTATTGTTTTTTCTATTATTTGATTATTCGAATTTTCTTATATTGATAATTATTATCATTTTTTTAAAGATTATACTGTCAATGAGCATGGCCATTTATGAATGAGTTCTTATGTAAAATCTACCACCAGATTTGGCTTTGTTTTTTATTTTTCTGCCCTCGTTGAGTTGACTCCTAATTATTATCATTGGAATCATGCTGAGTAAATGGAAAAGGTTTGATGTTTGGGTGCCCTTTGTGTATAAAACTGGCAGATGTAGAGCATGATGTTTAAAATAAGAATTTTGACACTACTTTTGATGTTTCCACACCCAACCAAGTTACTAAATCTCGTTGCTGACAAGTATTATTAAGCTTGATTCAAATTAGGTTCATACCATTCGGTGCATTTTGTTTAATCAATATAATGGGCTGGAAAATGTAGATATTTACTCGGATTTATAAAGAAATATTAGTTTCCTAGGCTGGCATGATGGATAAATATGGAAGAGTGTTTAAGTATTAGAACCAGTTAAGAAAATGTTTCACTGCAGGAGTTAAGGATAATCAGTTAGCATTTCCCTTGAAAGGAATGAGAGAAATCTTTGAGCTTTTAGGCGAACAAATGGCCAAGGCAACCTATTCACTTGCCTATCTTTCGAGTCGACTTCATTAACTTGACCATTTTTAAAAAATGGGTCAACCACATTAGCTGGAAAAAATCGTCCAAATTGGTCACGATGATTGGCTTGAAAAAGTCGTCCAATATGGCAAGGAACATTACACATACTCGGGCCATCCATCTCAGATAAGCACGAGTGTAGAGGAGCAGATTGGATACCTGGATAATTAAGAGTGTTGCTCTCTTCTCTCTTACTTGAATGAATTGCTTGTTGCTTCCCCTTATTGACTGAGATAACATTGACTTGGTAGGATGGAGCTGATGCACTTGTAGAAGCATTCTCCTTTGGAGAGTCCTTCGAATAATGATCCATTGTATCCGGACAATACTTGTAAGGTGGAGAACCTTCTGGGAGGGAGCATTTCCCTTGAAAATGCCCATATTCGCCGCATCTGTAACACATTATAGGATGAGCTGGTCTTCTAAATGGAGGTTTCCTTTCATTAGAAGAGTTTACCTGAGTAATGATATACATGCTTTCGACTTGAAATCTTGGATTTGGTGATAGGGGCTGATTTACGGATACACTTGGTGACACCCAATTCGCTTGCATACTGTATCGGTGAAAATGAAGGAGACTAGTCTTGGAACCAGCAAGTAGTATAAAGAAGAATTCATTCCAGCAGTTGGTCTTTTTACAAAATTGGTCTTCGTCCACTTACAAACTGGTCTTGGTCTTTTTACAAAATTGGTCTTTTTAGCATTCGTCCACTTACAAACTGGACTGGTTTTTTAAAAACTCAGCTTGGAAGATGAATTGGCAAATTGGTCTTTTTATTGCTGATGGGACCTATCTCTCAGTTAGTCCTTTGGATCTTACCAGAAGATGAAGTGGAAAGCAATGAGTTAGAGAGTGGGCGGCTTGGCAGAGTACCGAACTTGGCAGGTGACAGAGTACCGGACTTGGCAGGTTGCAGAGAGCCTGACTTGCCAGAGTACCAAAAAAGTGGAAGGAGTGGAGGAGTAAAGGAGTGATGGAGTAACCGCTCGCGATAGCAGCCTATATAAAGAACCCTTTCGGATACATTGAGAGACATGAGAGACTATACCCGGAAGAGGATATACGATACAAAAGAGATAGAAGACATAGACAAGTGAAGGTACTTGGAAAGGGCGTCTAACCTTTGTGGAGGAGCTCAGTGGACAAGAGGCTTTGGTCTTGTCGCCGAGCACAAGCAGAGTAAGTCACTAGACTGAGTGCTCGAAGAGGCTAGTATACTTCCAGTACTATGAGAAGCCTTATCATTTGAGAGCCAGTTTGTTGTAGCTGAGAGTTAGTCACAGAGAAGTGAGTGAAGTGATTATTTGTCCACTTAAATCGTCTTTTTGTACACTTCCATGCTGCCATTAATGGAGAGATGCTTTTGCGAGCTTGTAGTCTATTTTTGCCGTCATTTATGTGACTTATTTACCTTGTGAACTATTGATCTGTCTAATTTATATTCTATCGGACTACTGAGTGTGCAAAGAAGCACATAGTGCATACTGCACTGAGAAAAAGAACCCACCTCGAGCACAGCAGAACAAGAATTTCGTCTCAAGGTGCTCAATTTGGCATGCCCGGTGGGCCCTGATTTGCATCTTCGTTGAGAAATTACTCTTTAGCGCTTGAGTAAGTCCATGAAGTCTCTCCAATTCGTCTCTTTAAAATTGGTCTTGAGAAATTACTCTTCAGCGCTTGAGTAAGTCCCTGAAGTCTCTCCAATTGGTCTCTTTAAAATTGGTCTCTCCAATTGGTCTCTTGAATAAGTCCCTTTGGTCTCTCAAATTGGTCTGTCCAATTCGTCCTTTAGTTGGTCCTTTCTTAGGACACACGGGATATCATAGAAATTTCATCAAGATGTATGCAGATGTAGCAGAGGCTCTCTCGAGGCTAAGAGGAAAATTAGTCCCATTTACATCGACCGAGGAAGAGGAATCGGCATTCGAACTTCTCAAAAGAAAGCTAGTAAGTGCACCAATTCCTATAGTTCCGGATTGGGATTTGCCCTTTCATGTGCATGTGGATGCAAGTTCCACTGCTGTAGGTGCAATACTTGCACAACCAAGCACTGAACATAAATTGGACAGACCTATTCACTATGCAAGTAGGATTCTCTGTAAGGCTGAACGCAACTACAACACTACAGAAAGGGAGGCATTGGCTATAGTATTCGCTTTAAAGAAGTTTAGACATTACATTTTGGGTGTTCATTTCGTGGTAATCACAGATCATCAAGCTATTAAGTACCTGCTCAATAAGCCTAATCTCGTAGGCATTTGGCCGCATGTGGAGGTGGTTATTACTTTTCCAGGAATTCGACTTTGAAGTAGTACAGAAGCCTGGAAGAAACCATGTGATGGTGGTTCATCTGTCTCGTATAGAAGTAAATAAGGAAGAAAAAGGGATAGAAGACGATCTCCCGGACCACCATCTCTTCCAAGTGAGCACTTATCCCTCTTGGTACAATGAAATGGTTCAATTCTTGTCTACCGGTGTGTGTCCCTCACATATGACACCACTAAATAAAAGGAGGCTTTTAATTAAAAGTAGAAGTTTCACCATGATCGGAGGAAACCTTTTCAAAATAGGAGCAGATGGAATAATTAGAAGGTGTGTATACCCTGAACAAGTCACTCCCATTTTAGAATTTGCTCATTGTGGACCAGCCTCATGTCATTATCAAGGACACATCACAGCTCAAAGAATCTTACAAGTGGTCTATGGTGGCCCTATATTTTCAGAGATGCTTGCAAGATGGCCAAATCATGTGATACTTGTCAAAGATGCGGTCCTAAACCTTCAAAACTCAATAATAGGCCTTTAACAATTGCTATAGCATGGCAACCATTTGAGCGATGGGGGCTAGATTTTGTGGGTCCCATATATCCAATGGCCCACCCATTGAAGGCTAAATACCTACTAGTAGCAACGGATTATGTGACTAAATGGGCAGAAGTAATTGCCTCGGTTGACTTCACCTCAGAGACGGTGGCTGCGGCTGCCTTTCTATATGAACACATCTTCTCTAGGTATGGATGTCCCATTGAAATCACTACAGATCAAGGTACACACTTTGTCAATAAAATTTTGGCTACTATTTTTATGGAGTACCAAGTTTTCCACAAGAAGTCGTGTGCTTACTACCCTAGAGCTAATGGTCAAGCAAAAAGCACAAACAAAGTGCTTACTTCCCTATTGAAAAAAATGTGCCACCAACAACCTACTACATGGGGAGTCGCATACTTAGGAGTACTTTGGGCCTATAGAGCCGCCTACAAAGCTAGAACTGGGCATACTTCTTTTCAACTTTTGTATGGCATTGAGGCTATAGCTCCATTCGAACTCATTGAAGGATCTGCTAGGATGGGGACACGCAAGGTTCAACATTGGATCAAGCAAGCTCAATATGCGAGAGTCCACCTAGTGGAAGAACTCATGGAGAGGGCCCAAGAACACATAAGCAAGAATCAGTTAAGAAGAAAATCCTATCATGACCGTCACCTCTGGGAAAGACCAATTAAGGAACAATCATTGGTGTTGCAATATCAACCAAGTCTGACCAACAAGAAGGAGAAAAAACTCTTCACGGGTTTGAAGGGGCCTTACAAGGTGGTGAGACTCCTCCCTCAAGGAGCTTTCCAATTAGCAACTCTACAAGGAATGCTTCTTCCACTGGTAAATGCCTCTAGAGTTAAACCCTATCTACTGTAAAATCTACTATGCTACAGGTATAAATTGTAAATATAATTGGTCTTTTTTCCTAGTTATTTCCTTTGGTCTTTTTCCTTTGGTTTTTTCTTGGTCTTTGGTCTTTTCAAAGTCCTAGTTTTTTTCTAGTTATTCCAATTGGTTTTTTTTCAAATGGTCTTTCTATGTTGGTCTTTTTCAATTGGTCTTTTTAATATGGTCTTTTTTCAATTGGTCTTTTTAGGTTGGTCTTTTTTCAATTGGTCTTTTTAAGTTGGTCTTTTTTCAATTGGTTTTCTTAGGTTGGTCTTTTTAAGTTGGTCTTTTTTCAATTGGTCTTTTTATGTTTGTCTTTTTTCAATTGGTCTTTTTAAGTTGGTCTTTTTAAGTTGATCTTTTTTTAATTGGTCTTTTTAAGTTGGTCTTTTTTCAATTGGTCTTTTTATGTTTGTCTTTTTTCAATTGGTCTTTTTAAGTTGGTCTTTTTTTTAATTGGTCTTTTTAGGTTGGTCTTTTTTCAATTGGTTTTTTTAAGTTGGTCTTTTTTCAATTGGTCTTTTTAAGTTGGTCTTTTTTCAATTGGTCTTTTTACGGTGATCTTTTTCAATTGGTCTTTTTAAGTTATTCTTTTTTCAATTGGTCTTTTTTCCGTTGGTCTTTTTTAAGTTAGTCTTTTTAAGTTCATCTTTTTTTCAATTGGTCTTTTTATGTTGATCTTTTTCAATTGGTCTTTTTAAGTTAGTCTTTTTCCAATTGGCCTTTTTCCCGTTTGTCTTTTTAAGTTGGTCTTTTTAACTTGGTCTTTTTTTAATTGGTCTCTCAAGTGGTCTTTTAGTGGTCTTTCAAGTCGTTCTTTTTGGTCCATCCATTTTTCTCCACGCTGGTCCAGGTGAGGTCTTTCTCCTAGCATCCTACAGCCATAGGCAAGCGAGCTTCACAAGCAAGTAAGGTGTTCATCCTTCTCCATCATCTGTTGGTTCTCTCATCCTTCTCCATGAGGTCGCTTCCCACCGTCTCTCTTTGATCCATAAGTAAATTTCAGTGAAGCACCCCTCCTATGCATCCATCCCATCCCAGTAGTAACGAACAATCGATCCCAGCTGCTCCTCTAGTCCTTCTCCATGCGCCTACATACATCGCCCTCTTCAGACCATGAGCAAGAGAGCTTTTGCTTCTTTCATCCTATTGCTCCTCTCGTCCCCCACTACCGCAATCAAGCATAATTCACATATGCCCGTTTGTTCCAGTGCTGTCCACTATCGCTTGCTGTTCAGCTCAGCCGCCTAATGACTCGGCCGAGCAAGAGGGAGTACTCTATGCGATCGACCCACATCAATATTGCTACCTAACAAGTCCCACGAGCACAGGGAAGATGAATGTCGGGAGACGGATGAAGATGAAGGTTCCACTGACAACCAAGGGTCTGAATTTGTGCCCTCCTAATCCCTCAAATCTATATCGGCTTCACAAAGGACGAGCAAGACATAACTCCATCGATAGTCAATGTGCTGACAAAGGATTATTCATTCAGGCACACTCAGATCTTCCAGCTGAACGAGAAAGGCTTTCCCACCTGTACTCTCCCGAACAATTGACTACCATGGGCCTCCACGAGTTTTCACAGGTACCTCTCTCAGACCAGCCCGACCACATGGAGGTGATAGACTTCTTCAAGCATTTCCCTCGATTTCCAGATGGTAAGCTTTCTCTCAGAATCCTTGAACTAGCTATGGGAGCTCACACACCTACTCTCCCTGCACCTGCATCCACCTACTCTGGAATACTTGAAGGGGAGTTAGTCACTAAATGTAAGGCTGCTTTTGATGAAAAACCAGTAGCTTATGCCACAGCCACCCTCCTGCATGCATTCAAATTCTATTTCCTCCTCAGAAGTATGAAAGGAAAGCTTATCTTTACCAATTTATTTATCTACAATGGGCTGATGTGCATGCTATATTCCAAGCCTTTTCCTTACCATAAGCTACTCTGGCATTCAGTCATAGACAAGAGGAAACGTTTTGTAGCAGCATCCAATCGGGGGGCATCTACTTTCCATGTTTTTTCACCATGCATATTCACATGGCTGCGAACTCTACCCGCATTACATCCAAATTTCACCTCCCTACCATTGCCCAATCCAACAAATCCACCAAGTGAGAGGCAATCCAAAAGGTCAAGTTATGCACTTAGATCAAAGCTTCAGCCATTCAACAAAAAGCGGGCCAAAATAGTGGCAGATTCGAGGGCTTCTCTTGATAGTCTTCCTCTATCCGAGCAAGGGTATGCAAGGCCTAAGACTGGTAAGACTTTCTCTTTCCCTCCACCCACTTCCTCAAAAACACTTGATCCCACCCCACACTCTCATTCTCATTCAGACACTCCTACCACTAGCCCACCCACTCCATCCATTGTCACACCCATTCCATCCACTGCATCCATTGTCACACCCATACCATCTCACCCGACTGTCTCTACTGTACCTTCACATACTCCAAAGACCACAACCGCCACGACACCACCTACACAACCTATGCGTCAGGTGTGTGAATCCGTACCAAACCCTTAATCTCCATCACTCCCTTCACCTAACTGCTCTCCACCACATCTACCTTTTCTAGCCACCATTCCCAATCACCCTGTCACTCCCACACCACCTCTTACATCACCACCTCCTCCTACTCCCCCAATCTCGATTCCATATAATCCACCCGCCATGATCTCCTCTCTCCAACCAACACCCATCATCTCCTCTCTCCAACCAACACCCGCACATAATATCCCTTCCATACACGCTTCTTCGGCACCTTTTAGTGTTTTAGCTGATACGCTGCAGCACATGCTAGAATTATGTGAAGAAGAAAGCTCTTCCATGGACTCGCAGCTAGCAGCCTTACACCGACACCACACTAATGCCACTACCATGCACACCTTGCTCGCTTGTCTTATCAGGTACAATCAAGAACTTCGAGACCGTATGGACCACTTAGAAGAAGCACATAAAAAAGATGAGGAGCAACTACTTGGTCTGTCCCATCAGAAGAAGCTATGTGAAGAATTGAAGAAGGAAAATAAAGAATTGAAAGCACAGATCCAAATCTACAGAGACAAGTTCGAGAAGGCACATGCTTTGCATGTTATGGCTGCAGAAGTCTTCTCGGAGCAGCCATCTTCTTCAGAGAAGCCATCATCAGTGTGGCCTTCCTATCTCCCACCTAGGACTTCACCCGAGCATCAGTAGTTCTTCACTATTTACGTGGATAGTGATGATTTTGGTTCATAATGTATTGGTTGATTCTGGTTCATAATGTATTGGTTGATTCTGGTTCATAATGTATTGGTCATATTTTGTATACACACATGGACAACCTATAAGGGAAAGTTGGAATCATTTTGATTTCTCATCATTTATTGTTGTTCTTGATAACATTGTATATGTACTTTCAAAAAAAAAAAAAACAAAATAGGCAGTAACACTTCACATTACGGTAGCACTCTGGCACTTCACATTATGGCAGCACTCCAGATTGGAGCACTCTCCGAGACGGAGAGTGAAGTAGTGGGGGGCAACCTGTATAGCTGAAAATGAAAGAGACTAGTCTTGGAACCAGCATGTAGTATAAAGAAGAATTCATTCCAGCAATTGGTCTTTTTACAAAATTGGTCTTCGTCCACTTACAAACTGGTCTTGGTCTTTTTACAAAATTGGTCTTTCTAGCATTCGTCCACTTACAAACTGGACCGTTTTTTTTTTTTAACTCGGCTTGGAAGACGAATTGGAAAATTAGTCTTTTTATTGCTGGTGGGACTTATCTCTCAGTTAGTTCTTTGGATCTTACCAGAAGATGAAGTGGAAAGCAAAGAGTTAGAGAGTGGATGGCTTGGCAGAGTACCGAACTTGGCAGGTGATAGAGTACCGGACTTGGCAGGTTGCAGAGAGCCTGACTTGCCAGAGTACCAAAAACGTGGAAGGAGTGGAGGAGTAAAGGAGTGGTGGAGTAATCGCTTGCTATAGCAGCTTATATAAAGAACCCTTTCGGATACATTGAGAGACATGAGAGGCTATACCCGGAAGAGGATATACGATACAGGAGAGATAGAAGACATAGACAAGTGAAGGTACTGGGAAAGGGAGTCTAACCTTTGTGGAGCAGTTCAGTGGACAAGAGGCTCTAGTCTTGTCGTCGAGGACAAGAAGAGTAAGTCACTAGACTGAGTGCTCGAAGAGGCTAGTATACTTCGAGTACTCTGAGAAGCCTTAGCATTTGAGAGCTAGTTTGTTGTAGCTGAGAGTTAGTCACAGAGAAGTGAGTGAAGTGATTATTTGTCCACTCAAATCGTCTTTTTGTACACTTCCATGCTCCCATTAATGGAGAGATGCTTCTCTGAGCTTGTAGTCTATTTTTGCCGCGACTTATGTGACTTATTTACCTTGTGAACTATTGATCTGTCTAATTTATCTTCTATCGGACTACTAAGTGTGCAAAGCAGCACATAGTGCATACTGCACTCAGAAAAAGAACCCACCTCGAGCAGAGCAGAACAAGAATTTCGTCTCCACATACCCTTGGGAAAATAGCAATCCTTTGCATCATGGCCTAGTTTTCCACAAAATTGGCACACCAACCTCTCCAGACAATCTTGAGAAGAATGTCCTCATGTCTCACATATTGTGCACCAAATAGATGTTTTTAGCTCTTTTTGCATTCTAAGCTCCTCGAGTTCTTATCGTAGCAGAGCTACCGCTTCATCCCTTCCTCACCAAACAGCCTTTTCCTCTTGCAAGGTATTTTATGACTTCAAGGCTTCTAACTCTCTTCTTAGTTGTGTGAGAGGATCAGAGTGAATTCATCTCTACCTTCATGTTTTTTGAATTGGAGTCCTGCTACTACTCACTCGTAGTGCCAAGCTAGCTGATTCCAATTCTACCAATTGAAGTACTAGTGGTATGTTAAGAGCTCTACACACAAAGTGAAGGCAATGCTTGCCTACTACTCACTCGTAGTGCCAAGCTAGCTGATTCCAATTCTACCAATTGAAGTACTAGTGGTATGTTAAGAGCTCTACACACAAAGTGAAGGCAATGCTTGAGTTGTGCATTCCTTCCTCTAATCTTTCTCCCTGAGCTTGTCGTTCTTTGATGGAGAGGTCTCCTTATATAGTTTTTCTGGAAGTGAAGGGTAGCAAAAAGGACGAAATTAGTTTCTTCTTTGATCGGGTCACTGACAATTTTGGTACTCGGGAAACTTTCTTCTTGGTCCACTTCTCCTGCGTCGTCACTATCTTCCGAACTCTGGTGTTCGGTGTCATCCACCATCCCTCCATTATCCTCCGCGTGCAAGTAGTTGAAAATTTAGTCCATGTGCAGATTTGGGAAATTTAGGCGCTTTTTCAAGTGAAATAGTAGTCAAATCAAAAGTATACCATTTTCTTAAAAAAAATAGACTACTTTACAAAAGTTGGCAACCTTTGAAGTAAGTAGACTAATTTCATAAAAATGGTGAACTTTTGAGATAAGTAGACTAAACTTGTAGAAAAGGACAACTTTTGAAATGAGAAATAGTCGACTAAAGAATAGACACTACTTTGAGAAATTGGCCAACTTAGGAATTAACACGACTTAGAGAATTGGTGAAATGGGAAATTAGGCAACTTAGGAAATTGGTGAAATGGGAAATCAGGCAACTTAGGAAATTGGGGAAATGGAAAATTAAGCAACTTATGGAATCGGTGAAATGGGAGCTTAGGCAACTTAGGAAATTGGTGAAGTAG
Organism: Ceratopteris richardii; assembly: GCA_020310875.1. Classification (NCBI taxonomy): domain Eukaryota; kingdom Viridiplantae; phylum Streptophyta; class Polypodiopsida; order Polypodiales; family Pteridaceae; genus Ceratopteris; species Ceratopteris richardii. The sequence continues at coordinate 83,799,021 of CM035411.1, forward strand.
GAAATTAGGAAACTTAGGAAATTGGTGAAGTGGGAAATTACGAAACTTAGGAAATTGGTGAAGTAGGAAATTAGGCAACTTAGGAGATTAGGAATTCTCCCTCCTTAATGAACTCATGAGCTGAATCCCCTTTTCTTCATCTTACTGCTCTTTGCTTCTTCTCCTTCTCCTCTTGCTCGAAATCGAGGTAACATTTCTTTTACTTGATTTCTGCATCTCAAAAAGCAAAACATAAAATACATTATTTTAAGGGTGTATGAGAGTACCCTGCTAGTACACCACTATCAAAGAACTGATCCGATTCAACCTGAATCACAACCATACATTTAGAATGCAAAGATACATCATAATGACATGTCACAACACATGCCCAAAAATCTTGAGCCATGTTAGCTTCTTCATTTTGGATTCCTTCTTCTTTTCATTACGCTTAACAAGATTTCTACACTTATCAATAGTATGACCAGCCTTTTGGCAATATTTGCATCTCTTCTTCTTTTGCAAATCAATATCATTAGAGGAATGAATGGAAGAGGAAGGTAGAGGCTTTGGTTTTGATGAACCCTAAGCTTAACCATACTTGCTTTTCCTCTTTTGTGAGATAGCAAGTGCTTGTGTTCCCTCAATCAAACCACTTCTATTCACTTTAGATTTCTCTTCTTGCAAAGGAAGAGACACAATCTATCAAATGCATACAAATTGGGATTTCCTTTTGCAACCAAACGGAGTGTAGTGGCAAAGCTTTGAAAAGATTCTAGTAATCCTTTCAACAATGTAGAGATGGGTGATACATCCGAAATAATCTCATCTATGTTTGCCAATTGCTTTTTCAAGACCTTGATGTGTATCACATACACATCCACCTACTCATTTTTAGCCATACATACATCCTCAAGTTGCTTCCTCAAGTATGCAACACGTGATTCATTACGCACGGCATACAAAGAAGAAAGAGTGTCCCATGCTTGTCTTGATGTAGAACATGACCGAATGTGTGGAACTCTATGACGCTCCACAAAAAACGCAACTAATGCATGAGCTTGTGCATCTTTCCCATCCCATCTAAGTTGCTCTTATGTAGGTGGAAGAGTAACCGTTGTACTTGAAGAAGAAGCTCCATCTGTGACAGTAGACTGTGAAGTAGAAGAACATGCAGGCCTTCGATCTACATCTACCACCATGTTCCAAAGTTGTTGTGCAACAAGAACATGCTTCATCATGTAAAACCACATTGGATAGTTGATCCCATCAAGCTTATGTTCAGCTTGAAGCATGCCAAAAAAGTCATCACTTCCTTCCATTTCACTAAAGACCAAGAATGTGACAAAATGTTTACTTCAACTAAAGCGGAAATGAATGCTGAAATTTCATCTTAGAGTAGATAAACACAATGGTGTGCCTAGTCCACTCCTCTGGGAAGCCTTCCACTATAGTCGGATTGAAGACATATGCAATCAATGGAGCTATAGTGGAGGTTGTGTAGATAAGATGCTCCCTCTGTAATCCTATGTTATCGGCTGAACAAGCATGTTGAAGTCGTCCTATAGCCCTCTATATCATCTTTTCTGTGATGAGAGAATAGCTAGTGGGAAAAGCTCAGGTGGTTGGGTAATGAGAGGCTGATGTACCTCATATAATCTCTGAGCACAATCATGCCATGTATGTGGGTGCCCAATAGGTGTGGTCGGGAGTGGCTCTTGTAGGGTGCATCATGTTGCAATAATATCCATAGTGATTAAGAGGCGGTATAGCTAAAGCTCCTGTGCCTGCACAAAGGCTTACCTCTTCCGATGTATGAGGGTCTTCATCTGTCCCTTGGTCTCTCTCTTTGTTGGGAATTGAACTCACAACATCCCAACTAAGAGTATGATGGGCTAACCACTTGCCCCAAAAGCCATGGTTAAGGATTACTTCTTAATTGTGTCTTTTAAGGTGTGGTTCAACCATCTCCTCCTAGGGTTATGTGACATTTCTTCCCCTTAAGACTCAGCATTGTCCTCAATGCTCTTCTATCTAAGAGGGGTCCCTTCACACGTTTTGGCGCCTCCATTAGCCTCAAATTCGAGTGCATGGACCTATTTTGGACCTATCTAGCCACCCTCAGGTATCTAAATGCCCATGGGCCTTCCTTCTTGGCGAGTGTGGTCAAGCTCTTCCCAAATGCCAACGATTGAGGCTTCTTACCTCTGTCTTGCCCAAGTTCCTCACCTAGCCCAAGTTCCTAAACTACGCTCTAATACCAATGTTGGGAATTGAACTCACAAACTCCCAACTAGGAGTATGATGGGCTAACCACTTGCCCCCAAAGCCATGGTTGAGGATTACTTTGTTATCCTCTCTCTTAAGGTGTTGTTCAACCATCTCCTACTAGGGTTATGTGACACACTCTCTCTAATCTCTCCCAATGCTCATTGAGCTCATTGTCAATGCTAGAGATCTCTGCATACCTCGTTATACGAGCAATGTTGTCGCATAGTCCGAGGAGGAGGTGTGTGACGAGAGTGGGTGGTGTGTAGGAAGGAGGTGGTGGCAAATGTCTAAAGGATAGATTCTATCTGTGAGGTGAGCAGAGGTAGTAGAGTGTGAGGATGAAGCAAGAAAAGATCCTTCTCAACTTGGTCTGCATATATGTGCCTAGCTCTCGTGTGAAGTGGATGGTGGTGTGTGGGGTGTGTGTGTGGAGGTGTCTCCCTTGAGAGGGAGAGTGCAAGGTACGTTTGATTGTCCCCAATGGGTATCGGTGGGATGGTGAATAAGGTGAGTTAGGTGCATGGTCTTCCTGGATCCCATGATGTAATCTACTCTACTTCCCCATGGGCTGCATGTTGCCGGTGTGTGTCTTGTGGTGTCTCCCTTGAGGGAGAGTGGGATGAGGTATGTGTGGTCTGCCCCAATGGGTATGGATGGGATGGTGAATGAGTTGCGTAGGTGGATGGCCTCCCTACATCGTCATGGCATAATCTACTCTACTTCCCCTACCATTTGGGATTGAGTTTGGCATGCATGTTAATCCTCCTCAGGTAGGCCACTGAGCCATCGGGTTATGAATAAAGAGATTATGTAGAGAGCTTAGTCTGAGTAGGTGAGCACCATAGTGTGTGCGTAGGATGGGCTGAAGCTCAAGCTGTAGGCTCCTCGTGTATGGTAGGTAGTACTTGTGGGTCCTTTGGGTCAAATGTCTCACACTGATCACGGCCCGCCTTGGCATTGAAGTCTCCTATAAGAAAGACTTCCCTAATGCAGAGTACTATGTAATCTCCTCCAATAAAAAGGTTTATGGTGAGTCATCCTCTTGATCTATGATAGCGAACCGCGAGAGAGGAGGAGCAAAGTAGCATAATGCTATATAGATGATCGGCTCCTCTGACATTTGTAGTCGGATCCAAAGATATATGGCTTGTGAATCACGTGAGACTATCTGTATCTTGCTTTGAAGCCCATCTCTAAAGAGTATAGCTACTCCTCCCGATCCTCTCGTAGTGTGCTAGCATGTACACTCCCTTTATGTGGACTCCCACAGGAAACCTTCGACTTAAACCTTGAACTCAATATAGACTCGAGTCACGGATCTCATGTGTCTCTGTCAATATAATGATATCTCTACCTTTGTGCATCTCCTCCAACCTCTCTGGGCATGTCCATAGATCTCCATTGCAGTTCCAAAGTGCAAGGTGTATCTCCTCCAGTGTCTCAGAGGCCCCGAGTCCCTATGGGATAGCCTTGCCATCAATGATGACAAGGCCATCTCTGTATGATGCCGTCTTTTTACTTTGCGAGCTTGGTGTACCCTCGGCATGCATGTGCGGCGATGTGCTACTTGCATTGGTGTGACATTATCATCAAGGTAGATTTGGGAAGGGGGGAGAGGGGAACTCAATTGCTCTGAAAATCACCCTCTTCGGAGGAAAGTGAACCTTACATCTTCAGAGCCGAAGTGTAGAATGAGAGCTCTCTTCTTCATGGGATCTCGTCCTTCTCTCCAAGACTTGATGAACAGGGGGGCTCCTCTTGGTAGTGGAGATTCTTGCATAGTGGCTTCCCATCGGACCCAGGGCTAGAGCCCTCTTTTTCTACAATGCCCGTGATGTGTACATTGAGACGGTGGGCTTGTCTCATCTTCTCTTCCTCAAGGGTGGTGTGTACGATGAGGCATTCTTCCTTTTGTGCCTCTTCTTTTGCTTCCTTTCTTATGTTCTTCTTCACTATGTTGATCCATCCCTCTCTGATAGCTTCTAGCTTGTCTTTCATGCTCATGATCAAGGCTTTGGTGACTTCTTCCTTGAGAGCTTCCATCTTGCTCATATTAATCTCCCCTTCTTTAGATTTTATTAGAGACATCAAAGCTTTGCAGAGCTCCAATTCCTCTCTCATGTTCCCTCTCTCCTTACCCCATTCTTATTTCTCCTTCTTCCCCTCTCTCTCCCACTCTTGTATCTCTTTCTTCCATGCTTCCCTCTCCTTGTGATAGGTTTGTGCTTCTTTCTCGAGCTTTGAGAGGTTGTTAATGATGGTTTTGATAGTGGAGTCCACCATCTTCTTGTTTTCTTTGATGGCTATGGTGAGCTTGTACTGAGAGAGAGAGAGAGAGAGAGAGAGAGAGAGAGAGAGAGAGAGAGAGAGAGAGAGAGAGAGAGAGAGAGAGAGAGAGAGAGAGAGAGAGAGAGAGACAGAGAGAAAGAAAGAGTTTTTACATCTATCTATGAGACAAATCAATGTACATGGGTGTAACTTCTGCCAATCAGGAAAGATAAAAGTTTTGAAAAAGAAACTGGTAAAGCTGAAATAGGTCTCCCTAGTATGCACGTGGAGATATCCATGAAAGTTTGGAGAGAGGGGGGGGGCTGTATGGATTGCTATATGTATAATAGTCTATATGCAAAAGGGTAGTACAAGCATGAGAATGCATCTAAACGACTAACTAGCTCCATCTTGTAGTAGTGGGCGGGTGTAAGATGTGGTACATAGGGGGAGGTGGAGTCAGGGCTGCCCTGATGGCTGCAGCGGGATCAGCAATGAGCTTGGATGGTCTCTCCTCCATGGCGTGATGGTCAAGAGCCTTGATCTCTGCAATCTAGTGTCGGTGAAGTCTCGGGCCCAATATATAGCACGGGGTCATCTCCTAGCTTGAGAGGTCTGAGCTTGCCAAAGAATCATCCCTCTCGATGTGTGAGCTGAGGGGGGGAGGGTTGCTGCACATCGTGGAACAAAGAAGTCAGTGAGCAGACTCTGTCTTCCTCCTTCCAGGGCTCCTCTAGTAGGCTTGAGTAGGGAATCTCTATGACTTTGAATCTCTAGTAAGAATCACCCGAGTTGTCGCTGATCCCTAGAGTCCATGATCTCTTGGAGGGTGGGCTTCCATGTAAACAGAGTCTTGTATCTGCCTCTGATGTCATCATATGCACTACATCTGAATACAAAGTGCTTCTCATCCTCCATCTCTACTCTGCATATCCTTCATATCCACTCCTCTCTGGGAATGTCTCCGGCTCTGCCCATCTCAATCTTTGGGAGAGTGAAGTTGCTGAAAGTGCCAGAATTGTTAGTGAGCCTGCAAAGGGAAGAAACTAATTTTGTCCCTTTTGCTACCCTTAAGCTCCTATTAGTCCTAGAAAAACTATGTTAGAAGACCTCTCCATAAAAAAAAAAAAAATAGAAGCTGAGCGAGACACTAGAGGGAATGCACAGTTGAAGTATTGCTCTCTGCTTTTTTGTGTGTGTAGAGCTCTTAGCCTATCACTAGTACTTCATTAGGTAGAATAGGAATCAGCTAGCTTGGCACTGTGAGTGACACTAAGCAAGGAGTGGTTGGCTATTCTTCTCTTGAGTGGCTCACTTGGGAAGGTTAGAAACTTGTGAATGTATACTTGTAGAATTCAGATCTAGCAAATAGAGTGAATGTGTATTCTTATGTCTCTTGTTGGTTGCTCAAAAGTTTGTACTATCATCTCTTTCAGCTGTGTGTACTCATAATTTCAGCATCTTTCTCTAGTATCAGTGTCACTGTATGTGCTATTCTTCCCTGTTGAGTCTTCAAATTGCAACCCATAGTGCATACTGCACTTGAGAGGACACACCACATTGAGCAATAGATGAAGAAATTGATCTATAGGTGCTCAATTTCGCACGCCCAATGGGACATTGTTTGCAATTTGAACTTTTTAAAAGCTCAACCCTTAGTAGAACAAGTTGATGAAGAGTGTTAAAGCGATAATCTATGACTCATACTCCCTCCAACAATAAGCAAGGATCTCCTAGTCCCATAAAAACTCCCATAAGGAGCTATCAATGGAACAGGTTTCACTACATCCCTCCTAGAGCTCCACCACATCCATTTCCACTCCCTGACGCATCCTCATCACAAGGTGTATCCGATCATCCATCAATGCCTCCTCCAATGGACATGGAAGACAACCAAGAAGAACAACCTACAACGATCAGGGACGATTTGACTAATCTGCTCTCTAGGATCAACATCAAATTTTCTTCCTTCAAGGAAGCTCCCCATGTGGATGCATACGATCATATCAAAAGATTCCTATCCCTATGTAAAAGTAGGGGTTTAGATGAGCGAGAAGATGCTTTCCTTGCCCTGTTTCGAGCCACTCTTGAAGGGCTCACGAATCGATGGGTATAGTCAATACGATAAAGGACCCTTCACCTCTTGGGAAGCTCTTGAAACTGCATTCACAAGTACGTTTACACCAAGTAAACCCATAGAGCGGACTCTTGATTAGTTGGAAAAACTTTAACTACAAAAGGGAGAGGCATTCTTTGAATTGATGACAAGGGTGAAGTCTTTAGTTTCTCATCTTCATGACAATCAAGGGGATTTTCTAGTCAAGAAAGAAGGCTTTACCAAAAAGTTCTCGACAAAAGCTTAGAGAGTTACTACAAGCTGATGCATCTTTGAAAGAGTTTGAAGCTCGAGCCTCAAGGATTGAAATGGCAAGACACTAGTTCAAAGAACATGAAGGTATGGATGAATTCACATATGATCCTCTTACAGAATAAAGAAAAGAGTTAGAAGCATTGAAGTTATAGAAAGCTTTGCAAGAGGGAAAGGTTGCTTAGCAAGGAAAGGATGAAGCTCTAGCTCAATCGCGACACGGAGGAGCTTAGAGCACAAAAAGAGGTAAAAACATCTATTTGGAGCACTATATGCAAAAAATCAGGACATTCTTCTCAAGATTGTCCAGAGAGGTTAGTGTGTCAATTTTGTGGAAAACCATGTCGTGAAGCAAGGTCATGAAGCAAGGTCATGAAGCAAGGGATTGCTATTTTCTCAAGGGTATGCAAGCCAACTGAGCATCACCAAATGTACTTGTAATTCAGCCCCTATTACCAAATCCAAGATTTCAAGTGGAAAGCATGTATACCATCACTAAGGTAAACTCTTCTAATGAAAGGAAACCTCCATTTAGAAGACCAACACGTCCTATAATGTGCTATAGATGTGGCGAATATGGGCACTTTCAAGGAAAATGCTCCCTCCGAGAAGGGACTCCACCTTGCGGGTATTGCCAGGATAGAATGGATCATTACTCAAAGGATTGTCCAAGGCAGAAGTGAGAAAGAAGGAAGCAATACCAAGGTCTGTCTAGGTATTGCACACTTTTATTGAGACTCTACTAATTCATCTCAGAAAAATGAACCTCCTAAGCATGATGCTCCTTGACGATTCGAACGATTTTCCCAAGCTAATGAAGTTGATCCATTTTTTAAAAATGGTCAAGTTAATATAGTTGACCCATTTTTTAAATTGGTCAAGTGAATGAAGTTGACAGGAAAAATGGGCAAGTTAATAAAGTTGACCGTTTTTTTCAAAATAAAGTCGAGCAAGTTTTGAAAAGTGGTCAACTTGAAGTTGCCCAATTTTTAAAAAATGATCCACTTAATGAATTTGATAAAAAGTTTCTACTAAGAAATGGACGACTTTTGAAGTGGACCTATTTCCCTAGATTAGCCCAATTCAAGCCACTCCAATAAGTGATCCTGATCAACTTCATGGAGTTGTTCCCCTGCACAACTATGGTTTAGAAAAGGTAACCCGAAGCTATGCTCGAGAATCTAAACCTGTTGTGCACATTCAATAGAGAGAAGAAGAAAATCAGGAATTCAATGCCAATCCATCTTCCAGCAAAGGCAAAGATCTTGCAAGAAAAGATCCAAGTATGAAAAATTTTGAAGTCTTGCAAGAAATGGACAAGGTTTTTGAAGACCTGTTATTGAGTACATGCCTGAAGAGCCTCTCCTTGGGAATTGTGTCGAAGGCTTTGCAAGAAGTCCACAAAGAAGCAGTATAATCTCCTCTTCCTCACGATCATGCATCTCATAGTGAAGATGTGGTCAATGTTAGAGTAATCTAGTCTAAATCTTGCCTGTCCTAGAGCTGTGAGACTCTTCCTCTTTGCAAGAGCGCTAAACTCTATCTCTAGCACTGCCCCATATAACTTGGCCAGTATGGGGCCAATCTCGATTGTCCGGTATGTGGCTGGATCCATAACATCATCTGACTAATGAATGGGCACAATGGTGTGCTCGGTCCATGAGTCAAGGAAACCTTCAACCAATGGTTGAAGAGGTGGGCAATTAGGGGTGCTAGAGTTGTGAATCCATAGATGAGATGTTCTGCTTGTAAACCGAACTGGTTATGGGCCCTGCCATGTTGTAGATGGTCAACGGAGCGACTCACCATAGTGGATGTGAAGATGTCAGAGGTAGTGTGGACTCAGCTCTGTTGCCTGGGAATGGGGGGCTGGTCCGGGACCTGGTATAGGCTCTCTGCATAGCTATGCCAAGTGTTGAGGTCTCGAATGGGTGTCTGTTGTCTCCTCTATCTTAGATGTCGCCACGCCACTGCACTATCCCGGCTCATGAGCAAATGCTAGATATCCCAATACTATCTCTCCTCCCATTCCCGTTGCTACAGGTAAGGCTTTGCATGCAGCGTTGTGCCTATGTGTGTGTAATATCCCCTTTGTGATCTAAGATCCGTAGATGCTTCCTTAGCTCCCGACAGCTCTATCATACCAACGGTCTTGGGGCATGGATCCTGTGCATGGAGGGTGTGTATGTGTGCGGTGTGCAAAGCTATGTAGAGCTGAGTCATGTAGGATGGTGATGATTTGTGATGTCAATGTGCCCAAGGGTGAAAGCGGATCGAGGGAAAGTAGGCGGGTATGTAAGTGGTGTGCATAAACATGTGAGAGCGGATCGAGGGAAAGTAGGCGAGTGTTAAAGTGGTGTTCAATTCGTTTAAATGTGAAATGTAATGTTTTATGTTTTGAGTTCACATTGAGTTTGTGTGTTTTGATGTTTTTTTAGTTTTAATGTTTTATGGGTTTTAACTTGCTGGAGTTGATTATGTTTTTGATGTTTTAAGTTTTAATGTGTTCAATGTCTGTATATTAATATTTTTGTTTGTTTGTTTGTTCTTTTTTTCAATGTTTTATTTTAATGCGGTGAGTTGTTAAATGCAATGTTGGTGTAATGCAAGTGTAATGTGGTGTAATATGGTGTAATGCAAGTGTAACATGGTGTAATATAGTGTATTGCAAGTGAATAGGGTGTAATCTGGTGCAATCAAAATGTAATGTGGTGTACTATGGTGAAATCGCGGTGTAATGCGGTGTAATGACTGTGTAGTAAGGTGTAATCACGGCGTAACGCAGTGAAATCGCGGTGTAATGTAGTCTAATGTGGTGTAATCATGGTATAATGTGATGTAATGTGATGTAATCCGATGTAATCATGTTTGGTGTGGTATAATTTAGTGTAATGTGGTGTAATATGGTCTAATCGTGGTTTAGTAGTTGTAATGTGGTGTAATATTCTGTAATCTTGGTTAATGTGAGGTAATGGAGACTACACGAGGGGTAATGATAATGGGACGAAAACTAATGACGTGCAAGATCTCTATTGGAAGCATCCCCCGCCGAAATGTTCGTAGATGGAGTTTCAGATGTCTGATCGACATGATTCAAGATTTGCTTTGGGATTTTGGCATGTTCTGAACGTGTTGACGCATTGAGAATTTCCAAATTCCCAAGCATGGGGGAGGTATGAGGGGAGAGATGCACGAGGGGTGAGGGGTTGGAGAAGTTATACAAAGGAATGAGATGAACTAAACCTACTAGTAAACTATGCTCTAGGTCCATACTTCCGTAGAAACAAAATGAGGTCATGAACCATATTCCAACAAAATGAAAAGCTAACCGAGGTTTTGGACTTCTTGGTGGAGAAAATGAAGTCCCTCGACCACGCCATTGATCACCTTTCCGTGAGGATAACAATGGATGCTTTCCTCCTTCACCACACATCTCAAGTCGTGGTCCACACCAATGTCTTTCCCTTCCCATGCAAGTGTATCAGAGAAAGGCCTTATGTACTCCCATGGCCTCTCCAAGAGTAGAGGATCTTGCAAGTGCTGTCTTGGAAGAGCTATTTGCCCGGTGCCTGAGTAAGCATCATCCACAAGATCTTGGTCTTGATCATCATTGACAAGTTCATGGTCTTCAATAATCTGTTTCGTGGTGACAAGCACTTGATCACCCAAAGATTTTTAGATGCTTTCTTGATTGAATGGATCTGCTTTTGCAAGACAAGGTGAACTCAGGAAGCACACAAAGGAGTCCATTCCTCACAAGGTGATTCAAGACACTAGAACTAAGTCACCGAATCCCTGTCGTCCCACTGCACGTGCGAAAATTTGTAGATGGTGGGGGGTCGATCTTAAGGGGCAGGGAGGATTATTCACGAGTAATCCCACACTTCTCACAAAGGCTGAGTTGGTTGAAGTCACCGATGGGCATATCTTGGCCTTCCATCATGATACATTGGAGAGAACCATCTATCGGATCCTGATTACATAAAAAATGAGGAGAAGAGAGTGGGGAATCGCCATCGCATCCAAGAAGGAAAGAGGGAGAGGTAATTTTACACAAGTGCTTTTGGAGACTGCCTCGGATATGCCTTTGGGTTAGGTGCACCTGCACCGGAAGGAGATACTCTAGAGAGAGAGGGATCCACCTGGAAAGAGAAGGACAAGTGGAAGAAAAGTACATGCCACCAGGAAGATAAATACATGGAATATATGCCACCAGGCAAGAGGAGAGAGAGTATATGCGTGTCAGAAAGGAGAGAAAAAGATGGTAATACATCAAAACTTCCCTCTACATATGCTTCCCATTGCATCCCAGTACATAATTGCCCATTAATTCCCCTTTCCAAGTCCCTTGAAAGTACAAAGTACGTACCTTGAAGTACAAAGTATGTATCTGAAAGTATAAAGTACCCTTTCAAGTAAAGCTGAGTACACTACGATTGTTGGAAAGTACACTTCAATCATGGGAGAGAGAGAATACGTTGGGCTCTACATAGGTTCATGTCACAAATACTATATTTTTCTCCATTGCAAAGCTATGTGTATTACAAGCTCTATTCAACGTTCACATGGTCCCCATCAAAGCTTCAAGAAGAGGAGGCCAATAATCTCTTTTGAGTTTGATTGAAATCAATCACCTAGCATTGGTGTGTATGGAAGACAACTTGGCAGGAGGTTTCTCATATCCCACGAGTTAGCATACTGCTGGTAACACAATAGAGAATGGTTATAATTATTAGGATAAATACTTTGTATCATCCACATCCCAGTTATTCATAAGAAACAGTAACAATCGTACCAGTGTGAAAAGTAATGATCTGATTTTGTCTTCTGTTTTTCAACTTCTTCATTCTTTTGTGTTGCTCTCGTTCTTCGTTAACACTTTGTTGCTTAATTTCTCTTTCATATATGAATAGTTTAATTATTTACAAGTTCTGTTGACAGTTTAATCGGCGTCCAAACTAAAATAGAAGAATTTTGTCACTTTGAACCGCTCACATAAAACACAGACCTGATGCTTTGTGTATTCGTTATGATGCATTTTTGTAGAATGATGTCGAGCACCATGAATAAGTTTTCTTGACATTGTCAATAATCAACCAAGAACATCAGTGAGCAGAATACTGTCTGGCATGCAATATAGCCTTTCCATGTTAGATGAACAATGTAGTTGTTCATTAGTTTAATTAGTTCAAGATTGTGCATGAGCTCTCTAATGGGAATAAAGTTGATCGTTTCAGGGAAATACTTCTGATCCAGAAGGGCTGAAGGAGATCATAGAGGCAGGAGCAATTGGGTTAAAGCTTCATGAAGATTGGGGAAGCACGCCTGCTGCCATTAAATGCTGCATGGATGTTGCTGACAAATATGACATACAGGCACTGCTCTCTCTCTCTCTGTATATGTATATATATATATATATATATATATATATATATATATATATATATATATATATATATATATATATATATATATATATATATATATATATATATATATATATATATACATATATATTTTGAAGGATACCCTTGTTCTTACTTTTCCTCTGTATCAATGTGTGTTTGCTTCTGATGTTCCCATCCCTATAATTCTTTAATTTTTCAATTGCATTACTATTGTATCTGTCTTGTTAATAACTAGAACTATTTGACGGAATAAAAGTCTTTGTGCTAACTTTACTCTCATTTCATTTAGGTTAACATACATACAGACACTTTGAATGAATCTGGATGTGTAGAGCACACAATTGAGGCTTTTGGTGGCCGTACCATCCACACTTATCACAGGTCATATTTAAACAACTAAAAACATTATCACATTTTTGTATCTGTTGTCCATGAGTTATTATCTGAAATCTCGTTACTTTAATCAGTGAAGGTGCTGGTGGTGGACATGCACCAGACATCATCCAAGTTTGTGGGATTCCAAATGTCCTTCCTTCTTCAACGAATCCAACAAGACCCTTTACTGTCAATACCATTGATGAACACCTTGATATGCTGGTAATTTTGTATGTGGTTGTAGGTTGCATACAAGAATAATCTCTTACATACATGATTTTTTAGCCAAATGTATGAGAATGTCCTCATGTAGAAACCTTGGATTGGCTTTTTCTAACTTGTCTTGTGAATGCTGGATATATTAAGCACCAATTCATGTCAGATATGACATTTACCTAGTTTCACTACATAAAACCTTGATAAAGGCACACGATCACCTATGTTTCCCTTCACAAATAAACTTTGGAATTAAAAATCGTTAAGCTGACACATTATATACATAGTTCAAGTACTTCCTCCAGCTCAGAAAGATGTTCTGTTGAAGGATGCGGGTGCAATCCTTAGTCCAAAGGCCATTTTTGTGTATACATATGTACCCCATAGAGTGACAAAGGCAGTCTTCGATTGGTCTGCAAGATTAATTGGTACTTGGTTGTGCCTCCTAAATCCGTCCATAAAGTTGTACAGAGAATGACCAACCACGTCTTCTACAACTTGTTCAGAAAAAGGAGTAGGAAATCCATCAGGAATTGCCACCTTGTTGAGAGCCCTAAAGTCCAATTTAGATTAAGAAAAAGTTGGGTTGAATTTAGTCTGGCAAATTGGTAAAAACTTAAAAAGTTGGACGAAAAAGGTAGCAAATTGGCCTAGACTAAAGAAGTTTGGACGAAAAAGCTTGGTCTGTCAAGACGAAAGAGGAGGACGAAATTGGATGAATAAGCTTAAGGAAATCGGATTAGATAAAAAAGCTTGGGATAGAGAAAAAAAATGTGGTACTTTGCTTAGAATCAAACCTACAGTTTTGAACCTGTAGGACGAACAATAAGGAGAAGAGAAGGAAGCTTGAAGAGAAAAATGCTAAGCAGAGTCTCATCCGGTGTGCCATGTCTCACCCGGTGTGCCAAATTGAGCAAATATAGAGGAAATTCTAGTTCTTCTTGTGCTTTAGGTGGGTTCTTTTACTCTATGCAGTATGCACTATGTGTGTGCTTTGCAAAATACGATAGAGATACGATAAAAGGAGAAAAGAGTCATCAAAATAAGAGGCACTGAAGCACTACTGTATCAAGCATGGACGAGGTACAATATATCGGTACAAGTACACGACAATGAACAAGGAAAAGAGTACAGGTACATAATAATGAACAATGAAAAGAGAACAATGGTTACAAATGGAAGCTTCCAATGCAAAATGGCACACAGGCCCTCTTGACTCTCTGTGTTTGTCCACCCTGAGGGACAAGATCAGAGACTCTAGTCCAAGCTCTCGGTCTTGAGGTGCTGAACCTTGGGCTGCCATCGATGCACTTCACTCAATGTTCACTTCTGTCTCTCACATATAGAAGCCACTTCTATGTTACTATGTGTTCTCTCTCTCTCTCTCTCTATCTATCTATCTATCTATCTATTTATCTATATATATATATATATATATATATATATATATATATATATATATATATATATATATATATATATATATATATATATATATATATATATATATATATATATATATATATACATATATATTTTCGCCACCCTGTTTTAGGGTTCCGCCATCCTGTGTTAGGGTTTCAGAAGCTCTGCTTTAGGGTTTTCGCCACCCTGTTTTAGGGTTTCGCCACAATATATTAGGGTTTTTCTCTCTCGAAGCTCTGCTTCAGGGTTTCCGCCACCCTATTTTAGGGTTTGTACCCTTCAGTTTTTGAGTTTTTGCACCTCGGGTTTAGGGTTTCTGCAACTTTGTCAGTTTGTTCGCTATCTGTTTCGTTTACTCAGCTTTTAGGCTTCCCCTCAATTCACATCTTCTTCCTTTAGGTTTTCTCTCTTACACTCATCTGTAATAGGTCGGGAAAATGGATATCCACACTGGTCAGTTCAGATCAGTACCTTTTTTCGAGCTGATCTTCAGAGGAGTTCCTCAAGGTTTTTTTCAGTTGTGTCAGCATATACCTTTTCTCATTAGTGCTTTTCTCTTGTGAAAGCATCAATACTTCTCTCTCTCTCTCTCTAGCCCTTACCCTAAAAAATCCAAAACCCTAAACCTAAACCTAATCTCTGAAATGGCTCCCATGGACCAGAGGGAAGTGGACGAACTCATCGCTAAAGCCCTCAAAGAGGCCAAAAAGGAAGCAGACCGCAACCTCAATATGGATATATGAAAAATGATGGAAAAGTTCAAAGGACTCGAAGAACAAGTAATGGATAAATTCAAAGGACTCGAAGAATAAGTAAAGACTCTCACAGAAGAACGAGACAATTGGAGCACAGCTTATGAGCACATGAAAGAAGAGGGGGAGATCTCCAACGTGGAGGCACTCAAAGAAGAAATAAAGAAGGAAATCAAAATGGAGGTAGAATCTACTCGAGAGTCGTGGGTGGAAGTAGTACACAAAAGGGTTAAGAGGGAAGTTATGCAGAAAGAAGAGCTCACACGAGTCCAGGATAACTTGAGGAGGAGAGGCTTCGACACACTCGAAGACTTCACATTCGGATTACGGGCCTACCCGAAGGGGCATCACGGAGGCAAACACCACTGACATTTGCCGTCGACTTGGATACGAGAGCATGCCCTTCACAGGCGCATGGAGGATTGGGAGGGATACATCACGTTTGCGAGCACTCATCCTTAAGATGAGCTCCGAGGAGGCACGGACCGCCTTTTTTAGATGTCGATCACTACTAGGTGGACTACCCGGTGGCACCCTCTACATGGACGAGGACCTCACGCGGATGCAGGTGGCACACCGACGCGCTTGCATGCCAAAGATACTCCGGGCACGCCGAGAGGGGAGAAAGGCCTTTTACAGTGATGGTAAGGTCTTCATAGATGGACACCCTATCAAATAGGGCCACGCGGCCTATGAGACATCACTACACGAGGAGACACCACTCAGAGGAGCAGTGTGGAACTTCAACGGGGCACTCTGGACATGACGAGACAGACTCGAGGAGATCCTGGCATCACATGACTTTGCGTGCATCACAGAGACACACGAGAGCCCAAAGAGAGGTCTACCATGCATTGCAGGTTTTCATTGGGAATCTGCATTTAGGACCACGACGAGACAGAGTACAACGCAAGGGTCAGGAGGTGTGGCCATCGTATTTAGACAGGAGATACAGAGCCCGATCCATATTATAGGAAGAGATGAGGAGGCACGATACATATGGGTTCGCATGGAGATAGCACAGGGGAGCTAGATTTACATTGCTATATGCTATTTCCCTCCAGGCAGATCTCGATACGTAGGACAGGATCTTGGGGGACCAATTCGAGATAGAGACTCACCATACACAACACTTTGAGATGAGATACTACATTACAACACACTAAGTGAAGTCTTCCTTATGGAGGACTTCAATGGCCGCACTCAGTCACATCAGTGCGAGGCATACAACATGGATCACCCTTATCTCATGAGGGCCAAAGACCCAGATGAGATGAGTACCATTAGAGTATCGACGGATATGGGTGAGGACACCACCGGATATGGCATACATCTACTTGACATCTACTTGAGCTAGGCAGCTGACATGAGCTCGTTATATATAACGGGATGAATCGTTAGCGAGGTTCGGGTGGACTTACTTGCTTCCCTCATGGGGGAGGTGAGAGCACAGTCGACTACATTTTAGGTACCACCTCTGGAGCTTCACTCATCCCCTCACTTAGTATTGGACGACGCCCACTTGGTGCTGACCATACATTTATCACATTCACACTTTCATCTCCTATTCCATTAGACCCTCCCTCACCCACTCAAACACACACCACGATACACTTCACACACGAGCTCTCACACGTTTATGCACACCATTTACACACCCGCCTACTCTCCCTCGATCCGCTCTCACCCTTGGACACACTTACATCACAGTTCACCACCATCCTACAAGACTGAGCTCTCTACAGCTTTCCACACCGCACACATATACACCCTCCACGCAGAGGTTCCATGCCCCAGAACCGCTGGTATGATGCAGATTGTTGTGAGCTACGGAAGCACCTACGGATTTTAGAGGATAGAGGGAATATTACACACATACAGGCATAGCGTGTCATGCAGAGCCGTACTCGCCGTAAACGGCGAGATTGGGAGGAGAGACAGTACAGGGATATTTATCATTTGCTCATGAGTTGAAACCGTGTAGTTGCATGGGGACATTTGAGAGAGAGGAGACAACAGACACTCATCCGAGACCCGAGCACTTGGCACAGCTATGCACGGAGCCTATACGAGATCCCAGACCAGCCCCCCATTCCAAGACCACAGAGCTCACGTCCTACTACCTCTGACTTCTTCACACCCACTATGGTGGGATGCTCTATTGCCCGTCTACAGCATGGCAAGGCCCTTGACCATTTCGGTTTACAGGCAGAGCACCTCATCTACAGAGGCACGACCCTTGCACCGCTCATTGCCTACCTCTTCAACCGTGCATTGATTGAAGGTTCCCTAACTCATGGACTGAGCACACCATAGTGCCCATTCATAAGTGAGGAGATATTATGGATCCAGCTACATACCGGACGATCATGATTGGCCCTATATTGGCCAAGTTATATGGGGTGGTACTAGAGACAAAGTTGAGTACTCTCGCTGAGAGGAAGAGCATGAGGGCTCCAGGACAGGCAGGTTTCAGACGTGATTACTCTACCATTGACCACATCTTCACTCTGAGATGCGTGACCACGCAAGGGTGAGGAAGACGAGATCGTATTGTTGCTTCGTGGACTTCCGCAAAGCATTTGACACTGTTCCCAGGGAACGACTCTTCAGACGACTACTTGATATCGGAGCTCCGGAGGAGATGATATGGGGGATCTATGCCTTATATGAGAGAGTATCTGGTAGAGTCATATATCCGGGGAGCTTATCTCATCCACTTGCTAGCACTATCGGGGTGAAGCAAGGATGCCCTCTTTCACCCACCCTCTTTGGTCTCTACATTGATGAGATAATGGACTACATTCAAGAGCAGGGGGATGATGGCATTGAGGTACGCGGGTCCACTGTCCATATTCTTTTATACACTCATGATATTGTACTGGTTTCAGAATCTGCAGAAGTTCTACAGCATCATCTACATGGCCTAGATGACTAATGCAGACACAGAGGGTTATCTGTGAACCTTGGTAAAACCAAGGTCATGATCTTTCATACATCAGCATAGGTACGCAGACATAGTTTGTTCACAGCAGAAGGTGGACCGATTCGGGTGGTCAGATCATATGTTTACTTGGGAGTGACATTTACAGCAGCATCAGGGGTCTTCTCTATGTCTCAGGCAGCCTGTGACCGCATCACAAGTGGGTATGCAGCACTAGCTTTGATGGAGAGACAGTGCCACCAGGCATATTTTCAAGAGCCCCACACAAACGGGTGGCTCTTCGACACTTTGGTTACGCCAACGCTCATGTATGGGGCAGCCATATGGGGAGCAGGATTAGCTACATCAGTATGGGCAGCATTAGAGAGGCCACAGATCATCATGATTGCGAGACTTATCCGCAGAAAGCCTTCAGTACCACATGATATCATTGGAGAAGAGCTCGCTGCACCACCGATGCTAGTTGAGGCACTATTCCGGATAGTATGCCTATTACACAAACTTCGGAGCATGGATACAGAGGGCATTGCTTATCGTGCTTTCCAGGCGTGGCATTAGCAGGTGACACCTCCTCATGGTATGCATAGACACAAGACTGATTGACCCACCATGGCTTTGACATAGACAGACTACCACCACTACAGTACGACTCACATGCACCCACCTACTCGCTCTCTCATCAAGAGAGGAATAGTGTCATTCGTCCGGAGATATGGCATACATACATACAAAGGACATGGGTGAGCCCTAGAGATACATTGCCACCGAAAATGCTCTATTACCGTGAGCATTTTCTACATATATCATACGAGGGCTTCATCGAGATTCCGAGATACATGCAGACATACCTACCCCACCACCTCCGAGTCGTCATTGGGCAGCTCAGGGTTTCATCACATCAACTCGAGATTGAGAGGGGTCGGTCAAGGGGAGTCCCCCGTGAGGAGAGGTGGTGCCCAGTATGCGAGATAGAGGTAGAGAGTGAGGAGCATTTTGTTATGAGATGCCGAGCATACTAAGACCTACGAGCATTGTTCCAGATAGAGGAGTCACTCCAGTTGTGCATGACTATGGAAGATCAGCGACGCTTGGGACGCTTCCTCACAGCAGCATACGAGAGGTGAGAGCGGTCACTACAGCCCACACATCAGCCACGGGTGAGTACCCAGCAGACCATTACTGAGTTCTTTGAGCGAGCTGAGCTACATCAGAGAAGTCCATCTATAGGGCTCACTCTCCACCGGGCAGCAGAACAGAGAGCACGGCGATGACCACGCATTGGAGGATATCGTCGACCACAACTATATCAGGAGGATATCTCACGCATGAGGACAGCCTACGACCACATGATGGAGCATAGGCGTACCACCACCCCTTGGGTTGTCTTCCTTTAGGAGGCACTCAGACCGCCACCGATGTACCACATACTACACCCACCTCCACCCATCACCAGTAGCTAGGGTGTTTTACTCACATTATGGATCCCCCATGTATTAGGTGGCCACTTTATGCAGAGTCAGAGCCACGTCTCCCGAGCCTTTTCCAGCCATATATTGTTTTGTGTAGGGATATACTTTTTATTTCATTTCATCTTCTACACAGGGTTACTACACTTGTACATGGTATTTGTCTCATAGGCGAAGTTTGGCCTCCAGAAGACATTAATATGACTTTCTTTCTTTCTTTCTTTCTTTTTTTTTTCTCTCTCTCTCTCTCACTCTCTCTCTCTCTCTCTCTCTCTCTCTCTCTCTGTCTCTCTCTCTCTCTCCCTTGATACCAGCTACTATCCCACCTTTTATACCTTTTATACCCGTTTGCAGTACTCACACTTTATTTTCCTTTTGGATCACAGTGGATTGGATCATACTGATGTATATGTTTTGTCTCATAGGCCGATTTTGGCCTCTAATAGACGTTAAAAAGTCTTTCTTTCTTTCTTTCTCTCTCTCTCTCTCTCTCTCTCTCTCTCTCTCTCTCTCTCTCTCTCACACACACACACACACCAGTTGTGCATGACCATTGGTGATGAGCGGAGGTTGGGACGATTCCTCAGAGCAGAGTATGAGCGTCGAGAGAAGTTGCTAATGCCCATGCATCGGACACGGATGAGTACACAGCGGACCATAACTCAGTTCTTTCAGCCCGATGGGCTACATTATACGAGCCCACCTTCTAGAGGCATGGGGCTAACGCTCCAACAAGCAGTGGCACAGAGAGCGTGACGTCGACCACATAGAGCTGGTACGGACGACCACGACTATACCATGAGGATATTTCACGCATCAGGATAGCCCATGACCACATGATGGAGCAGAGGTAGCCTTCCTTCAGGAGGCACTCAAACCGCCCCCGATGTACCACATACTCCACCCACCTCCACCTGTTACTTGTAGCTAGGATATACATATACACTCCCATCATCAGGGCCCCATGTACTAGATGGCCATTATCTGCAGAGTCAAAGCCACATCTCCCCACACACCACTACATTATTCCCACTACCTCTCCGTCACCCGGTACACTATCCTGTGGTTGTTTGCATGTTCAGCCTACACAGTTTTGTGTAGCGAGTACTTTTCCATTTTTATTTCTGCACAGGGGTTACTACGGTTGTACATGGTTTTGTCTCATAGGCCAAATTTGGCCTTCAGAAGACGTTAATATCACTTTCTTTCTTTCTTTCTCTCTCACCCATTGAGCATATAGAGTGCATACCCATAGCACCCCACACCCTTGATGCCAGCTACTATCCACTCCTTTTATACCCGTTTTCTGTACTCACACTTTATTTTCTTTTTGGTATCCCAGTGGATTGGATCATACTCATGTATATGTTTTGTCTCATAGGCCGATTTTGGCCTCTAATAGACGTTAAAAAGTCTTTCTTTCTCTCTCTCTCTCTCTCTCTCTCTCTCTCTCTCTCTCTCTCTCTCTCTCTCTCTCTCTCTCTCTCTCTCCCCCCCCCCCCCCCCCCGGTCTCTTGTTAATCAATTTCTTCTCTTTATATAAGCCACCTATGCCAGTTGGTTACTCCACTACTCTTTTACCCACCTATGTCAGTTGGTTACTCCACTACTCTTTTACCTCTACTCTCTTACCTCCATTGCTCTGACTCTCCCCGACTTTTCCGGTACTCTATCAAGTCCGTTACTCTAGCAAGTCCTTTGGCAAGTTCGGTACTCTTGCTCTTCCGGTCTCCACTTTCTCTTTCTTTGCCTGGCTAAGCCATACTTATGGTTTTGGTAGGTGCCTAGCTCGTAGTGGGCTAATAAAGACTTGTTGTCCCAAGAATTGGCTTCAAAGAATTTAGACTTTCATAATTAGTCTCTGTCTTAGACGAATTTGGGAAATTAGTCCATGAGACCAATTTTGGGGAAATTATTCTATGAGACCAATTTCCGAGAAATTAGTCTCTCCTCCCTCCAATTACACCAGAGAGACCAATTTTGGAGAGATTGTTTTCCCTTCTGAAATTAGACCAATGAGACCAATTTTGGGAAATTGGACTCTCTTCTGGGATTAGACTTACTCTAGCTATGCACACATGAATATATGTTTTGCCATGTGGAAGAGCTATGCACACAAGGGCCTATTTATGGTTTCATCTAGTATTTATTGGAAAATCACTTTCAAAGAAGGACTAATACTTTGCTATCAACTTGAAATGGATACACATATGTATGCATGCATGCATGCATGCATGCATGCATGCATGCATGCATATATATATATATATATATATATATATATATATATATATATATATATATATATATATATATATATATATATATATATATGTGTGTTTATGTATGTGTGTGTATGTATGTATGTATGTATCTATGTCTGTATGTGTGTGTGTGTGTGTGTGTGTGTATGTATGTATGTATGTATGTATGTATGTATGTATGTATGTATGTATGTATGCATGTATGCATGTCTGTGTGCATGCATGTTTTTATATACATACATATGTACGTATGTATGTATGCATGTGTGTTTGTATGCATGCATGTTTTTATATACATACATATGTATGTACTCTGTATGTATGTATGTGTGTGTGTGTATGTATGTATGTATGTATGTATGTATGTATGTATGCATGCATGCATGCATGCATGCATGTATGTATGTATGTATGTATGTATGTATGTATGTATGTATGTATATGTATGTATGTATGTATGTATGTATGTATGTATGTATGTATGTATGATCTATGTATACATGCATTCATTCATGTATGTATGTACATATGTCGGTACATCTATATGTATGTATGTATGTGTGTATATGCATATGTGTATGCATGTGTGGCCTCTTCATTCAAAGTGAGAACTACACAATCCATTTTGCAACCTTATGTTATGCTCTATATGCAGATTCTAAATTCGACAAAGCATACTCTTTGGCCTTTTCTTAGGGAGCTGAGTCCTTGTGGCAAGAAAGGAACTTCAAACAATCGTTCTAGTCTCCTAGGGAATCACTACTCTACCAATAAAGGATAGGGGTGTCCGAATTCTAGATATCCTAACTCATAGATATGTTAGGAGATGCAATCTTATTCACAAGTTCTTCAAGATTCGACAACAATGTGACAATTCTTGCTTCTATGCTGCACAAAACAAAAAGTTCACCACAAAGAAACATGGAATGTGACAACTTGATGAAAATGTTCTCGCACATGCTGTATAGAGCAACAAAATAGTACATGCCTCTTGAGTCACCATTGTGGTCCGTTTCTACATCGAATTTCATTGGCATTGGGGTTTGGATGTCATGAACGTTCCCTACATAAAAAAGGTATTTACACTTTGGGGCATCACTTCAAGAACATAGGGGATTGGATTCCTTTCCTTCAATAAAAAGAAATTATCGGTTGGGTCCATGTTATAGGAGATCATGGATATGTCTTCCTTATTTGTATCAATATATACCATGCCACCTGCTTCCCGTCAACATGGACAATGAAACAATTGGAAGTGCAGTGATCTTAGGCTCTGATTAGATGCATATGTGGGTGAATAGTATGCATCTGTGGGTGAATAGTATAGGATGCTCCTATGGGCAACCAACCACTGGAAAAGGAGAACCCGACGAGACTACTCAGCACCCCAAATCTGCCTCCTAAAGGAGGAGAGGAACTCCTCCGAAAGGCCATACCGACTTCGGACCTTAGCCTCCGTAGGAATTATAGGCGACGTGACTGGATGATCCTCTGCCCCAACTGTGCAGAGTACTAAAAGAAAGGAATAGTGTGGCTCCCCGATGGGGAAAATGGATGGGGCCACTGCCACCACCCGAGATCCTAAAGGAGGTAGGATAACACACGGGCCTCCCAAACCCGAAGATGCCAGCGCAGGTGAGCTTGAATGTCCATGAGGTCAGGATCAATGTGCCAGTCATGACCACGAGTGCCGACAACCCGAATTCCTTGGAAAGTGCAGTTGACCATGATCTGAGACTCCATCGTGCGGACCATCTACCCCTCCACGCCAATCTCAAAGAGAAGAGTCGCATCTTGATAAAAGCCTCAAACAGCAATGAAGACCTCGCTCTGAGAGAAGGCTCCCAATCAGGCTGCTAAAGGCAAAAGATCAGGTTGGGTCCCCCAATCCCTTGGAATAGCCTCCTCAATGTCCCTGATCATCTGAGGCACACCACGCATCCCCATACAATGGTTGTGTTGTCGTGCCTCGGTGAGGCTCCTAAAGTTGATCCAATCGGCCACACTACGCCAAGGACCTCTAGCAAACTCTCCCCAAAAAACATGAGGCTGAAATCCAATCATAAACCCTCTCTCCGTACGAATGAGAGGATTCCAAATAATGAGCTCACGGAGCAGTGCAGAACACAAGGAAGAGATCTGGACAAGAGGAGGCTGCAACTCCTCCCAAGTCCGCAAAATAGTGCATGCAAAGCAATCCTCACTCTGCCTTGAGAATCCCATATGCCTCATCTAAGCGAAAATCCATATGATCTCAGGTTGCCAAGGACCTCTAGTAGTAGGTGCAAAGAGGACCAATCTTTGATGAAGAAAATCCTTCGAGGGCTTCGGGCTAGGAAGCAAACCATGAACAACAGATTTGCCCTGCAAGGAGTGGCTCTGGAAGGCAGGGTCACAAGGCCACTATGCTCCATAGGAAGGGTGATGAGATGCCAACCTACCTTAGCCGGTGTGGATTTGCTATCCCGGCCAAACCATAAAAAGTTCCTTATTAGATGCTCGATTTGGCTAATACAAGAGCTCGGAAAGGTCCAACAGGAGGGACATACCACATCATAGCGAGCAGAACCTGGTTAACCACCACAACCCTCTTAGCCAAGAACAATCAAGCAGAGCTCGAGTACAGTAATTTCCTCTTGCTGGTGAGGAGGAGAGGCGAGATTCGCTCCTTAGGCGAGAGTTGAAGCCCAATATGGCATCCAAGATAATGAATTGCACTGCCAAGGGGGATCCACTAAAACTGAGCACAAGGAAGCCAACTAGGGCGATCATATGAGCCAATCCTGAAACCATAAGACATGTGCCAATTGATCTTGGCACTAGAGGCATCACAAAATCTATCCAAAGCATACTGAAACTTGGTCAAATTGGCCTCATGGCCCTACAAGTAAACGACATATCATCAACAGTTTTAGCATCTAGCATCTCAACATCTAGCAAAAAAATCATCTCTAACAGGAAGCATGATACCCTGTAACCTAGTGTCTTGAGGAGACAAAAAAGCACTCATGGCCTCATCAAAGAAGAGAAACAAAGTAGGACCCAAAGGACAGCCATGTCTGACCGATCTCAAAATGGTAAATCTCTCCCCCCCGACCCCGGCCACAAGAACTTGACTATGGGCGGAATGGTAGAGGGAAGCAACACCTCTCGTCGAGCTAGTGGGGAAACCCATACAGAGCATAGTGTCATCAAGAAAAGGTGAGTCAACTTGATCATAGGTTTTCTCAAAGTCCAAATGAATAACTGCAAGAGGTGCATCCTGCATCCGGGCAAGGGTAAGAGCCTTTCAGAAAGTAAACATGTTTTCAAGGATACTACGATCCTTGACAAACCCAGTTTGTGTCAGATGAATCAAAGTCTCAAGCAATGGATGCAATTTCAAACTTAGAGCCTTTGCAAGAATTTGGTCGGCTGAGTTGAGAAGTGTTATCCGACACCAATGTCGGATATCATCCAAGGTCCCCACATCCTTGGGGATTAGAAAAATCAGACCCTGAGCAAGAGATGGGGGAAGGTGGCCCCCCTCTATGACCTCTTGGAAGGCAAAGCTTGATCCCATCACAAAGGATACCCCACTATCGGAGAAAAAAACTAGGTGAGAGGCCATCGGCACGCGGGCAAGTGTCTCTAGCCAAGCCACCGAATGCATCAAGAAGCTCGTTTTCTGAAAATGAGACAAGAAGCAAAGCTTGCATCTCATCGGTCACATAGTGCCGCACATGTTGAAGGACACAATGTTTGCTCTGTAGAAGAAGACTCGACATATAACAAGGTGCAGTAAAACTAATTGACAATCTCTTTGAGCTCCCTAGGCTGCACACCCAAAGATCCATCCACCCGGCGGAGCTATCCGATCCCACTATGCGCATGCCATGACCGGACCATACAGAAAAACTCATCTGAAACACGATCACCAACGTGAGTCCAATGCGAAGGAGACCTCTAGTGGAAGGAAGACAGCCTATCCTCGATCTCCCATACCTCCTGCTACATGAAGGCAAGCTGCAAGCCAATCCACTTGCAATCAGGATAGGGGCATGTTATATGTTCAATGCTCCACCCTCATTCGAGTCCACTAGTGCTCTATGATGCTCCAAGTTTTGAGGACCCCATTGAGGGGAAGCCAAGTTGCAAGCTAGACATTTTAGTGGGGTCCTCACAAGGTAATTAGATGAGGTCTATGTGACTTGATGATAGTGGCCATTGGTGGGTGTAACTCTTGGGTTAGATAGAATAATAATGGACTCTTTGGAGGGGATCCTGAGGGTAGTGGTCACAAATTCAAATCTTTTGAATTACCCACTAAAAAGTGCACCTACGCTAATTGGTGGGTGGTTAGCTAGATTCTAGGAAAAGTAAAACTTTCATCTCATTTCACCTTTGTTTCTTGAATGGTATGAGTTCCATAAGGTTCCCTCTTAGTTCAATGAAGTAGTAAATAAACTCGAGCAAGCAACCTTTACTTGCTTACCTAATTTTCTGATGATTTTGCTCCTCTCTATCCAGAGGTGTACTTTTGCTTTTATAGTTCTATTTGTACTCAATTGCCGAGCATTGTTTGCTCTCTCATTGTACTCATTTGTGTTGATTTCAGACATCATTTAGTCTCTCATGTGCCCAAGTCTCCACTTCTCCTATTGAGTGAATTTTGAGAAATTGCCAAGTTTGTGAACTTAGATCTCCCCACATAGGGAGAGAGTGTTGCAAACAAAAAGCGTGTTTTGAAGTGTATGGTTTTCATAGCTGGAACATCCATTTGCTTTGATTACAAGCTCCTTGGATAGAGCTCAAGGTCTACTTTAATTTTGAAAAGTTTCATTCTGACTCTCTATATACTTGGAGAAGAATGTCCAGAATAGTGAGCATATGCTCTGTGTGTCGGCCTAGCGGAGGGAAGCCATCTTCAATAGATGCATTGGGGTGTTAGAAACTTCCCCCCATCAACGTAAATCAGCTTAAGTTTATTTGACGAGTCTAAGGCCCGTTATGCTTGACTTGACCATTTCATAAGTTCTCTCTCTCAGGACAGCCTACGACCACATGATGGAGCATAGGTGTACCACCACCCCCTGGGTTGTCTCACGCATCAGGACAGCCTACGACCACATGATGGAGCATAGGCGTACCACCACCCCCTGGGTTGTCTTCCTTCAAGAGGCACTCAGACCACCACCGATGTACCACATACTACACCCACCTCCACCCATCACCAGTAGCTAGGGTGTTTTTACTCACACTATGGATCCCCCATGTATTAGGTGGCCACTATCTGCAGAGTCAGAGCCACGTCTCCCCGGTCTCTTTCAGCCCTATATAGCTTTGTGTAGCGATATACTTTTTATCTCATTTCATCTTCTACACAGGGTTACTACACTTGTATATGGTTTTTGTCTCATAGGCCAAGTTTGGCCTCCAGAAGACGTTAATATGACTTTCTTTCTTTCTTTCTCTCTCTCTCTCTCTCTCTCTCTCTCTCTCTCTCCCTCTCTCTCTCTCTCTCTCTCTATATATATATATATATATATATATATATATATATATATATATATATATATATATATATATATATATATACATACATACATACATACATACATACATACATACATACATACATACATACATACATACATACATACATGCATGCATGCATGCATGCATGCATGCATGCATGCATGAATGCATGCATGCATGCATGCATACATACATACATACATACATACATACATACATACATACACACACACACATACATACATACAGAGTACATACATATGTATGTATATAAAAACATGCATGCATACAAACACACATGCATACATACATACGTACATATGTATGTATATAAAAACATGCATGCACACAGACATGCATACATGCATACATACATACATACATACATACATACATACACACACACACACACATACAGACATAGATACATACATACATACATACACACACATACATAAACACATATATATATATATATATATATATATATATATATATATATATATATATATATATATATATATATATATATATATATATATATATATATATATATATATATATATATATATATATATATATATATGCATGCATGCATGCATACATATGTGTATCCATTTCAAGTTGATAGCAAAGTATTAGTCCTTCTTTGAAAGTGATTTTCCAATAAATACTAGATGAAACCATAAATAGGCCCTTGTGTGCATAGCTCTTCCACATGGCAAAACATATATTCATGTGTGCATAGCTAGAGTAAGTCTAATCCCAGAAGAGAGTCCAATTTCCCAAAATTGGTCTCATTGGTCTAATTTCAGAAGGGAAAACAATCTCTCCAAAATTGGTCTCTCTGGTGTAATTGGAGGGAGGAGAGACTAATTTCTCGGAAATTGGTCTCATAGAATAATTTCCCCAAAATTGGTCTCATGGACTAATTTCCCAAATTCGTCTAAGACAGAGACTAAT
>CM035411.1:83834736-83842236 GCA_020310875.1 Ceratopteris richardii
AGAAAGAGAGAATCAAGGGAATAGTACTCCCACTGTGTCCCCATGTATTAAAATACATGGTCCTGTCTCCGTGTTGTTTCCCTATATCCTTCCCCTTAAGAACACTCTTGGGAAGGTAAACTAAAACTGGGAAACCGTCTCTGAAGGGTGCTAACCCGTTCCCATGTAGCACTATCTTATGAACTATCTCTCCACTTTACTAAGCACTCTTTATACAAATGACTTCTTGTCCGTTTCTCTCGAGTGCGTAGTATGCTCTCATGCTCATGTGGAATAGATTGAACAGGAATAGGCTCTACTACCTCACTATCTGGAATGAGGTTGTCAGATTCACCCAGCCTTTTCTTAAGCCGACTAACATGAAAAACTGGATGGATTTGACTGTTCTCTGGAAGTTGGAGCTGGTAAGCCATCTTTCCTATTCTCTTAAGTATTTGGAATGGTCCACAATACCTAGGAGATAATTTTGGACAAGGTCCCGTCTTCATGGTTTCAGACCTAGATGGAACTCTAAAAGATAGACTTGTTCTCCTACCTCAAAGTTGATATCTCTCCTTTGAGGGTCAGCATAGGCTCTAGCTCTATCCTGAGCTCTCCTAATGTTGTCCTTAACAAGCCTAAGCATATCATTCATCTCTTCCAAGAAGTCCTTTGCAGCTTGAACTTTCTCATTCTGCAAGCCTACTGCATAAGGAGCTCTTGGCCGAAACCCATAGATAAGCATAAATGGACTATGCCCAGTGGAAGAGTGCTTGGCACTATTATATGCAAACTCTACTATAGGTAAGTACTCTTCCCAATTAGTTTGCCTTTCATTCACATATGCTCGAAGCATATCCTCTAGGATTTGGTTAACCCTTTCTGTTTGCCCATCCAACTGTGGATGCTCGGCCGTACTCATGCTAAGTCTCGAATCCAACCTTTTGAAGACCGCTCTCCAAAAGTGGCTAGTAAACTTCCTATCCCGATCGGAAACTATGTCTAAAGGAAGACCATATAACCGGTATAGGTTCTCTACAAAGAGTCTAGCCAACTCTGGTGTCTTCACTGTAGTACGTGTTGGAATAAACCTAGCCATTTTGGTTAACCTATCCACAATTACCCATACCGAGTCGTCCCCTCTCTGTGTCTTAGGTAATCCGACTATAAAGTCCATGGAGATTCTCTTCCACTTCCCATTAGGAATATCCAATGGGTGGAGTAGTCCTCCAATCCTCAACCTCTCAGCTTTATTGACCTAGCATTTATTGCACTTAAGCACATAGTCTAGGATGTCCTTATGAAGTCGAGGCCAATAAAACTGCCTCTTAACAAGATCATAAGTCTTGTTAACTCCTGGGTGTCCTGCACTAGGTGTGTCATGACACTCATACAAGATATGCCTTCTCATCTCAAGATCTCTAGGGACACACACCTTACCTTTGTATAATAGATATCCATCATGGACACTGTAGTTCTTCCACTTGAATCCTTCTTGAGTACCCGTCGATACTCCTTCCTCACTGGAAACCCGTATATCACGATACCCATTCTCTATGGCTTCCCAAATCTCGGAATATGCAGGATCAAGCCTACATTTTCCTCTATGGGACTCAAGTAGCTCGCTAGTGATCTGAGTAAAACTCAGTCAATTGAGCATAGGCATGCGGCTAAGTGAATCAGCTTCCCTTCCTATACCTAAGCTCATAATCAAACTCCTGAAGGGTCTCTTCCCATCGGGCCTTACGACCTTTAAGGTCTGTTTGATTAGAGAGCCACTTAATGCTCTCTTGATCAAACACTATCGTGACTTTGGCACCATATAAATAATGACTCCACTTCTTCAAAGCATGGACTATTGCATACAACTCCTTCTCATAGACAGAGTAATTCTTTTGAGCCGGTTCTAGTTTCTTGCTCTCAAAAGCTACTGGTCGACCATCCTGAACTAGAACCGCTCCTATGCCAAAATCACTCGCGTCAGTCTCAACCACAAATGGTTTGTTGGATCTGCTATATGTAAAAGTGGAGTTGTAGCAATTGCTACTTTCAATTTCTCCATACTTTGCTTCTGTTCGTCTCCCCAATGAAAGGCTTTCCCTTTCCCTTTAAGTTGTTCCGTCATCAGAACAGCAATCTTGGCATAGTTCTTAATGAATCTTCGATAGAAGCCTGATAAACCTAGGAAGATTTGTAGCTCTTCCAGGTTCCTTGGATGTGGCCATTCCATAATAGCCCTTACTTTTTCAGGATCCATCTTGATTCCATCTTGGGAGACTATATGCCCAAGGTATCTAACCTCTGTCTTGAAAAATTCACACTTTGATTCCTTAGCAAAGAGTGAATTTTCCCTTAGCACTTGAAATACCTTCCTCAAGTGTTCCAAGTGCTCCTCTTCTGATGCACTATAGATCAGAATATCATCTAAAAAGTCTACTACAAAATGTCCTAGATAAGGCCGTAAAACACTATTCATGAGCTTCATGAAAGTGGCAGGAGCATTGGTGAGACCAAAACGCATCACCAAGAACTCATAGTGCCCATATCTAGTCCTAAATGCAGTCTTAGGGACATCCTCTGCCCTAAT
Organism: Ceratopteris richardii; assembly: GCA_020310875.1. Classification (NCBI taxonomy): domain Eukaryota; kingdom Viridiplantae; phylum Streptophyta; class Polypodiopsida; order Polypodiales; family Pteridaceae; genus Ceratopteris; species Ceratopteris richardii. Next base: position 83,837,303 of record CM035411.1, read on the forward strand.
CCTGATCTGATGATATCCTGATCTAAGATCAAGCTTGGTAAAATACCTAGCTTGAGTAACTGATCAAGTAGGTCTTCCAATCTAGGCATTGGAAACCTATTTTTGATAGTTACCTTATTAAGTGCTCTATAATCTATACATAGTCTCATAGAGCCATCTTTCTTTTTAACTAGGAGCATTGGCGATGCCCATGGTGAGTTACTAGGTTTGATGAAGCCCTTATCTAAATAATCCTTCAATTGCTTCTCAACCTCCTTATGCTAAGAAACACTAAGCCTATAAGGTGGTCTACAAATAGGGTTAGTGTTAGTAACAACCTCTATGGCATGGGTAATGTCCCATCTCTCAGGTGGTAGCCCTCTAGGTAAGTCAGTGGGAAAAACATCTCTGTACTCAAACATAAGATCCTTAAAACTTTTAACCACACACTCTTGCAAAAAAGAATAGTAGAAAGTCCTGTTCATATTTACATTCATAGCATGAAAATATACATCAGATCTGCTCCATATTGTGACTATACAATAAAAACATGTCCTGCACATGCTGAGAATAACAGAGACTATACAACTCTAGTGATGAAATGAGAGGTGCACTAGGTACATCTCTCTCTCCCTGAATACAAACTTTACTTCCATTCTTTTCAAATTCGAGTGTGTTGTTTTGATAGCTGCGTTTAAGTGTATCTCCCAACCCCCATAGCCACTCTCTTCCTAAGACTAGATGTGTCCTCTCCATGTTCATAATTTGGAAGTCCATATAATCTGTATAATTGTGCATCTTGACTTCCAAATTGGATACCATAGTATCCCATATCCTTTTATCTTGCCCTTGCATCATAGATACAATGTATTTATGTGCACTAGGATGCTCGGGAATCTTTAATTTCTTGACCAAAGCATAGTTTATAAAATTATGAGTGGCAGAGTCATCTATCATGACCCGCATCCTGGTCCCGTATACACTACCATGCAGTTTAACTAGGTCATGTGGTCCAAACTGCGGTGACCACAATGACTAGGTCAAACAACAGGTGTGCTCTATATCCTCGTGCATCACCTCCACTCCCTTGCAGCTAGAACTTCCATGAATAGGAAGGGTCTGCACTAGGTGGACGGCCTTCTTGCCCTTTTCGGGGGCCGTACTAGACTCTGGTCCCTTTTTCTTTTCTTCCCTCTTCTTGAGTGGATAGTTCCACTGTGAATGGCTAAGAGATAGGCACCTAAAACACAGGTTCTCTTTTTTGGCCCTCTCAAACTGGTCTCTGGATAATCTAGGCCCTTGTGATCTTTGTTTTTTAATAAAAACTTTGTTTTTCCCAAAAGATAACTTCTTTTTAAATTTAGTCGTACTAAGAGGCTTGAGGGGCTGATCCGTCTCCATAGGAGTATACTGGGGACGGTTATGGTCCTCATATATTTGTGCATACTTGATCGCCTCCTCAAACGTCTTAGGCACATTCCTTCTGACTTCCCTCTTTATGGCTTTATCCAAGCCTCTAACAAACCCTCTAATCTTCTGAAAATCATCTAAGCCCTTAAGTTTCAAAATGATCTCTCTATAGTGGGATAGGTAGACCGAAAGAGACCTACCTCTCTGAGTAATCCTATCCCACTCATCCCAATTCCTCTCCTCCTCATTCTCAGGAAGAAACTCTTTTAAAAAAAGAGTCTCAAACTGAGTGAAGTCAGTGGGGATAGAGTTCGCCTCCTTAAGACTCATCCACCACTTATAAGCACGCGGGCCGAGGGAGAGACTCGCCTCTAGCACACGATACTAAGGTGGGGTGCCCTTTAATTGATGCAAATCATGCCACTTTTGTAAAAAAGTGTAGATTGCATCCTTATTCCTGTCTCGGTCATCCCCCGTAAAGGTAGGTGGCTTCAAGTCTTTTAGGAGGGGAGCTTCCCTAGAGCTCTCTCCTTTATGCTTATTAGGAAGAGAAGTATCTTTCCTAGTGAGCTCCAAAGGAATAGGAGGGGTCTCTCTTTCCTTCCTAGCTAGGAAAGAGGTGACACTAGTCTCAAGTGAGATCATTTGAGACTTAAGCTGTTGTATAAGAGATGTGATACTACCAAGATCTTTCTCTAGCTTAAGGGTTTGCTCTTTCAAATCTATGAATTGGTCACGAGTGACAAATTCATCTATAAGTTCTTCATAAGTGTACTCTTCCTGTGAAGGCTCTTTCTCTTCTAAGTTCTCTTCTATTTCTTGCCCTATCTTTACTTCTTCCATTCTAGAATCAGGATCCTCTAGTTGCTCTTTAGATGGAGAAGTGGTTTCAACTACTTGTTTGCCTTTAGTTTCCATGTTAAAGTTCCCTTCCCCTGTTTGCGAACTAGAGTATATGAAAATGAATGGAAGTAAAGCTCAAATATGCAAGAAGAAGAGAAATATATCACAAGAGCACTTCCTTGTTACAAATTTGAGTTGCGGAAGCGAAATCCAAGTGGTCCTTGAAGCTTTAGGTTGCTGATTTTGAATTCTCGCCAGGCCCAAACGAAAATTGGAAATGTCCAGTTGGTCCGGGGAGGTTCTAAACACCATAAACCATCCAAAACAACTCCAAAAACACGCAGGAATAGCCCCATCCAGGCAAACTAAGTAAAACTGAGAACTTCTGAGATTTATCAATCCTCGCCAGTCCAAGACTAGCTGCCCAGCACCTGTACTTCAAGAATTTAAGAGTATCCGAAGTGAAAAAAGTGGATTTGGAGTCCGGATGACGAAAAACTAGGCCCGGAAGTGGCCGCCTAGTTCCTGCTGAAGCTCTGCAGAGAGATTTTTGTGGGGCAAATCTCGTCCAAATCAAAGATCGATCGTTTTTTAGCGAAGCTTAGGAGTATAGCTTCGAAACGTGACCAAGATTTTTAAAATCTGATATCGTATGAGAAAGCTATGGTGCGGAGAAGTCGGGTATGTCAAGGGTAGGAAGTGAAAGAACTCATCCTCATGGATGGATGACTTTGGGAAGCTCAAAGTGATGGACTGAAGCTTCTCAAGAAAAACCCATGACCCGTAACCCTTCTCCACAGCCCGTATTACATTTATGCATCATCATTTGGCCAATATCTTGATCCATAACATAAAATTTGCCCTTCAATCTTCAAGGAAATACAAAATTCTCCCCAAATTTCAGCTTAATCTTGTTGGTGACTTCGAAAATAGCTCAGAAAGGCCGCCGATGGAGTTTTCTTATCCCATATGCAAAGTCAAAAGCGGTAGCTATGAGTATATATGTAGAGTTAGAGTCCCTCTTCTCTCATCCTAGAGAGGGGCTTGAGAGCAAGAGGAGTCCCCACTCTCTGGCGTGTACAGTCGGCTGGAGTTCTGCTACTGTCCCCGTCCGCGGGCCTATGACACCTCCATGTGCGAGTCTATATACTCCCGTCGCGTGGCGCGTCTGTCACCGTTCCTTGGCTCGGATACCAATGTTTCATAAGCTCAATGATGGCCCCTATTTTGCACAGCCCACGAGGGTATCTTCTCAGAGTTCGCGCAAGCACGGAGACCGACGTCTCTTGGAATATCCGCCCAGCCACGTACTACTCACTTAAAATCTCTCTCTCATTGATTGAGTCCAATGTTCTACACATGAGTGCCACATGGAACTCATGTGTGAATCCTCTAAATGGGTTTAAGAGGTGGTTCACACCTCCTCCATTTTATTGATTCCATATAACAATGGATTTACACAAGTTAGTTATAAGAAAGCTCTTCTTCGAGGTAAAAGAAGCAAATTCCAGTCTGGCTATTCAGCTTCTCCTTTAAATGACGCGAATCTTGCATCTCATTCTGAGGAGTATATGACTGATTATTTTGATAATATGGATATTGTTTTGCAAGGGTTAGCTCCTGCCTTGACTCACGATGAGTCCTCTCACTCTGCTCCTTTGATTTCATGAAATTAGCTACATGGAATTTGCAAGGTTTGGGACAATATGGTAAATGGACAAGGTTGTGGAGATGGATTATTAGGCAACAATTAGATGTGATGGTAATACAAGAGCACAAGAAACAGGCACGAAGGACTTTCAGTTGCGATATAATGGTATTAAAAATGAGTATTCAGGCTGCCTTTTCATTATTAGGAAGGGTATTCAATTTACAGTGCTGTTTGATGACCCGTCGGGTAGATTTATTATCTTACATTTGCTTCTACATGAGGTATCTTATATTTGCATAAATATCTATGCGCCTAACTCGCCTGGGGAAAGGATTCAGGTTTGGAAAAGCCTTTTGCAGGTAATTCAGCATTCGGTAAGCTCTCAATTATGGAAAAGCCTTTCGTATCTTGATGTGTGGGGACTTCAATATGGTTGATGCTGATGTTGACTGCACAACTACTTCCTCTCTTATCTCTTCGCAAGAAAGTGTGATTTGGAAGGAAATTCTTCATAAGCTTCACTGCAAGAACTTATGGAACTCCATTGGAGGGCATACAATCAGATACACCTTTCACTCAAGGTCACACAAGAAAGCTATGAGCAGACTTGATAGATGCTACTATTCTCATGTGCACAATTTAGATGCCACATCTTCAATGTGGATAGATGCTACGATGCTTCTTTCATATCATAACCCTTTGGTGATTGATCTTCATGAGCCTCAATGGAGCTCTTGCGTGCCGGACAAACTTTATAGAATTCCGTTGAGAATTAGTCACTCTTGATTACAGACTTCAGTGTTTAAATCTAAAGTTTGTAACTTAATTCGGCATGTACTTTCATTGAAAGTATTAGCTTATATGAAATGGGAGGTCTTTGTGCTGGGTATGCAGGACATCATTAGGGATTGTGGAAAATTCTTTTCTAATGTTCTTAGATCAGCTAACTATACTTACCATGACTGAAAGGATAGATGCAGGGCAATTACTTTCTGATAAGGAGTATAATAGATTGTGTGATGCATACACGTGCTTGCAGATAATTGAAAAT
>CM035411.1:83857236-83969736 GCA_020310875.1 Ceratopteris richardii
GGATTCACAATGCGGGGAGTGTGAAAATGCTGGAACTATCGAACTAAAAGTAGGCAAGATAAAAGAATTGAACAGATGCTGAAAGTTAACAACAAGTCACAAGGAGAAGACTCAGCTTACTGCATTAATTGCTTTGTTGGCAATACACGAGTGAATGAAGGGTAAGGGGAGGGAGCAAATTACAAGGGAATCCCGTGCACTTACGACAAATTATCAATAAATGATAATCTAAGACAGAAAATGGAGGAACCACAATACAAGGAATGCGAGGGAAGACTTCCATGCATGGAAGAGCTTTGGAATAGTCGATGAGAGGCAGGGATCCTTCACCACCAAAGCATCTACTACACTTTGGGGCACCAAACCCTCCTTGAGCTAGACCCCCACTCTCCTGAAGATTCCTATCTCCTTGCTGGTCCTCTTTGTTCCATTGTTGCCTGGGATAGCCTCCCTCAAGGGTGAAAGTGGAGTGTGAGTCTTGAGGTGAAGTTAGATGAGAATAGAGAGGAGGGGAGGGGGGGGGGAGAAGGGAGGGAGAGGGGGGGGGGGGGGGGGAGGGGGGAAGGGGGGGGGGGGGGGGGGGGGGGGAGGGGGGGGTGGGGGGGGTAGGGTGGAGAGAGAGAGAGAGAGAGAGAGAGAGAGAGAGAGAGAGAGAGAGAGACCTCCCTCAAGGGTGAAAGTGGAGTGTGAGTCTTGAGGTGAAGTTAGATGAGAATAGAGAGGGGGGGAGGGGGGGGAGAAGGGAGGGAGGGGGGGGGGGGGGGGGGGGGGGGGGGGAAGGGGGAAGGGGGGGAGAAGGGGGGGGGGGGGGGGAGAGAGAGAGAGAGAGAGAGAGAGAGAGAGAGAGAGAGAGAGAGAGAGAGAGAGAGAGAGAGAGAGAGAGAGAGAGAGAGAAAGAAAGAAAGTCATATTAACGTCTTTTGGAGGCCAAACTTGGCCTATGAGACAAAAACCATATACAAGTGTAGTAACCCTGTGTAGAAGATGAAATGAAATAAAAAGTATATCGCTACACAAAGCTATGTAGGGCTGGAAGAGGCTGGGGAGATGTGGCTGTGACTCTGAAGATAGTGGCCACCTAATACATGGGGGATCCATAATGTGAGTAAAAACACCCTAGCTACTGGTGATGGGTGGAGGTGGGTGTAGTATGTGATACATCGATGGTGGTCTGAGTGCCTCCTGAAGGAAGACAACCCAGGGGGTGGTGGTACGCCGATGCTCCATCATGTGGTCGTAGGCTGGCCCGATGCGTGAGATATCCTCCTGATATAGTCGTGGTCGACGATATCTGCCCATGCGTGGTCGGCGCCGTGCTCTCTGTGCTGCTGCCTGGTGGAGCGTGAGCCCTATAGATGGACCTCTTTGATGTAGCTCAGCTCGCTGAAAGATCTGGGTAATGGTCTGTTGGGTACTCACCCGTGTCTGGTGTGTTGGTGCAAGACAAGCCTACACACATTGGCTTGAACACTTGGAAGATTTGGATTGGAACCCATAAAGGATATCTCTATGAGAAGCAAGAGCATAGGAACCTAGTCCTATGTGATATTATCTTTTACTCCTAGTAAAAGTCTTCATGACTTGGCATCTCTTGTAATCACTTACCTACCTCATAAGTCGTGGAAATTTGAATGTTGTAATGGAGAGAATATCTCCCTACTTTTAGAGGAGAGATTCTAGGGAGCCTTAGTTTGAATTTCAAATTCAAATGAAGAACAAACTCCTATAAAAGATAAAGAAGAAAAGTCGCGGGTACTCTCACTCTAGCTCACTCCCCGAGGTAGTATTATCATTGTAACTCATTGTGTGTGAGTGCTATCTCATAGCCAACACCACAATACCTCATTTAGCTATGCTTGTCAAGCTAATGAGTTTGTACAAACACATTTATCAATAGAAATATACATTCATCATCTCTGGTATTGTCTGAGTTTTCCACTCCAAGTCTGTCAACTTCAAAGGAGCATATCTCAGGATCTACTGAACCAAATCAAGAGATCTATAGCTCATTGGAACCAGCTCAAGGTCTACTACAAGCATACAAAATCTCAGAGGATTTCATTCAGCCATTTGGGAGAAATCCGCTTCGAAGTGCACACTGGTCTGTGTTTGCAGAGTTCCTAAAAAGTCGGGGGTGATTATAATTTTGCTAAACTTATTTCTCAGTGCATAGTTTATCAATTGAAGTGATTCCACTTGTGATTGGTAGCTTACTAAGGTACATTAATACTCCCAAAAGGAATTGTTCCAATTTTAAGTGTGCTGGACACACTGAGTAAAAGACTGAGCAGGTATCACTACAGGAATAGAAAGTTTTTCTTGGTTCTTGAAGTATCAAGTTATCTGTTTTGGTTTGATCATTACCCAAACCATTTTCAAAGTACATATATGGTTTATTTGTGTCATTTGGAAGCTAAGAAAGTGTACTAAGCATATCTGAAGAGAAAAGAGGGCAGGTGTGAAGCAGGTTTTGCAGCACCAACTGATTTCCTGAGTGCATCTATCCATCACTCTCAACATGGTGTGTGGGCTGTAGTGACCGCTCTCGCCTCTCGTATGCTGCTGTGAGAAAGCGTCCCAAGCGTTGCCGGTCTCCCATAGTCATACACAACTGGAGTGACTCCTCTATCTGGAAGTGTGCTCGTAGGTCTAAGTATGATGGGCATCTGATAACAAAATGCTCCTCACTCTCTACCTTTGTCTCGCATACTGAGCACCACCTCTCCTCATGGGGGACTCCCCTGGACCGATCCCTCTCAATCTCGAGCTGATGTGATGAAACCCGGAGCTGCCCAATGAAGATTCAAAGGTGGTGGGGTAGGTATGTCTGCATGTATCTCGGAATCTCGATGAAGCCCTCGTCCGATATATGCAGAAAATGCGCACAGTAATAGAGCATTTTCGGTGGTAATGTATCCCTAAGGCTCACCCATGTCCTCTGTATGTATGTATGCCATATCTTCTGACGAATGACCTCTGCCCTAATGGCTACAGTGGGATTAGCCATCATCAGGGATCGTCTCTCCTCCATGGCGCAATGATCATGAGCCTGGGTCTCCGCAATCACGTGTCGGTGAAGTCTCAGGGCCCGATATCCTATAGCACGGCGTCGTCCCCTAGCTCGAGAGGTCTGAGCCTGCTGAAGAGTCACCCCTCTCGGTGTGTGAGCTGAGGGGGGGAGGGCTGTTGCACGTCGTGGAACAAAGAAGTCAATGAGCTGACTGTCTCCCTCCTGTCTCGGCTGCTGTAGTAGGCTGGAGTAGGGAATCTCCTTGCCTCTATATCTCTGGTAAGAATCGCCCAAGCTGTCGTTGATCTCTAGAGCCCATGATCTCTCGGAGGGTGGGCTGCCCTGTAAACAGAGTCTTGTATCTGCCTCTGATGTCATCATATGCGCTACATCTGCATACAAAGCGCTCCTCATCCTCCATCTCTACTCTGCATATCCGCTCCTCTCTGGGAATGTCTGTGGCTGTGCCCGTCTCAATCTCTAGTCGGTGTGATGAGACTCTTAATTGGCCAATCGCTACCCTCGAGCTATGAGGCATGTAAGTATGCATGTAGCATGGTCGCTGGATGAAACCGTCCGCTGATATGTCTAAGAACTGGTCTTGTAGTGTGAGAGTCTCGATCCCATGTGTGGTATGTGCCATGTCTGACTAATGTAGAGCTTCTAGAGATCCTTTCTGAGCACAACGTTCCTCTCATGACGGGAGAGGTGGATGTGAGATGAGTCTGGGTCATACTAAAAAGGCGGCAATCTGTCCATATCAAGTCCATGACTATCAAATAAGACTCTAACTTGAGTGTACCAAGCTTTCTCATATCCCGACTCTGATATCTGTATAGATGCCTCAAAAGCTCTGTGTGTGAGTCTGTCTGTAGGGAGCTCCCTCATCCTCTGAATAAAGCAGATAGTCTGGAATAGTGTGTCGACTACCATGGGTGGTGCAGCTAGCTCTGCTCTCATGATGTCATGTGGCACTGACTGTTCCCCGCGAAATAGTCGCGAGATCATACATACCTATGGCCTCTCGATCGCACTCCGCTGGGTGACTGTGAGGCCTCGGGCCCAAACTGTCGCAGCATACATCATAGCTGGTCTGACTAGTGTGTCAAATAGTAATGCTTTCGTGCGGGGCTCCTGGAAGTGTGCCTCGTGACATCTCCGCTCTAACATGGCTAAAGCTGCATATCCTCGTGTGAGTCTATCAGTGGCGGCCTGTCTCATGCGGAAGGGGCCAGGCAAGCTCGTGAACGGAGGTAGACATAGAGAGAGAGAGAGAGAGGGGGGGGAGGGAGGGAGGGAGAACCCCCCCCCTCCCCCCCTCCTCCCACCCTCTTTGGGTTGTGATACCTCCTTTCTTCATTTTGTCCCTTACCGCTGAACTGGCGAACTGCAAATATTATAGAACATTTCCGCATATGTGAAGGGTGAACCGAACAGACTGTATTAAAGTAAAATGAAAAAGAAGACAGGCTGCTTTATCATCCAGGCATAATTGCGCACCAAGCCTCTTTCAGTTGGAGTAATAAAGTCTTTAAACAAAAGTCTTCTTGGCCTCCCTCGCTCCCTGGGTTGTGATACCTCCTTTTTTCATTTTGTCCCTTACCGCTGAACTGGCAAACTGCAAATATTATAGAACATTTCTGCATATGTGAAGGGTGAACCAAACAGACTGTATTAAAGTAAAATGAAAAAGAAGACAGGCTGTTTCATCATCGAGGCATAATTGTGCACCAAACCTCTTTCAGTTGGAGTAATAAAGTCTTTAAACAAAAGTCTTCTAGCAGTGTTGCCATTACTTCTCTTTGTGCTCGTTTTTTCTGCCATGCGCATTCTCTAACAAGAATTGCTGTCATGATTTTTCTTAACCATCTGATAAAGTAATAATTTTGTTTAGAGATTTATGACTATTTTAACTTTCTACACTTGCAGATAGGGAAGATGGCAGACTTGGTTTTGTGGCATCCTGGATTTTTTGGGACAAAGCCATATATGGTCATCAAGGGAGGCACAATTGCATGGGCTCAAATGGGAGATGCAAATGCTAGCATACCTTCACCTGAACCTGTATGATCAGTGTTGTGTTTTGTGATCTTTGTTAACCAAATTTAGGACATTAAACTCAAGGTTGTCTATAATGTCTTCAGGTCGAACTGAAACCTATGTTTGGTGCATTTGGGAAGGTTTCAAGTTCCCAATCTCTTGCCTTTGTGAGTAAGGTAAATGCCTGATTTCAGTTTCCTCATTTCTTCTGCTACAGTTGTATTAATAATCAGTGTTCTTCGGGTCACTTGCTGGATAATTTGATTCAGCATACCTCATTGAACGTGCTATTAGATACTCAATACAACGGTACATATTCTGCAAGTCACTTCATGGACATTTTTAAGTGACTCCATTGTTTTTATCTTTTCCTTTGTTCAGGAATCTATAACAACTGGTGTTGTGACCAATTATGGGCTGAATAAGACCCTTGCTGCTGTCAGAAATGTCCGCAATCTATCCAAAATGGATATGAAGCTAAACACGGCTCTCCCTGACATTGTGGTGGATCCGGAAACATATGTTGTAACTGCTGATGGTGTAGAGTTGAAATGCTCTCCCGCTAAGCAATTACCCTTGACTCAAAATTACTTTTTGTTCTGATTCCATAGATCTTTTATTCATATCATTATTCATTTACATACAAAAGGGTGCATTACAGAAATAATGAAAGGGGAAAGATTGCAGGTTGTAGAAGCAACCCTTGGCCATGCACAGATAATCAGTTACGTAACTAGGAATATTGATAGACCCAGAACATAACTATGAGCCTGCGTCATCAAATTTCTTAAAGCTGATCTTGTTCCCTTGCTCCTTTTCTCCAATCCTCTTGCATTAAACATAAGGTATATAAGTAAATACATAGAACACAATGTATATTTCCCCACATAATAGATGGTGGAGAAAAGAAATTAAAAATGTGTGTAGTTCTCTGAAACAATTTCCGTTCCATGCTTCAACAGCACGAAAAGGTTGATTGTTTAGTCGTTATATTTTCAGCTAATTTGCTCTGCACATGTATGGTCTTTGCCGTGAATTATCCTGTTTTACATTGTGAATAGAGAGGGATCAATCAGATCTTTACAAGGCTGCATGATTTTCCAGTGGTAAATTGAAGATGTTTTACTTTAGTATAAGTCATGAGGAATTAAAGATTTTTTCCTCTTATTTCAATTATTTTAGGATGATCCACAGCTAAGCATGTGCATAAGTTTTCTTATTTCTACACTTGCACGCTCAAGAGTTGAACCAGTATAGCCTTTTGGCTCAAGACAGGCCAAAAACTCCAACGCAAGAGCGAAAGTGATTGTGACACAATTCCAGCTCCATTGCTTATAGAAGATGATGCAAATGACGGTAAAAAGCACTTCTTTTACAGTTTTTGCGCTTTGTTCTGATTAGCTAAAACTATTTCAGCCTTGACTTAATATGAACATCCTGCGATCTGTATATCAATTACTTTTTTATGAAAACCTTTGGTATGAGCGGTGTGAGATCTATTGGCATACCTGTTTTTTTTTTTTTTTAAATGGAGGTTCAGCCGAAGCCTACTCCCCCGGACTTTAACTTTGAAATTACAACTGTACAAGTGAATGGGCATAGCACCCGCGGGACCCCCCGTATCCCACAAAGCAGGGGTTAGACAAGGTTACAACTGAGAGACATGGTTACAACTGGGTTTAACTGGCCTAAGCCATAACATGTCCAGCCTGGGACTTGAACCTTGGACCTCCGCCTCAAGAGACCAAAGCTCAACCAACTGTCCTACAGGACGTGGACTATTGGCATACCTGTTACTAAAGATGTCGAAAATGCATTGAAACTGTCAATGTCGTACCAATGACTATTTCTGACAGTGTTATCACCAATGATGCCAAGGAAAACACCAATGCGTTTCTAAATATTTTTTTTTAATGGAGGTTCAGCCGAAGCCTATTCCCCCGGAGTTTAACTTTGAAATTGCAACTGTACAAGTGAATGGGCATAGCACCCGCGGGACCCCCCGTATCCCACAAAGCAGGGGTTAGACAAGGTTACAACTGAATGAGACATGGTTACAACTGAGTTTAACTGGCCTAAGCCATAACATGTCCAGCCTGGGACTTGAACCCTGAACCTCCGCCTCAAGAGGCCAAAGCTCAACCAACTGTCCTACAGGACGTGGACAGTTGGTTATTAGAGAGAGGTGCTGTTTGTACATTTCACTACCATCCTTTCTTAGTACATCATCATGACCCTCGATATTATCTTGACGTGCCTGTATGCATCATAATGACTCACATAAATTCAAAAGATTAAAATTAAGAACAACGTCATTTAGTCATGTGTGATGCACTACGTATACTTCCAAGTCCACAAGGGTACGTTGAATTTTCTATTTCATGTAGCAATGCAAAGATACAAACTTCGTTCGCGCGTGTTAGTGTGGGTGGTTGAGCCTTCCGCCTCTTGAGGCAAGGACGAGCGTTCAACCCCTCTCTATGGCAGAACATGTGTGGGCCTAAGGCCAGTGTCATGCCTTCGCACAGTATTTTGGGCAATTTCTCCTAGTGTTTTCCTTTGGGCAGTCTAACCCTTGCTTTGTGGAATACGGGGGGTCCCATGGGTACTATGCCGGTTCACTTATACAGTTGTTCTTTCAGTGAAATCAAGCAAAGGGAGATTAGGCTTCGGTCGAACTTCCTCTTTAAAAAAAAAGATAACCTTGAAGGAAGATCTTGTTGAATATGCAAGCTAATAGTATCCTAATCTGATATTAAAACTTTTTTATGAGTTTTCTTTGTATATAATTGATCTTTACGATATTAAATACAACTTCAAGGACACTCTACAAGCGTAGCATATTGATGTTGTATGATCTTGACCATAAATGTTTAATTTTTTTGACTCATTTTTTTTCATAGAATATAGATGACTAATTACAAACCACTTTTTCGTAAAAACACTCAACTTTCCTTGCACCATGTCACTATTATGCATAGAGAAAGCTCCCCAAACTTCGTAGGATGTAAAGCTATTGGAAATCCTTCTTGAAATATTTAAAGAACAATTAGAGAAGCATCCAAAAATTGTGAAATCATCCATTAGTTTTTTATCTACTAGTGTTTTCTTTAACATTGGGTCCTCTTATAACTATCTCTTAATGTTTTACGACTACAAACCTTCTCCTTTATGTGCATTTTCAAGCCTTAAATCTGTGCATACAAGTTTGTAGCCATATTTTTTAATCTCAATAATTCATTGCACAGTTAGAGAAAATGTTGAGGAAAATGTCAACAAGAGGAAGAAGTGATATAAGCTTAATATGTAATAAAGATGGGCATTATGTTGACGAAGGAAGTTCATGAAGAACTATCAATAATGAATCACAATGTGCATGTGTCTTATAAAGGTAAAGCAGATGATACATGATATATGGAAAATGGTTGCAATAGACACATGTCCTTCGACGAAGATTGGTTCATGGATTCTAAGGTGCTATCTTGAAAAGAATATATTTAGGTAGAGGAGAATAACATTGATAAAATAGAGAAAATGGGAGAAGAATCAATCAACATTTATAATTGTGAGACATGTTACTTGAATGATGTACATCATTAGCCAATTATATAATACTTCGTGAGTGTTGGTGAAAAATTATTAAGGACTATCAGGTGAGGTTTTTTTATAAAGGATACTTTACTAAGGCTCCAAAGAAGGGATTTGAGTACATGAATAAGGAACTAAGATATATATGGATGGTTCCTTTGAAAGATGAACTTGAGGAGAGTGTTGGAAATGGGGATTCATAGTATCTTGATTCGGTTAAAAAGTCTCATATAAAATTTCTTTATGATTTTTTTATTTTTATGAATTTCTTGGACATTTGGCAACCGACACTTTAGAAGCATGGGATGTTTATTTATATATGATATTTTGATCATATTTATGTGAATCTTTTAGGTGTTTATTTGATTATATTTAGATGATTTGTTAATAATTATTTGTACATGTTATTGTGAGGAGATGGTTTGGATTAGTCAAGAGATGAGCTTGCATTGCACAAAACCTGCTCTACACCTGCCAACTTGACTCCAGGGATGCATAGTAGGCTCCTTTGGCTTCAAATTAATGAATTTAAACCCACGATGTGCTTTGGAGCATCATTCCCAAAGCTTGTACCAAAATAGATAACTTGCATGTACTAGAAGTGTGAAGAAACCTTCTATTTTGAGAATAGAAGTACTCAGAGTTTTGCTCAGAAGTCACAACCTAGTATGAATTGACCAGAGAGCTTTTGCATACATCTAATTCAAATGTATAGCTAACTAACAAAAGTTATTTCATGAATTTAGAGGCAGTATACATTGAGAAATAAGTTTAGCAACTCAAGGGGGTCATCCCGACATTTCAGGAGTAAGATGATATGTAGACATAGTGGACTTTATCAGTTCATATCTCAAGATTGGCTGAACCAAACTTAATGATAGGTATATAGTAGACACTTCACTCTAACTATATCAAGTTAAAGTGCAACAAATGATCAAGTACACGTAGAGAAAATGTTTCTGCAGTATCACTAAAATAATGAAGAAATGATAGAGAACAGTAGACTGAGATGATCAAATTGTAAATTATGTATGCTAATGAACATATGATACAATGGAATTGTAGTGGACTATTCATACATATGTTGAGCTCAAGATATGCTCAATAGTGTAGCTCAATGACTTAGTAGATGGCTCTTCTCCGTGCGACTAAAACTACCTCTGTTTATACTCATCAAATGAGTTTGAAATTTGAATTTCCCACACCTAAAAGTGTTCCTACACTTTAGGGGTGATTGATTTGATTCTTCCTACCAACCAAGTCGTGGGTTCAACTCCCTAACTTCACGAGATTCCTTTCTCCCTTTTGCTTTTACCCTTTATCAAGGTAAATACTTCTAAATTGACAAGGAGATGTTCATATGTGATCCTCCATGTGAGGTTCTAATATAATGAGTATTCTTTGAGACAATAGCTGAGCACTTAGGCTTTCTATTTGTACCAATAGCTCCCCCTCAAGGCTAAGATGCTTGAGTCTTCAGTCCTTCATAATTTCTTACAAACCAATCATTGATTTAAACTTGCTGAATTTGCTTCCATCCAATGCATTTGTCATTATATATGCACATTGTTGATGTGTGGATACATATCAAAGTTGTATCTCCTTACTCATGATCTTTTCTCTAACATAATGGTAGTGAACTTCAATGTGTTTGGTCTTGGCATGATAGATAGGATTAACAGCAAGATGCGAAGAACTAATGTTGTCTCCAAGCATGTGTGGAGTTGAAGTATTCAACCCTAAATCAAAGTACTGTGTCATGATCCACATAGCTTCTTGAGTAGCATTTGCAAGTCCTCTGTATTCAGCTTAAGTTGATGAGAGAGCAATTGTAAGTTTCTTTTTTGATAAACAAGAAATCAATTTTGTACCTGCAAAAGTGAGATAGCATGATGTGCTTCTTTTATCATCTTTGGAACCTGCCCAATCTACATTAGAAAATAACTTGACATCTAAATCCGAGTTATAAGGGTAGTATAACCCTTGATTAATTGTTCGCTTCAAATATTTCAAGATTCTTTTAGTTGCTTCCATGTGAGGCTTCCTTGGAGTGGACATAATTGACTTAGCACACTAACTCCATAGCATATATCAATCCTAGTTAGGGCAGCATAATTCAACTTTCCAACAAGACTTTGGTAACTAGTCACATCTTCAATTAGCTCATCTTCATGAGCACTTAGCTTATGATTTACTTCCATTGGTGTACCTGCAACCTTTGTATTTTCCATCTTGAACTTGGAGAGCATGTCTCCAATGTACTTTCTCTGAGTTAGGAACATACCGCTTTCTATGTATAGTGCTTCAAATCCTAGGAAGTAAGTGAGTAGGCCAAGATCACTGATCTTGAACTCTTCCTTCATCTGATCTTTGATCCTCTTGATTCCATTTGCATCATTACATGTAATGATTATATCATCCACATATACACATAGGTATATGATCTCTAAATGGTTCCTCTTTATGAAGAGGGAAGGATCTGACTTGCTCACCATAAATCCTTTATCCTTCAAGTAAGTGACTAATCTATGATCCCAAGCTCTAGGAGATCGCTTCAAGCCATACAAGGCTTTCTTCAACTTGCATACATATTCTTGATATGATTGATATTCAAAATTAGGAGATTGAGCCATGTATACCTCCTCAGAAATCCAACCATTAAGAAAAGCATTTTTAACATCCACTTGGTAGATATTCCAATTCTTAGAAGATGCTACACTCATGAGTACTCTAATAGTACGCATCTTCGCCATAGGTGAGAATGTCTCTTCATAATCTATACCTTGGGTTTGAGCAAACCCTTTAGCCACAAGCCTTGCTTTGTACATGTTAATTGAGCCATCAGAATTCTTCTTTACCTTGTAAATCCACCGTCATCCAATGATATTCATGAATGGTTTCTTGGGAACCAATTCCCAAGTCTGATTTTCTTGAAGAGTTTCCATATCTTCTTCCATGCCATCTCTCCATTCTGGTTTCTTCTTGACCTCTTCATATGTTGATGGTTCTTCTAAGTTTGTATCTTGAGCAATATAAATTGAATGCTTAGTGAACAAGGATGTGTCATGACTCATAACCATACCTTTTTGGCTTCCTTTTCTCTCTGCTAGATCTTCTTATAGTTGATTGAGATGATTCTGCTACATCTCTCAATTCTTGTACTTTATTTTTTCTTTGGAGTTCCAAGAATCACTTTACTTTTGCCTTTCTTCTTGGAGTCTTTTAATCATCATCAGAATCACTTGAGTCTTCATGTATATGCTCATTCTTCTTTTTCAATGGTGGAAAGTCTTCCTCTAGGTCATAGGGAAGTTTGATTTTCTTGCAATCATCTTCTAACCAAGATTTGTTTTCATCAAAAACAACATCTCTACTAACAATGAACCCTTTATTGCTTGGATTATATAATCTATAACCTTTCTGATTAAGTTCATAGCCAATGAATATACACTTCTCTGCCTTTGGATCCAATTTGCCTCTAATTTGTGAAGGTATGTGTGCATATGCTATGCACCCAAAGATCCTACAATGGTCAAGGCTAGGTCTTCTTCCATTCCATGCTTAAGGTGTCATCCATCCAATGCTTTTGATGGGAGTTTATTGATTAGATAGGTGGTTGTGGATAGAGCCTCTACCCATAAGTAATTGGGAAAATTCTTCTCATTTAGCATTGACCTTGCAACCTCCACTATGTTTCTATTCCTCCTTTCTGCCACTCCATTTTGCTCTAGAGTATATCTGGTTGTGATCTCTCTTTTGATTCCTCTTTCATGGAGATAAGCATCTAATTCATGGGAGAAATATTATCCCCCTCCATCTCACCTTAGCCTCTTTAAAGTATTTCTTGTTTGATTTTCAACAAGTGCTAGATATTTCTTGAAACAAGAGAACACTTCATCTTTATGCTTCATAAAGTATAGTATTGTCCATCTATTACAATCATCAATGAAAGAAACCTAATACTTGGATCTAGAGATAGATGGCTCCTTGCTTGGGCCCCATACATGTGTATGTACTAGATCCAATAGGTCTCCATGAATGTATCCCTTCTTTGTAAATGGTTGTCTATGCGACTTGCCAAATTGACAAGCATTGCATTTGTAAATCATGTTATTTGGTAAGCCAAGAACACTTTGATCCCTACTGATTTGCTTCAAAGACCTTTCACCTATATGAGCTAATGTTTTGTGCCATATTTCCAATTCTGATAAGGTTTGATTACCATAGTTTAACAATGCAACGTTCCTAATATTGGAGCTCAAATGTGAATAGTAAACGTGACTTTTCTCCTCTTGTTATCCTCTTGAGTCTCTGATGTGGGTCCTCAACAAATCCTCCATTCTTTGTGAATCTGGCCTACGATCCTTTCTCAACAATTTGACCAATATTTATGAGAGTTTTGGTTATGTTAGGCACATACAATGCCTTGTTCAATAGATTCATGTTACGATCTTAATTCTTCACATTGCCTATCTTCTCCATTAGATGCCTTGTGTCATCTCTTGTTTGGACGTCATGTCTATTCCTTGGATCCTCAAAGTTTGAGAGTAAGGCTACATTTCCTACTAGATGATTTGAGCACCGTGAGTCTATATAGAGTACATGCTCATCTGCTTTACCTTGCTTCATATTTATATTCATCAGAAGTAATGAGTCCTCTTGAGTTTGATCATTTGCATAGTTTTTGTAGTCTCTCCTTCCTCTATATCCTCCTTGATAATTGTTGTTGTTATATGAGTTGTTGTTGTTGTAACCATTGTTATTGTTGAATCTTCTGAGCATCCATAGCCACCTATGTTGTAGCTTTTTCCTCTTTGGTTTCTAGGGTTCCTGAAACAATTCTCAGTAATGTGGTTAGTTAATCCACATACGGTACATGGAGAGGAGCTTTGAGATCTCCTCCTTCCTTGTCATCCTCCTCTACCTCTTCCTCTTGATCTTCTATCTCTACCTCCAAAGTGTGCTTGAGAGGTGCTACCTTCATCATCAGACTTTTTACTCTTGCTTTTACCATCCTTACTTTTGTTCTTATCTCTATATAGGGCAAAGGATTGATTACCTTTTGAGTTGTCTCCATTCTTCATAAGTTTTTCCTCATGTGTGAACAGTTGTCCCATGAGGGTGTTTAAATCAGGAACCTGCATATCCATGTAGTGCATATGCACATGTGTATGTGTATATGTGTGTATGTGTGTATGTGTATATGTGTGTATGTGTATGTGTATGTGTATGTGTGTATGTGTCTATATATGTACATGCATATGTATATGTATATAGGTATGTAGATGCATATGCATATGTAATATGCATATATGTATATGTATATGTATATGTATATGTATATGTATATGTATATGTATATGTATATGTATATGTATATGTATATGTATATGTATATGTATATGTATATGTATATGTATATGTATATGTATATGTATATGTATATGTATATGTATATGTATATGTATATGTATATGTATATGTGTATGTGTATCTTTATGTGTATGTACATGTATATGTATATGTATACGGTATAGGTATATGTATATGTCTTGTTATCTTTATAACCCTCGAGGTTGATCCATGCATACAAACTCCTCTAGATATCAATTCAAGAATGAATTCTTTGCCTATAATTATTATATGTTCTGATGCTTACATGCAACAAAAGAATCAAAGTCCTCATGGTTGGAAATCAATTCCATAAGATTGGCCAAATCCTTTTACTACTAACCTTGTTTTATAGCTTTCTATAGAGCCATCTGAATTCCTCTTGATTCTGTAGACCGATCTATTCCCAAACACCTTCATCTCCTTTTTATTTGGAACCAATGTCCATGTATGGTTGTCTTCAAGAAACTTGGCTTCCTTCTTCATTGTGTTGTTCCATTCTTTGAACCTACTAGCATCTTCATAAAACGTTGGAATGAGATGTAGTTTTCCATAATGTGTAATAGAAAGTATTGAGCAAGCAATGATCAAAGCTAATTATGTCAAGGTTTGAGACTTCTATGTATGCAAAAGAAGGTTCTTAATCATAAGTCCTTCATAGACAATCACAAGAGGTCTCATGAAAAAAACTCATAGCTATAACACTAGTGGATTGTTTTCTGATCTAGGGAAAATTTTACTTCTCTCATCATTCTCTAATGATTTGAGAAAGTTTTCCAATTTTTTCACAACCTATCAAGCATAGAGAGCCTTCCCCTATTCAAATAGCCATAGGATGCATGAGAAATCAAGTATTTTGATTATAATAAGAACATTCCTATATATACAAATAATTAGTAATTAGTCATCTAAATTTAATCAAAGAAATAATTGTTGGTACAAATAGCAACCCTAAGTGCTTAGCTATTGTCTCAAAGACTACTCATTAAATTAGAACCTCACATGGAGGATCACATATGAACATCTCCTTATCAAGAAGTATTTACCTTGATAAGGGGTAAAAGCAAAATGGAGCAAGGAATCTCGTGAAGTTAGAGAGCTGAACCCATGACTTGGTTGGTAGGAAGAACCGAATCAATAACCCCTAAAGTGTACGAACACTTTTAGGTGTGGGAAATTCAAATTTCAAACTCATTTGATGAGTATAAAGAGAGGTAGTTCTAGTCATCAGGAGAAGAGCCATTTACTGAGAGTCATTGAGCTACACTATTGAGAATAACATGATATGAACATTTGTATGAGTAGTACACTACACTTCCCTTGTATCATATGTTCATTAACGTACATAATTTGATACAATTCTTCTAGATCATCTCAGTCTATTGTTCTCTATCATTTCTTCATTATTTCAGTGATATTGTAGAAGCATTATCATTGTGTGTACTTGATCATTTGCTAAACTTTAACTTGGCATAGTTAGAGTGACATTCCTACTATATACCTATCAAGTTTCATTAAGTTTTCTTCAACCAAACTTGAGATATAAACTAATAAGTTCACTATGTCTGCATATCATCTTGCTCTTGAAATGTCCGGATGACTCCTCTGAGGTGCTAAACTTATTTCTCAATGCAAAGTGCCTCTAAATTCAAGAAATAACTTATTTTAGTTAGCTATAAAATTTGAATTAGATGTGTGCAAAAGCTCTCTAGCCAATTCATACCAGGTTGCGAGTTCTTAACAAAACTTTGAGTACTATTCTCAAAATAGAAGGTTTCCTCACATTTCTAGTACATGCAAGTTATGTGTTTTGGTACAAAATTTTGGGAATGATGCTTCAAAGCAGATAGTGGGTTTAAATACATTATTGTGAAGCCAAAGGAGTCTAATTAGCATCCTTGGAGTCAACTTGGCAGGTGTGGAGCAGGTTTTGTGCAACACTAGCTCATCTATGGACTTACCCAAACCATCTCCTCACAGTGGTATCAGAGCAATAACAAATCAACATGGGACACATACACATATGTATAAGCATAGGCATACACATCCACATGCACATAAACATAGCACATCCACATGCACATACACATGGCACATCCACATACACATGCATGCACATGCACATGCATATGCATATACACATGCATACACACACATACATACACATACACACACATACACATACACATACACATACACATATATGCATGCACACACACACATACACATGCACACACACACACACACACACACACATATATATATATATATATATATATATATATATATATATATATATATATATATATATATATATATATATATATATATATATATATATTCATACATACATACATACATACATACATACATACATACATACATACATACATACATACATACATACATACATACATACATACATACATACATGCATGCATACATACATACATACATACATACATACATACATACATACATACATACATACATACATACATACATACATACATACATACATACATACATACATACATACATACATACATACATACATATATACGTACATACATACATACATACACATGCACATACACATACACACACATAGGTGTATGTATATGCATAGACATATGCATATGCACACATAGGAATATTAATATGCATAGGCAAACACATATGCATACACATACACATCCACATGCATATGCATAGGCATAGGCATAGGTATACACATATGTATACACATACACAAACACATACACATACACATACACATACACATACACATACACATACACATACACATACACATACACATACACATACACATCCATATGCATACACGTAAACATACACATACAAACATGCATATGCATACACATATGCAAACACATACCCATATGCATACGCATGCATAAACATATGCATACAAATACGCATATGCATATGCATGCATACACATACACATAAACCTATCATGTGCTATCAACGTTGCGAGTATGGAAACTTCCAAAATACGTGCTCTTTGCGAGAAAATGCACCAACCTATGGAAATTGTCTAGATCACTACGACCATTATATGAAAGAATATCTAAAGTGGGAAATCACAAGCCAACGGAATAACTCTTTTCACATTTCCGTAGAACCAATGCTAATCCAATGCATGCCCATACCTTTGCCAACTACTAAATAGAATGGCAAAGGCAGAAAATGTACATGACATAGAAACATGGGTCAGCCCATGAAGGACAATAGAAGAAAAAAGAAACCCCCCTTTTCAAGGAAACTATGAAGGCAATGGAGAATGGAGAAAGTTGCTAAAATAGAATGATCCAGAACCTTCAAAATGATTGCCATTGGAAGAGATCCCTCTAGGGTGGATGTAGGAAAATAAGGAGTCCTATGAATATAAAGGAAACCTCGACGTACCCCAAAATAAACAAAAACTTGTAATCGTGGAGAGGCCAGCAATGAGGAAATATTGAATATGGTGAAGGAAGTCAATCTGAGAGGACCAAGAGAAGCCAAACCTGTCTACTAGCACCATGGCTATGGAAGGAACCCATATTGTTGGAAAAGGTAATAACTTTTATGAAAAGTTTTAAAGAAGCTTTAGCCTAGAGTTATGAGGTTGGCTCAACCCCAAATATGCAAAGGTAGTTCAGAAGCGAATCAACAAAACATAAGCAGCCAAAATTATAGCACCAATAGAGCAATTGGGATGCTTGACTCGACGATCATAGCACCAAAGAAGCAATCCAATAAGATCAAAGTTTGCATAGATTTTAGAGCTCTTCCAAATAGATTCCCCATGCCATTCTCAGAAGACATTGTCACCGATGTATATGGCCATGCCCTATACAATTTCATGGATCAATAGAATAGATACAATCAGATATGTATCCACCAAGAAGATGAGCCAATGAAAGATTTTGTGACTCCGTGGGGTACTTATACCTACACCAAGATGGCATTCAAACTCAAGATCTTGGAAATGTGTAAGGCTAGCATGATTGAATGCTTTGACGAACATATTGCTCACCTCTCCCATTTCTCCATGAAATGTAAGGAAACACACCTCACTTTGAACCCAAACAAATGTCATTTCTTGGTAATCCACAGATCCTCGCTTGGACATATGGTATCTACTCAAGGCATATCACTTGACGGTGACAAGGTCAGTCGTTCTCAAAGTGCCTCAGTCGATCTCCAAAAAGGAAGTTCAGGAATTCTTCAGCCTCACTAGATACCATAAACATTTTATCAGGATGTACGCAGATATAACCAAGCCACTTTCTAGACTCACTAGAAAGAATGCAATTTCTCAATGCAGTGATGCGGAAGAGAAGAATTTCTTGGAATTAAATGCTTGACTAGTAAAATGTCAAATTTTGATGGTACACAACTCGAATATCCCTTTCCATATACATGTGGATGCAAGCCTCATATGTTCAAAGTTCTTCTTGTTACACTTATGTATTCTTCGAGAAGTTCTTATGTGAACGTTTTTCCTATACATGGGCACTTTTTACTCTAGTGCTAGCTAGAGGTTTTTTCCCCATGTTACTACATACATGATTCGCTCATATGTCGTGGTACTTTGTACTTAGGGATATTATTCAACTCTTACTTAACTTCAGTTCATCGTCAATGAGAGAGCTATTCTAGCCATCCATCCTCTATATGTGTCTTGTTGTGTTTGTGCTCCTTGTGTATACTTCTCGTGTGTATCTTACACTTCTACACACACCCAACAGTGGTATGAGAGTAGGTTCAACTCCTTCTCAAGTTTTGGCTTTTTGCGTCGTGGCATGTGTGCACTTTTAACCGTGCAAATCAAGTTTAGAGCATAGAATAGTGAATTTCAACAGCCAAGAAACATTTCCTTCAGTTGCACTAGGCTTTTACCCCCATTTCGAAGCCATTTATGCACTTAGAATTGCCATCAAAATGACAGTTTATGAGCTGAAAATTCATCATTCATTTCAGCTTTCGTCAAAGTAAAGATTTTGTCACATTCTTGTTATTTAGTGAAATGGCAGGCAGTAATGACTTGTTTGACATGCTTCAAGCTGAAGATAAGCTTGGTGGGAACAAATATTTGATGTGGTTGTACATGATGAAGCATGTTCTTGTTGCAAAACAACTTTGGAACATAGTGCCAAATGTAGATCGAAGACCTATAGGTTCTTCTACTTCACAGTCTACTATCACAGATGGAGCTTCTTCTTCAGGTATAGTGGTTTCTCCTCCTCCACCTACATAGGAGTAGCTTAGATGGGATGGAAAAGATGCTTAAGCTCATTCACTAATTGCACTTTCTATGAAGCATCATACAGTTCCACACCTTCAGTCATGTTCTACATCAAGATAGGCATGGGACACTCTTCCTTCTTTGTATGCCGTGATAATGAAGCACATGTTGCATACTTAAGGAATCAACTTGAGGATGTAGTATGGCTGAAAGTGAGTCTGTGGATGTGTATGTGACACACATCAAGGACTTGAAAGAGCAATTGGCAAACATAGATGAGATTTTTCCAGATGCATCACTCATCTCTACATTGTTGAAAGGATTGCCAGAATCTTTCGAAAGCTTGGCTACTACATTTTGTTTGGTTGCAAAAGGGGATCCTAATATGTATGCATTTGATGAGGTTGTGTCTCTTCTTTTGCAAGAAGAGCAATTTAGCATGAATAGGCAGAGTGGTTTGATTGAGGGAACACAAGCACTTGCTATCTCACAAAAGGGGAAAAGCAAGTATGGTTACACTTTAGGTTCATCAAAATCAAAGCCTCAACCTTCCTCTTCCACTCATTCAACTAATGATGCTGATTTCAAAAGAAGAAGAGATGCAAATATTGTAGGAAGCCTGGTCATACTATTGATGAGTGTAGAAAGCTTACTAAGCGCAATGAAAAAAAGAAGGAATCTAACATGTCTATTGTTGAAAATTCAGCAAATGCAAAGAATGATGAAGCTAACGTGGCTCAAGATTTTTGTTGGTGCAAAGTCCAAGCCCACACATTTTGGCTTGAAGTTCATACACTTATGGAGTTCCATGGAAACCATTGCTAGGAAAAGTTTTATCTTTTACATTTGTAAAAGTCTCTTGCTTGACTTGAGAGAATCTTTGTAATCACCTACCAAAAACTCATGGACTTAGTTAGAAAAGCATCTACTTCATTAAGGGAATATTTCCTAGATTGAAGGATTACTTTTAGAGAGAGCCAAAATTTGAATTCAAATTCAAATTTGAATGCAAGACTTATAAAAGGTGGCTTGAAAAAGTCGCGTGTAGAAGTCCTTCTCCCAGAGTTCTTCATTGCCATTTTGTATGTGTGTAAGGCCTACATTGTACCCTACACTAGTATCCATCATAAGGCTATGATTATCATGTAAGACAATAGTTACGCAATATAACACAGGAGCAATAACAGAGAAGATAACAGATATAGGAGAATCTCAACAATTTTCTACTAGCAGCAAGTACAAAGATGATGGCGTTGTCCACCCGTGCGCTCTCAAGGTAGAGCTTAAATGGTGATCTAGACAACTCTAGATAGGGAGATACAAGGTAGAGGTATGCTGGCTCAACTCGGTGTCTTAGGTAGTGCAGAAGTCCTGTATATATAGGATCATGGGTGGCCTGCCATGGACGGCTATACATGGGCGGTAGAGCATGGGCGGCCACCGCCCGGGTAATTGCCATACACGGCTTAGACTGGTTGAACCGACCTAACAAATATAAATGATTTCTGACTCCGATAGGGAATATTCCATGGAATATTCCCTTTACCGTCGCGCCGGGGGCGCTGCCCCCGGACCCCCACCAGGGGGCCCGCTGGCCCCCTGGGACCCCCCAGCCAGGGGGCCCGCTGGCCCGCTTGGACCCCCCAGCCGGGGCTGCTCACCGCTGCCCCGGACCCCACAATTGGGGACCTTAATAACTCCCTTTCCTTATAATATCTTACATGGTCCAATATGACCTTCATCCAACATTCAAGTTGGGATTCCCATCAATTGGGTAATGCATGCTTGGCTTCTCCTCATAAAGGGGGCCTTACAAAATGTGCATACAATCATGAGGGGTAGACATTGATCATATACTAACACCCCCCCTCAATGTTTACCGATGATAAATCAAGTAGGTCTCGGTCCTATGCCCATCTGTTGAAGATGCTTGTTGAGCTGCTCTCTTCCAAGTGCTTTAGTGAATATGTCAGCACAATTTGCCTCTGTTGGGCAATATTCTAGCTCCACAATTTCATCTTCAATTAGCTCACGAATGTAATGGTACTGTACTTCTATGTGCTTGGTGCGAGCATGAAATACTGGGTTCTTTGCAATAGCCATACAACTTTGATTATCACACTTGAGTACAGTTGGCATATTTGATGGAAAGCCAAGATCTGCAAGAATTCTCCTTAACCAGACTGCCTCACAAGAAGCAAAACAAGCTGCTTTGTACTCTGCTTCAGTGGAGGAGAGTGCGAGAGTTGGTTGCTTCCTACTTACCCAAGAAAATATTCCTGAACCAAGTGAGAAACAATATCCAGAAACTGATTTTCTAGAATCACAATCTCCAGCCCAATCTGAATCACAATATCCTTGGAGTGTATCTCCTGTGGTATACAAAATACCAAAATCCAAGGTTCCTGCAATGTACCTTAGAATTCGCATTCCAGCATTCCAGTGACTCTCCTTAGGTTTGTTGGAAAACCTGCTTAACACTCCAACAGCATAGCAAATGTCTGGTCTAGTGTTGCACAGAAAAATAAGACTTCCAACGAGCTTCCTATACTTCTTAGCATCTACATCAGGCATGTTATCATCCATAGATAGCTTATGATTTACCTCCATAGGTGTGCTAGTTGGTTTGCAGTCCATCATTCCAAATGCCTTGATAATTTCTTTGGAATATTTTTGTTGTGAGATGAAAATGCCATCCTTCCTTTGCCATACTTCAATTCCCAGACAAAAATGGAGTAGACCTAAGTCTGTCATTTCAAACTCAGTTCCCAAGCTGATCCGAGTTTGATTGATGAGTTCCTGATGATCTCCTGTAATGATGAAATCATCTACATATACAATGACAACAACTAGCTTGCTATCCCTTTTCGTTACATACAAGTTAGCATCAGAAGTACTCCTTTCAAAACCCATATTTTTGAAAAAATGATCTATTCGTTGGTACCAAGCCCGTGGAGCTTGCTTAAGTCCATACAAAGCTTTCTTCAACCTGCAAACTTTATTTTCTGAATTGGGCACCTCAAAACCTGGTGGTTGAGATACATATACCTCCTCCTTGAGGTGACCATTCAAAAATGCAGATTTGACATCCATCTGGAAAATAGGCCAAGACTTTTGTGCAGCTACTGCAAGTACCGTCCGAATAGTTGTCATGCGTGCTGTTGGTGCAAAAGTTTCTTGAACATCAAATCCTTCAATTTGTGAAAAACCCTGTGCAACTAATCGTGCCTTATACTTTTCTAATGTTCCATCAGCTTTATACTTAGCTTTCCAAATCCATTTAGTACCTATTACCTTCTTCTTTGGCGGCAAGTCGACTAGATCCCATGTATCATTTTTGAGTATACTATCATACTCAGACTGCATTGCCGCTCTCCAATCTGGATCATCAATGGCTTCTTCAATGGTGGTAGGTTCCTTTATCGAACCCATGATATCTGCCATTAGAGCCATGTTAACAATGTGTTCTGAGGATCTTCTTTGCTCCTCTATTCTCTTTGATCTTCGTAATCCATCCGATGATGATTCTGGTACATCTACATGTGGATTAAGATCATCAAAGAGCTGTTGTGCCCACTTCAGTAGTGGCTTACGCTGTGCAGCTACAACTGGTTGGCTTTTTATTGAGGAAATTTCTCCATCAGATGTTTCCTCCTCCTCAACTTTAACCTGTCTTTTGATAGGCACAAGGTGAGATATTTCTCCGCTTGATGAGATAGTAGATTTACCTTTATCTTCTACTAAGTGTGGTCGTTCATCAAACACCACATCTCGGCTGACAAAAATCTTCCTTGCCTCAGGATCCCATAACCTGTATGCTTTAGACTCTTCACTATATCCTAGGAAGACACACTTTTTGCTTTTTGAATCCAACTTTGATCTTGTTGAATCAGGAATATGTGCATAACAGAAACAACCAAAAATTCTGAAATGCAAAACTGAAGGCTTTTTACCAGAATATGCTTCTTGAGGAGTCATCCCCTTCAGTGCTTTTGTGTAGCTTCGATTGAGGATGTAGACTGCTGTATTGACTGCTTCTGCCCAGAATGAATCAGGCATGTCTTGAGCCTTCAACATACAACGAGCCATTTCAACTACTGTCCTGTTCCTGCGCTCAACAACGCCATTTTGTTGGGGTGTATGAGCTGTGGTAAGTTGCCTTTTCACACCATGCTCCTTACAGTAATTGTTGAATTCTGTTGACAAGAATTCACCTCCTCTATCTGTTCTAAATTTCTTCAATTTCCTTCCTGATTCATTTTCTACATACTTATGCCACGTTTTAAATTTTTCAAAAGCATCAGCCTTCTCTCGAATGAAATAAACCCACATCTTTCTACTATAATCGTCGACTAACAGCAAGAAGTAGAAAGATCCTCCTAAAGCAGGTGTAGACATTTTACCGCAGAGATCAGCATGTACCAACTCTAGAGGAGCTTGAGATCGATTGCTGGTCTCTCTTGGAAATGCCTTTCGTTGTTGCTTGCCCATCATACAAGCTTCACAAGGTTCCTGCAACTCTAAAAATGCAGGCATATGAGCAACCATCCCTGTTCGTTGCATCTCCTTCAAAACTGCAAATCCGAGATGCCCAAATCGTCGGTGCCATAACCTGCTTACATCTTTATCTTCTGTAGCAGTTAAAGCACTTAACTCATACAAGTTATCCCGTCGTATGCCTTTACCTACAACATTACCTGATGAATCCATGATTTCCGCACCACTCTTATTGAAGTGAACTTCGAGTCCACGATCTGTTATTGCAGAAACTGACAACAAATTTCTTTTGAGTGTAGGTACATAGAGAACATCGGATAACTTTTTCTCAACACCTGGAGAAGTGATAAAAGAGATGGTTCCAGTTCCTTCAGCTGGACACTTGGAGTCATTTCCCACCACTACATTGATGGATTCCCGCAGAGGCACTAGGGAACTATACCAATCCTTTTTACTAGTCATATGGCGAGAAGCTCCACTATCTAAAATCCATGGCTCATCAACACGAGCTTGAGCAGATGAACATACCTCTTCAATAGCTACCCAAAGTTCCAGCTCTGTGTTGTTTGCAGACTCTTTGTTCTTCCATGATGATTTTACAGTCCCATTCCGTTCATCAGCTTGCTTCTTTCTGCAATCCTTGATGGCATGGCCTTTCTTTTCACAATAGAAGCAACTTCCTGTGAACTTTTTCTTCTTTGGCTTCTTCTTTGATCCCTCTGAAGAGCCTTTACCTTTTGCATTTGCTGAGAATGCAGCATCAGTTGTACTTTGCCGATTCTTCAGCCGCATCTCTTCTTCTAAAAGCATGGCACAAAACTCTTCAAATGTAAGAGGAGTTGGCCTTACCTGAGTGTTAAGGGCTGTTACTAATCCATCATACTTTGCTGGAAGAACACGTACAGATCTTCGAGCCAGCTCTTCTGGTGTTATAACAACACCAACTGCAGCCAATTGATCTTGAAGATGCTTTATCCGTTTGATAAAATCTTCAGCCTTTTCAGAATCAGAATGTTTTTCATTTGCCAACTGATTTTCTAAATTCTGTATCCTAGTGTGGTTCTTGGTCTCATATTGTCGAGCCAATATGCCCCAAGCCTCATGTGCTTTAGTAGTATGTTGAACTAAAGTAAGCACAGAATCACTTACACTAGTGACAATCGCACATAATGCATCAGCATTCCGCCTCTTCCAAGCTCGTAGAAGATCTGGATCTGGCTGAATCATCAATCTTGAATTTGCTGGATCTTCAATTGGTATAGGCTCTGGATCCAATCCCATCGGTCCCATGACAGTGTCAAGTAATTCATAGGAGTCCAAAATTGCAGAAATTTTGAACTTCCAGAGTGTATAGTTGGTTCCATCCAGCTTCCCTTCAGTGAATGCAGGTGGACGAATTCGAATAGGTGCAGCATTAACATTAGCTGAAGCACCAAGACTACTGTTCGATGATGAAGCCATCATGTAATCACTCGAATAATCTACTGATATTCTAGTCTGCTAGTAGGCTAAAATAATGATACTTCTCAAGCTATTCGAACCTTACAGCTCTGATACCATGTAAGACAATAGTTACGCAATATAACACAGGAGCAATAACAGAGAAGATAACAGATATAGGAGAATCTCAACAATTTTCTACTAGCAGCAAGTACAAAGATGATGGCGTTGTCCACCCGTGCGCTCTCAAGGTAGAGCTTAAATGGTGATCTAGACAACTCTAGATAGGGAGATACAAGGTAGAGGTATGCTGGCTCAACTCGGTGTCTTAGGTAGTGCAGAAGTCCTGTATATATAGGATCATGGGTGGCCTACCATGGACGGCTATACATGGGCGGTAGAGCATGGGCGGCCACCGCCCGCGTAATTGCCATACACGGCTTAGACTGGTTGAACCGACCTAACAAATATAAATGATTTCTGACTCCGATAGGGAATATTCCATGGAATATTCCCTTTACCGTCGCGCCGGGGGCGCTGCCCCCGGACCCCCACCAGGGGGCCCGTTGGCCCCCTGGGACCCCCCAGCCAGGGGGCCCGCTGGCCCGCTTGGACCCCCCAGCCGGGGCTGCTCACCGCTGCCCCGGACCCCACAATTGGGGACCTTAATAACTCCCTTTCCTTATAATATCTTACATGGTCCAATATGACCTTCATCCAACATTCAAGTTGGGATTCCCATCAATTGGGTAATGCATGCTTGGCTTCTCCTCATAAAGGGGGCCTTACAAAATGTGCATACAATCATGAGGGGTAGACATTGATCATATACTAACATATCAAGCCTATGATCTTGTACAACATTGTTCATTAATACTATACATCTACTTTGTTCATCTATGATATCTCTGTTATAGTTATTCTTAACTGTCAATTTGTGCTGATCATATCTCGGTCAATTCTTCACCAAATTCAATGATATATAGCTTGTTAGAATCAGCTCTAAGATATCTAAATGTTGACAAAGTTGGAAAAAAATCCAGTCAGCCAATTTTAAAGAAAACTGCATCGAAGCACTCACTGGTCAAACTCTTTAGAGGTCCTAAAAAATCGGGGGTAATGATCTATTTGCTAAATTGATTTCTCTGTGCATACTGGATCATTTCAAGTGATTCCACTTGGAATCATTAGCTTACTAAGCTAATTAGATACATCTAAAAGGAATCTTTCCAATTCCTACTATACTGGTAGAACTACAAGCAGCAGGTGTATGATAAAAAATAGAAGGTTTTCATTGAGTCTTCTATTTGGAAGTAGACTGTTTTGATTCAATCTTTTCATACATCATTTCGAAAGTACATAGGCATTTTATGGTACCTTTGGAAAGCTAAGAGGGCCCACATATCAACTCTAAAGTCACAAAGGGCTGGTACTAAGCAGGATTTGGTTGTACCTACTCATCACTTGAAGTGTCCATCCATCTTTCCCAATAGTGGTATCAGAGCAAAGCTTAAGTAAAATGGGAGATGGTTTTCCTTCTTTCATTGTTAAATTGGACAGGAACAACTATCAAGAATGGTCTCTAAGGATGAAGACATACAAGGAAGGAGCCTCTATGGATACATCTCAGGAGATGAGGAGATGCCCATATTCAGAAGCAAAGGTCAACCTACAAGGGAAGAACATGAAAGACTCAACACATGGTGTGCCAAGGATGCATTAGCAAGGTCTTACGTACTCAACTCAATCTCTCATTTTCTTGTTCCACATATTGAACTGTAAGACATCCCAAGAGACTTGGGAAACATTGTCTTCTTATTTCTCTTCCAACACAAGGGCTAGGAAGAATCAATTGTGGATTGAATTCACAACTCAAAGGAAGCAACCTAAGCAAGCTATCTCAGAGTATGTGACCAAAGTTAAAGATGTAGTAGATCAGTTGGCAATCATAGGAGAAGAAATTGAAGAGGAGTATATTGTAAGGCAAGTAATCAATGGTATTAAAGCTGATGACAAATGGGAAAGCTTCACAATTGCCATGGATCTATACATGGACATGCAGATTCCAGACCTTACCACACTCATGGGGCAACTATTTACCCATGAAGCCAAGCTCAACAAGAATGGAGATTCATCAAGAGGTAATAGCTCTTCTGCCCTATACACTGATAAGAATAAGTCTAAAGAGAAAGGCAAGGACAAGAAGGTAGAAGATGAAGGAGCTACCTCCCAAGCCAACTATGCAAGGAGAGGTAGATAATCAAGAGGAAGGGGTAGAGGAGGTAAGCAAGGTAGGGGTAGACCTTATAACTCCTCACCATGCAATATTTGGTTTAACAAATCATACTACATATGAGTTATTCAGGAACTTCAAGAATGAGAGAGGTAGAGGTTATCAAAGAGGTGGATACACACAATCAAGAGGAAGATTCAATCATCACCAAGGATACAACAACAACTACAATAAAAACTACAATAGCAACTACCAAGGAGGATACAAATCTAGAAAGGATTACAACAACTACACAGAGGAGCAAGAAGATTCTCTTCTGATTATGAACATGACTTGAAAACCAGGTATAAATGATGAGCATCTCTTCTACATTGACTCAGGATGCTCAAATCATGTGGCAGGCAATGTAGCTTTTCTCTTTGACCTTGAGGAACCAAAGGGTAAGCATCAGGTACAAACACGTGATGACACTAAGCACTCAATGATTAAAGTAGGGAATGTTGAGATTTCTGATGGAAACAAGAATCTGTTGAGCAGGGTTCTATATGTACCAACTATTACCAAGAATTTGATGAGTGTTGGACAGATTGTGGAAAAAGGTTTGCAGGTTAGATTCAATCAATATGGAGCATTTGTGGAGGATCCCAAGCATGGGTTCAAGAGAATTGCCAAAGGAGAAAAATCAGGTAGACTATTCACTTTTGAACTTGAAGATACAAGGAACATTGCACTTTATAGTTATAAAGATCAAACATTATCAGACTTGAAATTTGGCATAAAAGATTAGGGCATATTGGTGAAAGAACTTTGAAACAAATATGCAGAGATCAATGTGTGCTTGGAATACCTAATGTATCCAAGCAACACATGATTTATAAATGTGCTTCTTGTTAGTTTGGAAAGTCTCACAGGTTACCCTTCTCAAGGAAAGGCTACATGCATGAGGACTATCTAGAACTTGTTCATACAGATGTATGGTGACCAAGCAAAGATCCCTCAATTTTTGGATCAAGTTATTATGTATCTTGTTGGAGTTAGACCTCTGCAGAAGCACACGAACAGCACAAGGAAGAAGAAGAAGCTTGGAGCACAAACACACAATACTGAATGTATTACTAGAGAATTTACAAAGATAAGTAGCCCATTAGGGCAATAGGCGTATATACAAGCCGGGGAAAAAAAACCTCCTAAAGAGGGAAAAAAGTGCCCCGGTAGTCCTAGTGTGTTCACACACATCACTACCTAAATATATCAACAAATCCCCCCTGGGAGTGATGGGTGAACAAGGAGCTGGCACTCATGTATAAGGAAGTGCCAAGCTATGTGGAAATCACTCCACAAAAGGAAGTAAGCCCAAAGCTTTGCGGAAAGCTTCAAACTTCTCCCTAGGCAGAGCCTTCGTGAAAAGGTCTGCAATGTTCTCCTACGTGGGCACATATGCCAAGCTGATCTCCCCAGCAGAGAACCTCTCCCTGACATAGTGATAATGCACCTCAATGTGCTTAGTGCGAGCATGGAACACAGGGTTCCTCACAACTGCCAATGCGCTCTGACTGTTAGTGAAGATGGTGGTGGCAGAAGATTGGCCAACACCCAAATCAGCCATAAGGCGTTTGAGCCACACACACTCAACAGTCGCTGTGAAAGTTGTCCTATACTCAGCCTCACAACTGGAAGTGGCCATAGTAGGCTGCTTCTTGCTCAACCAAGATATACATGAGCTACCAAGCATGAAGCAAAAACCACTAGTGGACACACGAGTGTCATAGCAACCAGCCCAGTCTGAGTCAGAAAAAGCATGCAAATCTGGTGGTAGTGATCCCCCCTTGGAATAAAACAACCCAAGTAGTCGAGTACCACTCAAGTAGAGAAAGATGCGCTTAACTGCCTTCCAATGCGTGACTCCTGGGTAATGCATAAACCTGCTCATCTGTGAGACAGCAAATTGAATATCTGGCCGAGTAATGCATAAGTAAATCAAGCATCCAACAGCCTGCTGATAGAGAACAACATCAAATGCATCTCCAGCATCATGAAGACTCAATCGTAAACCTGTCTCCATAGGAGTGGCAATAGGCTTACAGTCTTCAAGGCCAAAATGCTGCAATAATGTGTCAATATATTTCGTTTGACACAAAGCCAATCCACCATCAACTTGTATAAACTGAATGCCCAAATAATGATGCAAATGCCCCAAATCAGACATCTCAAATGAGGCATGCAAATCAGCCTTGAAATCAGCAATATGCTTCTCAATAGGACCAGTGAGCAGCATGTCATCAACATAGACAACAATGATCAGAAGCACATCATTAGCACGCTTAACATATAAGGTGCTTTCAGTTGGACTGTTCACAAAACCATGTGCAACTAGATAGGCATGTATCTTCTCATACCAAGCACGTGGTGCTTGCTTTAAACCATATAATGCCTTCTTTAACCTGCACACCTGGTTTTCATGCCCTTTTTGCATAAAGCCACGGGGCTGAAAAACATACACTTCTTCATGCAAGTCACCATTCAGAAATGTTGTTTTAATGTCCAACTAATGTACATTCCAACCATGATGGGCTGCAAGTGCACAAATGCTCCGAATAGTAGTCATACGGCATGTAGGTGCAAAGGTCTCATCAAAATCAATGCCTCTTTCCTACGCATAACCCTTTGCAACAAGCCTAGCTTTATACTTGTCAACTGTACCATCAGTTTTACGCTTCAGCTTGTATACCCACTTAGTGCCAATGGCCTTCTTGCCAGGAGGCAAGTCACATAAAGACCATGTACCATTCTTCATTATAGCATCATATTCAGATTGCATGGCAGCCATCCAATTTTCTGAATTCTGTGCTTCATCAAAAGAAGTAGGCTCATTCTCATCACAGAGATTAGACACAGCCATAGCATAGCAATCTGATGCAAAGGAGGCACTATGAGAGCCTGAACGAGTACGATATGACAAAGGTGCATCTAATTTGCTGTCACGCAAAGTCTGCACCAGCCATTTTGGCATAGTTTTTGCCTGCTCAATATCAGCTCTCTCATCAACAAGTGCATCATGTAAATCTGCATCAGAAATAGAATGATCTGCATCATCATATGAAACCTGCAAAGGCTGAGAAGTTGCCTCATTAGGACCAGCACTAGACTGTCCACCTGTAAAAAGAGGCATCAACGTATCATACATGTCTTTGGAGCTAATAGATGTCTCCTTAGTACATGAAAGCAATGGCTGAATAGCATCTTCCACAAAGACAACATCATGGCTAACCAGAATGCGTTTAGTCTGTGGATGATACAGACAATAGCCTTTACTTTCAGAACTGTACCCAACAAAAATACATTTTACTACCTTATCATCCAATTTTCTGCGATGTTGTTCAGGCACTAATGCATATGCCAAACAACCAAAAACACGCAGATGAGCAACAGATGGCTTGCGGTCATGCCAAGCCTCATATGGAGTGATAGACTACAACACTTTAGTGGGACACCTGTTCAGTACATATGCTGCACACATGACAACCTCAAGCCAGAAACTATGTGGTAAAGCCTGACTCTTGACCATGCACTTTGCCATCTCCATGAGTGAACTGTTCTTTCGTTCAACAAATCCATTCTGTTGAGGTGTATATGGCACTATACACTGGTCTTTTATCCCACGTTCAACAAGAAATGCATTAAAATCAGAAGACATATATTCCCCCCTCGATCAAAACGGAGGGTGCCCATTTTACATGCTGACAGATTTTCAGCCAAAACCAAAAACTATTTTAAGCACATGAACACTTCGGACTTTGATTTGAGTGGATATACCCATGCATGCCTGGAAAAATCATCAATGAAAGTCACGAAGTAAAGGTAATTCCCAAAAGAGGGTGTCTGCATAGGACCACAGACATCACTATTACAAGCTTCAATTTCTGCGTAGCCCGAACTGAACCATCTTTTGGAAAAGAGGAACGCTGCATTTTGCCCAAAATACAACCTTCACATACATGTTTTCCAGGTGCCTCAAGCTTGGGCAAAGAAGACACCATATCAGATTTCTGCAGGCGTAGCAAACTAGCAAAATTCAGATGACCAAAGCGTGCATGCCAAAGCTTTGCATCTGACATAGCGTGAGAATCATGAACTGCACATGCCGAATCATTCACAGTTTTTTCATAGTCTATGAGCTTATACAGCCCACGACATAAAATGCCAGAAGCAATAATCACATCGCCATTTGATAGATCATGAACTGTACACCTGTCATCAATGAATTTCACAACCAAGCCAATCTTGGCTAATGCAGAAACTGATAACAGATTCTTCTTGATCCCTGGCACAAATAAAGCATCTCACAAGGTGAAAGAACTACCATCAGCAATAGTCAGAATGATCTTACCAACTCCCATAACAGGATAAGAGACGTTGTTGGCACATGTGACAATATTACCTATAGGGGCAGGCTCGAGTGAAGAGAAGAAACTGCGCTGCGAGGTAATATGTTTGGTCGCCCCATTGTCAAAGTACCAAACATCTGAGTCCACTGCAGGCATGCACTGCTCATGAGAAGATGGGTCAAAACTGCAAACAGTAGTAAACACCCATTCTTCTTCCTGCACAAGATTAGCAGACTCTGTTTTTGGTGTAGAGGCTTCTGCAACAACCATTCCAGACTCCTTTTTCTTTGCCTCTTTTGTAGCCAGTTTTGGACAGTTCTTTATGATATGATCATTCCCTTTACAGTACTTGCAAAACAATTTCTGCTTTTCTGATTTCTTCTCATCTTTATCCTGGTTCTTCGAATGTGCAGCATTTGCAGATTTCTGCTTACTAGTAGAAGAGCTCCATTTTCCTTTGCCCTTCTGACTAGCCAGGAAAGCTTGATCTGCAACACACATAATGGACCCGTTCTGCCTGGACTGATCTTCTTGCAACAGAACAGAGACTAACTCCTCAAATGATAAGGCATTTGGATTGCCTTTCATCATCAACCGAAGAGTAGAAGCAAAACTCTAATATGAATCAGGAAGACCATTCAGAATGATTTACACAAGTGAGCTATCTGGTATAACCTCATTAGCAAAAATCAACTGTTCCTTCAAATCTTCGATCTTCGTTAGGAAATTGTCCATAGAATCACCTTCATTCATTTGCTCACTCTCCAACTGTTTTCGAAGGTAAGCAACACAAGCCTCATTCCTAGCTTGGTACAATGTGGTAAGTGTATCCCAAGCATCCCTAGTTGTTCTGCAAGAGCGAATATGAGGAATAATGGCACGTTTGACAGACAAAGCTATCAATGCATGTGCCTGGGCATCTTTGCCATCCCAACGAATTTGCTCTGCAGTAGGTGCAATAGAAACAACAGCACGAACAGGAATCTGTGGAATATCATCTTCGACACCATCTTCATCAGCTCCAGCACCTGTATTTGCAGTACCTGTCGTTACAGGTGTAGCAGGACGTCTTTCAACACCGTGCACAATGTTCCACAATCCTTTTGCAACCAAAACATGTCGCATCATATAAGCCCATAATGGGTAGTTGGTACCATCCAACTTATCCTCAACAGCCAACGTGCGGAATACATCACTGCTTTCAGCCATGGCCGGTGACTAAAATACCTTGATGCAGAAAATTGACTGTATCTCAAAAAGTTGAACAGAACTGCCCAGACGAGTTCTGCTAGACCTGTAGCAGACTTTGAGATGCTTAAATTGGCGAACAGAAATTGGTATATACCTTTGGCACAAAAAGATGAAATAGCCTGCACAAGCACTACGATAGTGCGTTCGGAGGCCGAAACGAGCTCAGACCGCGATTTCGGCACCACATAGCGAAGCTGTTTTGATCTCGGAAACACGCTGAGTATGCTCACCAAAATTCGTACGATTCTGAGACTGCAAACGGAGGAGTGTCGACGGCACCCTAGATGAAGCGACGATCTGCTCTGATACCAATTGTTGGAGTTAGACGTATGCAGAAGCACACGAACAACACAAGGAAGAAGAAGAAGCTTGGAGCACAAACACACAATACTGAATGTATTACTAGAGAATGTACAAAGATAAGTAGCCCATTAGGGCAATAGGCGTATATACAAGCCGGGGGAGAAAAACCTCCTAAAGAGGGAAAAAAGTGCCCCGGTAGTCCTAGTGTGTTCACACACATCACTACCTAAATATATCAACATATCTTTCATTGATGATTACAATAGGTGGATTGTATTGTACTTTATGAAGCACAAGGATGAAGTATTCAGTTGCTTTAAAAGGTATCTTGCACTTGTTGAGAATCAAACAGGGAGAAATCTAAAAAGACTAAGGTCAAATGGAGGAGGTGAGTACTTCTCAAATGATTTTGATATATTCTTACAGGAAAGAGGAATCAAGAGAGAAATTACCACAAGGTATACCCCTGAGCAGAATGGGGTAGTAGAAAGAAGGAATAGATTGATTGTTGAAAGAGCGAGGTCAATGTTAAATGGAAAAAAATTACCTAACTACTTATGGGCAGAGAGTGTATCTACTGCCACTTATCTTGTAAACAGGTTGCCATCCAAATCACTTGATGGGATGACCCCATATGAAGCATGGCATGGTAGAAGACCTTCACTTGATCATTGCAGGATATTTGGATGTGTAGCATATGTGCATATCCCTTCTCAGATAAGAGGTAAGCTAGACCCTAAGGCAGAGAAGTGCATCTTCATTGGATATGATCTAAATCAGAAAGGATATAGATTCTACAATCCTTCAAACAAAGGATTCATGGTCAGTAGAGATGTTGTCTTTGATGAAAATGACTCTTGGTTTGATAAAAAATACAGGAAAGTAAAACTACCTTGTGACTTGGAAGAGGAGTTTCCAAGCCTTACCAAGGAGGAGCCTACTCAGAATGGAGACATCAATTCAGATGATGAAGACATCATCAACCTTGAAGAGTTCAAGGCATGGAAGTCCAAAGGCAAACTCAAGATGAAGAAATTGGAAGATATACTCAAATCTTCAAACCAAGCAATTAGGAGATCACAAAGCGAGAGCAAGAAGCCAATCAAATATGGGTATGACACTTCTCTTGTTACTAAACACTCTGTTTATCTTGCAAAAGATTTTTCAATTGAAGAACCAGCATCATATGAAGAAGCAAAGACCAAGGCAAAATGGAAAGAACCTACGGATGAGGAGATTGAAGCACTCAAAGAGAGTGATACTTGTGAACTAGTACCAAAGAAGGAGTCTACGAAGGTAATTGTTTCTAGGTGGATCTATAAGATCAAAAGGAATTCTAATGGGTCAATAAGCAGGTACAAAGCTAGACTTGTAGCTAAGGGTTTTGCACAAACCCAAGGTGTTGATTATGAAGAAACCTTCTCACATGTGGCCGAAATGCCAACCATCAGGGTATTGGTAAGTGTGGTTGAATCAAAGAATTGGAACATGTATTAGTTGGATGTAGAAAATGCGTTTCTAAATGGCTGGATTTCAGAGGAGGTGTACATGTCACAACCTCCTGGATATGAGGACCCAAACAAGGTAACACATGTATGTAAATTGAACAAAGCTCTTTATGGATTGAAGCAGGCACCTAGGGCATGGAACCATAGGTTGACTACATACCTTAAGGATCAAGGTTTTGTCATGAGTAAAGCAGATACTTCCTTGTTCATCAAGAGAAGTAATTCAGAGGTAATATACCTATGTGTATATGTTGATGATATCATACTTACAAGTAATGATGCTAATGGCATCAAACAGATCAAGAATCAGATGATGGAGTTCAAAATTAGTGACCTTGGATCACTGAAATATTTTCTTGGACTTGATTTAGTCTATACTAACTTTGGAATTTACATTACTCAGAGGAAGTATATACAGGATATGTTGAAGAAGTTTCATTTGTAGAATGCCAAAGTTGCAAGTACTCCAATGGAAGTAAACCTAAAACTAAGTGCTCATGAAGGTGATGTACTTGAAAACATTGCAGGTTACCAAAGCATAGTGGGAAGCTTGAATTATGCTACCTTGACAAGGGTTGATATTGCTTATGGAGTAAGTGTGCTAAGTCAGTTTATGCACAAGCCTAGGGCACCCCACTTGGAGGCTGCCAAAAGAATCTTGAAGTACCTTAAGGGTACTCAATATCATGGTTTGTATTTCCCTTATACATCAGACTTGGACATTAAGATCTATTCAGATGCAAATTGGGCAGGATGCAAAGATGATAGGAGGAGTACCTCAGGATACCTTTCATTTGCACGTGATAAGCCAATATCATGGTCTTCAAAGAAGCAACCTACTGTTGCTTTATCTTCTACAGAGGCAGAGTATAGAGGATTGGCCAATGCTACTCAAGAGGCCACATGGATCAGATTGTTGGCTTGCATACTACATCTCCAATGATCTTTGGAGATAACACAAGTTCACTACATCTTGCAGCTAATCCTATTTATCATGCTAGGACCAAGCATATAGAGGTCCACTATCATTATGTGAGAGAGAAGCTATTGACCAAGGATATTCAGTTGGCATATGTATCAACTAATATGCAATGTGCAGATTTGTTGACTAAAGCATTAGATGGTACAAAACTTTGCAGGTTCAAATCAATGATTGGATTGCAAGACATTCATGAAGATTGAAGATGAAGACCAAGCCTAAATGTTTGGCTTGAGGGGGAGCTGTTGGTGCAAAGTCCAAGCCCACACATTTTGGCTTGAAGTTCATACACTTATGGAGTTCCATGCAAACCATTTCTAGGAAAAGTTTTATCTTTTACATTTGTAAAAGTCTCTTACTTGACTTGAGAGAATCTTTGTAATCACCTACCAAAAACTTGTGGACTTGTTAGTTAGAAAAGCATCTATTTCATTAAGGGAATATTTCCTAGATTGAAGGATTACTTTTAGAGAGAGCCAAAATTTGAATTCAAATTCAAATTTGAGTGCAAGACTTATTATAGGTGGCTTGAAAAAGTCGCGTGTAGAAGTCCTTCTCCCCGAGTTCTTCATTTCCATTTTGTATGTGTGTAAGGCCTACATTGTAGCCTACACTACTATCCATCATAAGACTATGATTATCAAGCCTATGATCTTGTACAACATTGTTCATTAATACTATACATCTACTTTGTTCATCTATGATATCTCTGTTATAGTTATTCTAACTATCAATTTGTGTTGATCATATCTCGGTCAATTCTTCACCCAATTCAATGATCTATAGCTTGTTGGAATCAGCTCCAAGATATCTATACGATGACAAAGTTTGAAGCAAATCCATTCAGCCAATTTGGAGAAAACTGCATCGAAGCACTCACTAGTCAAAGTCTACAGAGGTCCTAAAAAATCGGGGGTAATGATCTATTTGCTAAATTGATTTCTCTGTGCATAGTGGATCATTTCAAGTGATTCCACTTGGAATCATTAGCTTAATAAGCTAATTAGATACCTCTAAAAGGAATCTTTCCAATTCCTACTTTACTGGTAGAATTGAGCATTACAAGCAACAGGTGTATGATAAAAAATAGAAGGTTTTCATTGAGTCTTCTATTTGGAAGTAGTCTGTTTTGATTCAATCTTTTCATAAATCATTTCCAAAGTACATAGGCACATTTATGGTACCTTTGGAAAGCTATGAGGGCCCACATATCAACTCTAAAGTCACAAAGGGATGGTACTAAGCATGATTTGGTTGTACCCACTCATCACTTGAAGTGTCCATCCATCTTTCCCAACAATTTTTAGGCGTGTGTTGTTACATGTCATTATGATGCATCTTTGCATTCTAAATCTATGGTTATGAGTGAGGCTAACTCTGATTGGTTCTTTGATAGTGGTGCTTCAAAGCACATAACATCATGCAAAAGATTTTTTGCATCTTTGAAAGATGCACCGAAAGGAGGACATGTGGTGTGTGCAAACAATGCCTCTTATCCTATCATTGGAGTAGGAGAAATTGAGCTTATAGCTGCAAATGGAGGTGTGATTCTCTTGAAAAATGCATTGTATGTACCCAATAGCAAGAAGAACTTAATTTCAATTTCGTTGATTTCCAAACCTGGACTTCATGTACACTTTGTTGATTATAAGTGTATGCTATATTTCAACAATGGTGATATTATAGTGATTTCCGATACATTATGTAATGGTTTGTATCACATGGATACATACAAGAGGGCTGCCTTGAATGCCTTGGTTGCTCATACTTCTTCCATGGCTGAAATGGAGCTTTGGCATGCTCATTTTGGTCACTTAAACTTAAATAGTTTGCTTTAGTTGCAAAATAAAGACATGGTTATTGGTTTTCCAACACTTGAGTCCATTGAAAAGCATGCATGTGAAGGTTGCATTCTTGGAAAAATGCATCATGATTCTTTTCCAAAAGATAGTCATACACACACGACAAGAAAATTGGAGCTTGTACATAGTGATGTATGTGGTCCCATCAAGACTCCATCTTTTGGGAAGCATGTATATTTAGTTACCTTCATTGATGATGCTACTCGCCATACATGGGTGTATCCTATGAAAGCAAAGAATGAGGTATTGCTTCAAAGCATTTTTAGCTATGGCTGAAAATTTTCTTCACAAAAGCTCTTGACTCTACGCACGAATCGTGGTGGTGAATACATGTCACATGAATTTAATGCTTTTCCTCATGAAAGAGTTATTTCACACCAATGTACAGTGCCATATACAACTAAAAAAAATGGTGTTGTCGAGCATAAAAATAGAACTCTTCTTGAAATGGCACGATGTATGGTTAAAGAAAAGCTCTTTCCTGATAAGTTTTGGATGGAAACGGTCATGTGTGCAAACTATGTGTTGAATTGCTACCCTACAAAAGCATTGAGAGTCATCACTCCTTATGAGGCTTGGAATGGACCTAAGCCTATGGTTAGTCATATGCGTGTGTTTGGTTGTTTGGCATATGCTCTTGTACATGGAATTCCTATCGCACCATATACTAAACCAAGTAAACAGAGGCATTGTACATACAATGACAAATACTGTGCTAAAATTAAGGAAGAAATTGATAGGTTATTGGCTATAGAAATTCATATATGAGATATAATATATTGAATGGATATCTCCAAGTAGTAAGTCAAACAAAAGAATGGTAATCTTAGGGTTTGTATAAACCCTAAGAAAGTGAATGTTGCAACTATCAGATATCATTATCATTACCAATAAGTGATCATCTGCTAGAAAGAGTTATTGAAAAGGAAATCTGGAGGACAAATCACAAAGATCAGTCAACACCAATCAAGTAGGAAATAGTCCTAATTACATTTTTCAACTCAATAATGTATTAAATAGTGATTCTCATCATTACAAACCATTGTAATTATTCATTTTTTATAGGTTCCACTCCATTTTTTTCAAGCCAAGGACTCCTGAGGAGTGTTAGAGGAAGCTACCCACCATTTTTAGTAATTTTTAGAGTTCATTTGAATTTTTGGGGTAAGCTAGTTGGAAAGTGAACTTATTGTTAAGCATTGTATACTTTCTTTGAGATTTCTAATAGAGGATTCCATTGTTCCACTCTTTGTCTTGCCTTATGTGCATGTGTGTGTGTATATGTGTGTGCATGCTAGTGTGCTTCTCACTCATGCACTTGTGCATTCCACTTTCTCATGGTCATCATACCACCCTCATGTCTCCACGGATTGATAATTATGAGGTATATTTCCTCACATTGGTTCTCACCACTATGCTAGAGTGACACC
Source organism: Ceratopteris richardii (assembly GCA_020310875.1). Taxonomy (NCBI): domain Eukaryota; kingdom Viridiplantae; phylum Streptophyta; class Polypodiopsida; order Polypodiales; family Pteridaceae; genus Ceratopteris; species Ceratopteris richardii. The sequence goes on from CM035411.1 coordinate 83,896,411, forward strand.
GAATTTGGTGCTCTTGCCAGGGAGCGAGCTTTTGAGAACGAGAATGTGATGATAAGAAGTAGAAATTTGGCGACAAAAACTTCTAGTATTTGGTGAATGTAAGTTAGGCATGGTAGGATACATCATGAGCACATCCCAAATAAAAAGCATAAAAAAGTATGTGTTTTTTCTATCCATCACAATAGACATTGTCTATCACACGACAGGCAACAAATAGACATTGTGATAGATGGTGTCCATCACAATGGACACCCTATCCATCATGACGGATAGACCCAACAAGAATTTTGTCCATCACAATAGACTCAACTCCATGATAGACACTCTCCACCATGATAGACAAACATGACGGACGATAGACAATACATGATGATCTCTGACCATCACGATAGACCGGTCTATTGTGATAGACATGTGTGTCATGACAAACCTATCCATCACAATAGAAAACCATCCACGATAGACTCTGTCCATCACGATGGACAAAGTTGTCCGTCATGAGAGACAAAGAAAATATAAATTTTTAGGGTTTATCATTTCTTATCAATTTTTGCCTAATATTTTGGGAGTTTTGCAAAGTCTTGAAGATAGTTGGAAGGGCTAAGCAAGATAGTGGTGCATTACAAGCTTGGAGGCACATGTTCTAGGTATTCCAGCATGAACAAGGGCATTTTACTTGAGGTTGGAAGAACTCTCAACCCCCTTAGTCCATTTTCTATCTTAGGCTAAGTGTGGCTAGTGGTTGTGATTAATTAAGATGACGATAGGAATGAAACAAGTTCAAGATGCTCTAATTTCTCAATTCCAAGTTTAGATAAAGATAATTTGTGAAAAACCCTAATAAGAAAGACCTAATCAAATCAATTACTTGTCAAAGTACAATAAAATTCAAGTATTCATGATGATGTATATATTAAGACAAGTCTTGAGTTCAAAAAGAAATTCAAAAGAACGAGTGGTTGTTACAAAAGAGCGTTGCAATGGAGTTGTACTTGGGTATTGGGTAAATAATTGAATCATCTGAACCTTAGATCAGGTAGAAACCTAGGAGGAGATAGACAAAGCATCAGATCATCTAAGGCTAGTGTCAATCACACAACTAGGTTGTGGGCTTAGCAATTAAGTGACTACCCTTACACATGGAGCTCAAATACAAGCGTTTCAAACATGTCTTTTAGCATAGAGCAACCCATAGGTAGTCTAGAGCTAGCATACTTACAAAGCGCTGAAGGTCCCTACAAGACACAACTAGAGTACATTGAAACCAACCATTTAGGTGCACACATTTATGAGGATGGTTTGCAAAGGTCGGTGGTCCAACTTAGACACCCTGATCAACCCTTCAAAATTGAATAGCCACTAGTTAAATTTGAAGAGGGTTCCTACATTGATAAGCAAGGAACCATGTATGTGGTTTCAATTTTACCCAATAGGACTAATGAGTTTAGAACAATCGTCCTTGATCCAGAGCTAGGAGATTTGGACTAGGAGAATCCTAGTAGAGAGCATAGAACACCTAAAGGTAAATCACTCTTATCAAGAATAATTACACCAGAGTGGATCCCTCAAGATAACAAAAGCATAGAGATCTTTTTCAACACATAAATTGATGAAGCATTTTGAAGATTCATGACAGGAAAACCGAGTGAGGTATATGGAACAATCATTTATGAATTCAAGGACCCATATGTTCCAAGAAAGATTTTCTACTTAGATAACATCTCAGAGTAGATGTTTGTAGTCATACAACATGGAAGACATGCCTATACATAGAAAGGTGAGCTTATACTCCCTCCACACAAACCCATTAAACATGAAGCTAGATCCTCTCATATCCTAGGTGGTCCAAAAGAGAAACCCAAGAGACCAAAAGTCAGCTTTGTAAATCCTTCTCGAAGAGAGAGATTGAGATAAGACACTGACAAAGCTGATCAAGAAATACTAGAGTACATAAACACCATCAATGAGGCATGGATAATGTTCCCTTGCCTAGACCCAAAGAATTCCCTAGAATCTTGAGATCGGCCTAATTGGTCAAAGCCATGAGGAATTATTTTGATGTAACAGGAGATCCTTATTATCATGTCACCAAATTCAAGCAAGTAAAGAGGGCTAAACAAGCCAATGATATGTTCACTCAATACTAAGCTTTTGGGCTTACATTGAAAAACACAACCCTAACATGGTTCCAACCATTACGTTAGCAACAATTCAGAACTATCAATCAGCTATTGGATACCTTCATAGAAAAATACTCCAAAGTGATATTAGGCATAGCATGTCATCCTTGATCCATAGCTTTAAGCAGACACCACAGAAGATAATTAAAATAGTAGGATGTGGATCTAGGTATTACATTGAGCGATGTCCAACCCAAGAGCTACCTACCCAGGTTAAGAAACTTTCCTTCATTCTTAGATGGCTTGTTAAGTGCAAAGTTACGATCATATGTGTACCTAAAAGAACCCTGAACCATAGAGCAATGTGTGCAAATGTGTATTCGCATTGAGGATAACTTGGCTAATAAGTGCAAACTTTCTAATCTATCTAAATATTCATATTGTTCTACTAGTTTCACATCCAAACCCTCAAACTCAATAGATGAATCAGCAAAAAACATAGCTCAAAAGTTAGGAGTTTTGGTACCAAAACACCTAGAATGGTCGCAGTAAAAAGATGTTATACTTGCGGAGGAGACCACATGGCCAACATTTGCCCATTAATGGCACACAATCAAGCAAATCCAAATGGCCAATATTGCACCATAAAGAGAAAATAAAGTAACCACACTACCCAAGATTGCCTCTGCAACAAACAAGTGGTTAGACAAAAGTATCGGCATCCCTATTAGGAGTTAAGAAGATATCAAAACCAATATCAACCACCACCTTAAAATATGCCCCAACAATCTTATCAACCACAATACCAAATAGAACATAGGCTACAACCCGTGCTAGGTCTACAATCACCACCCCTGCCAATGTTATTTTTGTCAAATATGCTATGATAGAGGATAAGTTGAGAAGAGTGTTGATGACATGATTGCTCCTACTTCATCTACATTTGTATCCGCATGAGTGCATCTCCATTTTGTATCCAAGAGGCACTCCATTTCTAGTCTATTTCCATTTTATATTGTATTTCCTTTGTATTTGGGTACCTTGCCATGTGCTTCTACCAGTTGTATTCATTCTCCTTTCAGGAGACTTATCCCACATATGATGTACTTTTGAGAGCCCCTCCCAAATCTATATAAGGAGGGCCTCTCCCCTCATTTGTACTTGGTTAGAAGCTTGAGGAGCCTACTCCATGCTCTTGGCAAACTCATTTCTAATCCACATGAGTTTACCCATTTCATGGTCTACTCATTTTGTGTCTCACACATTCTTTGTTTTGTGAGAGTACTTTACTTTTCATTTTGCTTCCACGTGTATACTCTCTACATGGTATCAAAGCACTAGGTGGAGGTCTTGGTGGTGCATTTGGCGGTCATTTTGGTGGTGGTGGTGGTGCTTCATTTTGGTGGCATGCTTTCTCCTCATTGAGAGAGGCCTTTTGCCATCAGTTTTCGGGATTCATTCTGCCCATTTTCCCACCCTCCCACCCATTTCATCATTTCATACACCTTTTACCCCCACTTTTCCTCTCTGCCACCCTCTTTTATGCGAGCATATTTGCTGGTCTACTTCAAATTTACACATGCTGCGGAGTTGATAATTAGTCTCACGTGTACTATAGTGTTTATAAACACTCCTTATCATACCTATTCTTTGTACGTTCATAATGAATCTCATGTCATATAGTGTTCATTAACACTAATGGCATTGTTTCATCGATCCAGCTTCCATCTCTGTATGTTCGATAGTTCGAGGTGTAGAGTTCGTCCTTTTTGTTGTTCGAACAGAGAATCTGAGAGTGATATAATCCTCTTGATATAATACACCTTCTGGTTGCACATAGCGACTAGCAGTGACAGAGCCTTATCTCTCTTTCAATAGAAACTAATCTTTCTTTGTCTGGAATTCAGAGGGCACTCCAAGAGTCTCTTCATCAGGCAACTCCTGCGCATAAACAAGCCAAGGAGGGAACACTCTTTATGATAAGAGCATTGAGCATCCACAACACACGACTTGGCCAAAGTTTAGCAGCAACAACAGACTATAACGCTCGACCTTGTAGTGCACTTTGGATGCTCTGGACTCCGACACTTTGGGCTCGCGGTCTTGGCAGAGTATCAACTCTCTGTGATCTATCGGCTCACCCGCTCAAGCTTGGACGACCTCTCTGCCACCAAAGAGAGAGAGAAAGAGAGAGAGAGAGAGAGAGAGAGAGAGAGAGAGAAAGAGAAAGGCAGATTACCATAATGCCATCGACGGATAAAAGGTCAAAGATGTAGGGTTGCACCGAAACAGCACACCACGACGGAGAAGGAAGCTGGCAAAAGAACCGCGGTTTTCTATCACTTGCGATTTATCAAAGCTAGAGCTCAAGCAAACCTTGCGAAAGTTAAGTTTCTGGAAGACACGACACGCAGGCAAAGCAGAAAGTGAGAAAGAGAGAGAGACTCTCCCTCTGTATCAACCTTGCTCCTCCTCAAGCAAGAGCGAAGCTCCTCCCGTGTCCTCTCCAAGAGAGAAAATTTGGCGTTGTCGTCTCCTATTCATGCACATCTCTAGAGGGATAGAGAAAGAAAAATTCGTGTTGTGCATAGCATCTTCTTGATAGCTACATTGTGTTAAGCTGATGACATAAGTAATGATGTCAAACGATCATAGATTCTTTGACTGTGAAGCTGGACTAACAAGAGACACACAATTTCGCTGAGAGGATAACAGACAGATGGAATTAGAGTGTGGCATTTTTTTGGCTTTGCCATTAGGTGAAGATCCAGTGGTCAGTGGAAGTGGAGCCCAATTTTTGAGAGTGATCACATGAATTTGTCAATTGACGATGCATTTTTTGTGCATCTTGAGCACTAGGCACGTCAAATGCTCTTCCAATCTTGGCATATCCACCTATTGATTGGTTGTTGATCGCTTGACTAAAGATTTCGAATCCTTTGAGCACCTTAGTGATGATTGCCTATGTGCATTGTATTGTGACTTTCAACTTTGTGTGGACATAAGTTGCATACATCTAAATCTCATGAGTTATTTTTGAGAAAGCGGATCCACGAATGCAACTTATCCTTTGTAGGATAACCATTTGATTTCGGGCATTTTTGGAACAAATTATTAAACTCCTTCATAAAAAGGTATTTTGTATTTTCTCACAAGGGTTTATCTCTTAACACCACTTGGCACTAAGTGCCCCCTCATTGTATATCAAGAAATATAAGCAAGAAGATATTGTGTGTGTGTGTGTGCATCTGTGAGTTGGAGGCTAGTCTAAGCCCACTCACAAGTCTCTTTGAGTCTCACACCTACTCTAAGGCAAGTGTGATGTACAATGGGTTACTCTAAGCCCTCCTCTCACGTCGACTTATTTTGGTGCTGTACAAGTGCAGGGCTACTCTAAGCCCCCCCCCCCCCCCCCCCCCCCCCCCAAGAATTTTAAGTGTGGTGTCAAGGTGTTCATTTCAAGCTTCGCAATTATTTTGTAGCAGTATTTTTGGCAAGTATTTTTTATAGTGTTTCTAAGCACTTTATCCTCAAAGCTTTGTAATGACCAAAAGTGAAGGTAGCTCAACATCTATGGCTAACTTCTTACCCTCTTTCACCCCTATTTTTATGCCTAAGGATGAACGCCTCAATGGACAAAATTACAATCTATGGAAAGATGTCATGCATGCATATCTCTACACGAATCTCCTTCATGAGGTAGTAGATGGTTTAGACCCCGAACCCAATAGGGATACCAACTTAGACAATTGGCATGTGTGGAATGTCAAGGACAAACGAGCTTTATGTCAGCTGTTAATTGCTTGTGATGAACTGAAGAAAGGACATATCACGGCCTGTAAGACATCCAATGACGCTTGGGATACGTTAGCCGCTTTGTATGAAGACAAAAACCCTTTGAAGATATATGCATTAGAGGTCGAGTTTCATAATTTGACCATTCGACCACACGACACAATTACCAAGGTCATAGCCCAATTTGAGGACTACCAGCGTAAATTAGCACTATGTGGTAGGCAGATTTCTAGTGAAGACATGGCCATTAGGCTTCTTAACAAGTTACCTAATTCATACGAGACATTTATCACAACTTTGTATAATCGCGGCCAAGTCTTATCTTGGGAAGAGTTTCGTCGATTATTGCTCCTTCACGACTTGCGAGCCAAATTGACTTCCTCCAAAGAGTCTACCATGAAGGCCAAAGGCCCATTCAATAAGGGAAAAATCACAAGTCATCATGCTAGTAATGGATCTAAGCAAGGATCGCATAATTCATCGAAGAAGTTCACCTGTAATTTTTGTGGAAAATCAGGACACTTAGAAAAGTTTTGCTATAAAAAGAAACAATCATCAAAGGCTTCTACATCTAGGCAAGCATCAGAAAAGTTTTGCTATAAAAAGAAACAATCATCAAAGGCTTCTACGTCTAGGCAAGCATCCAAAGGATCCCAACATAGATCCCACTACTCTAGTGAGGAACTCTTCATCTCCACAGAAGCCAATGCACTAGTTAAATCTAGCTCCCCACATGAGTGGATCTTTGATAGCGGAGCTACCTCCCATATGGGCAAAGACAAGGACTCCTTTGAGGAACTCCAAGAGCACACGGGAGAAGTCTATCTTGGCAACAACAAAAGTTTACCCATCGAAGGAAAAGGGAAAGTTCAAATTACCAACAATCAGGGGGAATGCAAGTCTTTATCCAATGATTTTTTTGTTCCAAACTTATGTATGAATCTCCTTTCCGTCAAGGCCATTACAGATCAGGACAAACAAGTATGGTTTGATAACACCTCAGTTAAGGTAGTCGATCCCCATACAAAGGATGTCATTGCTCAAGGTATTGACAAAAAGGGCCTCTACAAACTATCTTGCTTTGTATCCAAAGAATCAACCTCAAGCTTGTGGCACCAAAGATTTGGCCACACTTCTTACTTATCAAAAATCTCTTCATCTCAACTTGTGAAGGGATTGCCAAAGATAGGGCAACTTACTGATGTCTGCCAAGCTTGCACCCAAGGCAAGCAACATAGGGCCCTAGTTCCCAAGGAAGTTTCAACACGAGCGAGGAACCCTCTAGCCCTTATCCACATGGACTTATGTGGACAAATGAACACCCCATCCCTGAGTGGATCCCTCTACTTTTATCTTCTAGTAGATGACCACTCTCGCTATATTTGGGTGTACTTTTTGAAGTCAAAGGCAGACACATTCTCTAAGTTTCAAACTTGGATCAAGGAAGTTGAGAATGAAGCTTTGACTAAAGTTAAAACCATCAGATCAGATGGAGGTGGTTTATCAATCATCACTTTGATAACTTTCTCAACCAGAAAGGGATCAAAAGATAAGTCACTCAGCCTCATACTCCATCCCAGAATGGAGTAGCTGAAAGAAAGATCTGCAGTGTGATGGAAATGGCAAGAACTATGCTTCATCATAAGGATCTACCCTACAAGTTATGGGTAGAAGCTGTGCATACTACCGTTCACATTCTTAATCGAGGATTTACAAGTGCACCATTACACAAAAAAACACCCTTCGAAGCATACTATGGAAGAAAACCAAATGTGAATTATTTTCGAGTCTTTGGTAGTGAAGCTTTTGTCCATGTACCCAAAGAAGATAGAAACAAGTTACAATCAAAGTCCAAGAAACACATATTCATAGGGTACAGTGACCAATCAAAGGCATACCGTCTATATGATATGGAAAACCACTCCATCACCATTTCAAAGAATGTGATTTTCAATGAAGCTTCCTCATACTCAAGAAAAGATTCAAGTAAAAGTCTTAGTCCACCTATCTACACTTCAGAGGGGGACTCAATATTTCCAAACTCCAACTCAGAAGCAAGTACTTCAAGTCATCCGAGAAGATGTCAAAAGACTTATTGACAAGAGACAGCGAGAACAAAGTCATTATGTCAATTACGCCTTAATGCATCAGATTCAACAAATCCTAGAACCATCTAATTACAAAGAAGCTCAAGGACAACATGAGTGGAAAGAAGCTATGCAAGTGGAAATGGATGCAATCGAGAAGAACAAAACTTGGACTCTTGTACCTAAGCCCACAAATCATCAAGTCATAGGAGTTAAGTGGCTTTATAAAGTTAAGTACAAGTCAAATGGCACATTAGACAAGTACAAAGCAAGATTGGTAGCTAAGGGATACAAGCAACAACATGGCATTGACTATGAAGAAACCTTTGCTCCTACTGCAAGATTCACAACCATAAGAATCATTTTAGCACTAAGTGCTCACTTTAAGTGGCCCATTTACCAACTGGATGTCAAAAGTGCATTCCTCAATGGAGATCTTCAAGAAGAAGTATATGTTGAACAACCTGAAGGCTTCAAGATCAAAGGCAAAGAAGATCAAGTCTACAAGCTTCACAAGGCACTTTACGGACTCAAGCAAGCTCCCCGGGCCTGGTATGAAAAGATTCACAAGTTTTTTGAAGACAAGGGATTTCACAGAAGCAATGTTGATGCTAATCTCTATATCTATCAAAAGGAGTCTTTAGTAGCCATCATCATTCTCTATGTAGATGACTTGATCTTGACATGCTCAGACGAAGAACGCATCCAGTTTATCATCACACAGCTTCATCTTGAGTACTCTATGACAGATCTTGGATTATTACACTACTTCTTGGGTATGGAAGTTTGGCAAACAAAAGAAGGTATATTCCTATCACAGAAGAAGTATTGCTCTAATCTACTTTCCATATATAACATGGACCAGTATCGCTCAGTTTCTACACCACTTGATCCAAACATCAAGCTTACACTATAGGACTCATCATCACTTGTGGATGTGCATACCTATCGACAACTTGCTGGCTCATTACTCTATCTTGCCAACACTAGACCAGATATTGCCTATGTAGTTGGTATACTCAGTCAGTTTGCACATCAGCCTCGTCAAACTCATTGGGATGCTACTCAGAGAGTGCTTCGATACCTTGCCCTCACCCGACATCATGGTCTTTGGTATAGAGGGCGCATCGAACTCGCTGGATATTCAGATTCTGATTGGGCTGGTGATCCTGATTCTCGACAGTCTACTTCTAGGTATATATTCTTGCTTGGCTTAGGACCTATCTCTTGGGAAAGTAAGAAGCAACCTATAGTTGCTCTATCATCCACAGAGGCCGAGTACCGACCATCGAGCTTTGCAGCATGTGAGGCCATCTGGCTTCGACGTTTATTATCTGATATTGGTGTTTTGCAGGATACTCTGACATGTATTCACACGGATAGCCAGTCAGCCTTGGCCATCGCCAAGAATCCAATGTTCCACGCTCGGACGAAGCTCATCGAGATCCAGTACCACTTCATCCGCGAGAAGCTCATATCTCAGGAGATTACTCTGGAGCAGTGTACCTCTCAAGAGAACCTGGCAGACATGTTCGCGAAGGCTCTACCTCCGGTTCCGCTTCAGCGCTTGGTGGACCTCTGCAACATTCAGCCGCTCCAAAATGGAGCTACAGAGGGGGTGTTGATGACATGATTGCTCCTACTTCATCTACATTTGTATCTGCATGAGTGCATCTCCATTTTGTATCCAGGAGGCACTCCATTTCTAGTCTATTTCCATTTTATATTGTATTTCCTTTGTATTTGGGTAGCTTGCCATGTGCTTCTACCAGTTGTATTCATTCTCCTTTCAGGAGACTTATCCCACATATGATGTACTTTTGAGAGCCCCTCCCAAATCTATATAAGGAGGGCCTCTCCCCTCATTTGTACTTGGTTAGAAGCTTGAGGAGCCTACTCCATGCTCTTGGCAAGCTCATTTCTAATCCACATGAGTTTACCCATTTCATGGTCTACTCATTTTGTGTCTCACACATTCTTTGTTTTGTGAGAGTACTTTACTTTTCATTTTGCTTCCGCATGTGTACTCTCTAGAAAGAGCAATAGTGTCAGCTTCCTTGATGATCTCATAGGTTCTAAAGAAAACCCTAGGCATAGATCAAGAGAAGAAATCAGAGGCCAAAGAGTTAGGAAGTGTAGCTAGAAAAAGAACTAGAGCTTGCAAGGATAGTCGATAAAGGATGAGAAAACAATGGTCTAGAAAACTCAGCAAACTATAATAAAGCCTAAAAGAGAAAGAAACAAAATTAATTGAAATCGCATCTCAAATGCACTCTCAAACATCAACATCATCCCTACCATCTCATCAAATCTCACCATCCATCCCACCACCACTTGGAGCAGGATCAGTGTTAGTAGATCCTACTCTTCAAGACTTCGACATGAAGTTGAAGGCTTATTAGGCTCGAATTTAGGAAGGGCCAAGCATGATAGAGTTAGACAAATGTTATCCCAGAGCAGATCTAGAGATTGAGAGGTTCAATATTTGTGTGAAAATGGTAGAACTAGCTGAGGCTATGTTCGAGGCAAGTCATCTTTTCAATAAAACAAACTCACTAAAGCCACAATTACATTTGGAAGGACTTTTGGATAGGTTATAGTGATTGGTACCTAAACCTAGGACTTTTGCTGCACCAGAGGCACAAAGTAGTGGAAGTGAAAGGATAAGCTTACCACCCCATGAAGCTTTTGTTCCTAATTCTACGGATGATGGAATTCCTTCCTCTATAAATCATTACTCCCAAGGGCTCTAGAGACAACATTCCCTCTATCTATGGGGAACAAGAAGATGTGCAGTCAGGAAAACAATTAGAATTTGAGTCCAATTCCTTGTAGGAATTGTCGCACTTTATAGGCACATGAGAGTCTAAGTCTATTCAAATGACAGCCCCCACAATCATAATAAGGAACAACGAATCAGTTTTACCAAGGAACATGGAGGTAGTGAAGAACACTAAAGTGCAATGCCATCTCACTTTAGAGGAGCTACTCAAAATTAACCTTGAATTGTGGAAACATGTAGCTAACCAAGTGTGTGATGTAGCTAAGTCCCAATCTCAAGTAGGATCACATAAGATAATACCCAAGATACCCCTGGATAAAATAGGGTACATGAGCAAAGGAGAAGAAGAATCTATTTTTGGTGTAGAGGCTTCTGCCACAACCATTCCAGCCTCCTTTTTCTTTGCCTCTTTTGCAACCAGTTTTGGACAGTTCTTTATGAGATGATCATTCCCTTTACAGTACTTGCAAAACAATTTCTGCTTTTCTGATTTCTTCTCATCTTTATCCTGGTTCTTTGAATGTGCAGCATTTGCAGATTTCTGCTTACTAGTAGAAGAGCTCCATTTTCCTTTGCCCTTCTGACTAGCCAAGAAAGCTTGATCTGCAACACACATAATGGACCTATTCTGCCTGGACTGATCTTCCTGTAACAGAACAAAGACTAACTCCTCAAATGACAAGGCATTTGGATTGGCTTTCATCATCAATCGAAGAGTAGAAGCAAAACTCTGATATGAATCAGGAAGACCATTCAGAACGGTCTGCACAAGTGAGCTATCTGGTATAACCTCATTAGTAGAAATCAACTGTTCCTTCAAGTCTTTGATCTTTGTTAGAAAACTGTCCATAGAATCACCTTCATTCATGTGCTCACTCTCCAATTGTTTTTAGAGGTAAGCAACACGAGCCTCATTCCTAGCCTGGTACAATGTGGTCAGTGTATCCCAAGCATCCTTTATTGTTCTGCAAGAGCGAATGTGAGGAATAATAGCACATTTGACAGACAAAGCTATCAATGCATGTGCTTGAGCATCTCTGCCATCCCAATGAATTTGCTCTGCAGTAGGTGCAACAGAAACATTAGCACAAATAGGAATCTGCTGAAGATCATCTTTGACACCATCTCCATCAGCTTCATCACCTGTATTTGCAGTACCTGTAGTCCTAGGTGTAACAAGACTTCTTTCAACACCCTGCATAATGTTCCACGCATCATATAAGCCCATAATGGGTAGTTGGTACCATCCAACTTATCCTCAACAGTCAACATACGGAATACATCACTGCTTTCAGCCATGGCCGGTGACTAAAATACCTTGATGCAGAAAATTGACTGTATCTCAAAAAGTTGAACGAAATTGCCCAGACGAGTTCTGCTAAACCTGTAGCAGACTTCAACATGCTTATACTAGTGAATCGAAACAGGTATATACCTTTGGCACAAAAAGACGAAATAGCCTGCACAAGCACTGTGATAGTGCGTTTAGAGGCTGAAACGAGATTTCGGCACTACAAAGCGAAGCTGTTTTGATCTCTAAAACACCCTGAGTATGCTCACCAAATTTCGTGCGAATCTGAGACTGCAGCCGGAGGAGTGTCGACAACACCCTTGATGAAGCGACGACCTGCTCTGATACCAATTGTTGGAGTTAGACGTCTGCGGAAGCACGCGAACAGCACAAGGAAGAAGAAGAAGCTTGGAGCACAACACACAAGACTGAATGTATTACTAGAGAATGTACAAAGATAAGTAACCCATTAGGGCAATAGGCGTATATACAAGCCGGGGGAAAAAAACTTCCTAAAGAGGGAAAAAAGTGCCCCGGCTGTCCTAGAGTGTTCAAACACATCACTACCTAAATATATCAACAATTCTAGCTTTGGGATCTGGAGTTGCGATTTCTACCACTTCCCTATCCAAACGTTGGGGCAAGCCATCTCTTAGGTCCACTAGGATGAATTTGCAAATGGAAAATGTTCATATAGAGATGTACCACCCTTGCAATGGAACCTAATCCATAGAACATTAGATGAGATGAAGTCAGTGAATTCCTTAGGATCCGAATCTTCTTGGATGCACCAAGACACACAATTATGAATGTTTAAACTTGTTGTGGAAGAAGAGAGAAGATCAAATACTAGAAATGTAGGTGCCAATGAAACTATGTGATCCATCCAAGACTTAGCCTATGCACCTATGGTATTTCCTGCCCCATGGTTGGTCCAAAAGTTAAGCTACAATGGACATAACTATAAATGAAGAACAATGGATACCCCATTGTGATGAAGAAAGCTATGACATCTCAGTTTTCATAGTAGAACCACTTATGTTTGACTCGATTATTGAAGAATGTGAGCCTAGTACATAAGTGATCACAAAAGCTAGTGAAAAGGATGATGAATCCATCATCATGGAGTGCTATGACATCTCAGTTTTCATAGTAGAACCACTTATGTTTGACTCGATTATTGAAGAATGTGAGCCTAGTACATAAGTGATCACAAAAGCTAGTGAAAAGGATGATGAATCCATCATCATGGACTCGATTATTGAAGAATGTGAGCCTAGTACATAAGTGATCACAAAAGCTAGTGAAAAGGATGATGAATCCATCATCAGGAAGAATATGTTTATTTGACATATGTTACGAATCAAGAAATAGAAAGATGTAATCCCAAGAAGAAGTTGACTATGATAGAAGATGATAAGAGTGAGAAAAAGAAAGGGAAGAAGAAAGTAGCCACAAAAGAAGAAGAAGAATCCTTCTTCAAAGTGCCAGAGAACTTCAAGAAATATGAGATTGAAGATAGGAATAATGAAAAGAATTCCTAAATAAGAAGCTCTCATAGGAGAAGTCTATGACAACAAAGAAAAGACCAAGAAGATTTTCCCGATCATAGAAGATGGAGAAGAGAGATGCACGTACATAGGGCATGATCTGAGTAAAGAAGATCATGAGTTAATAGAATTGTTGAGGGAATAAAGAGATGTGTTTGCTTGGAACTATAAGGACCTAAAAGGATTAGATCCTAACATCTACTCTCACAAAATCCCTATGACTTTGGAAGCCAAGCCAACCAATTAGAAACCTTACACGTACAATGATAATTATGCAACCAAGATCAAAGAGGAAATTGATAGACTGATAGAAGCAGGATTCATCTATGAAATCGAGCATACAGAATGGGTATCCTCCATTGTGGTATCACCCAAAAAGAATGGAAAGTTTTGTGTGTGCATTAACCTAAAGAAAGTTAATGTTTCCACCATTAGAGATAGTTATCTACTTCCTATCACCAAGCATCTACTAGAAAGAGTAGCGAGTAAGGAAGTGAAAAACTTCCTTGATGGTTTTTTAGGTTACAATCAAGTAGCCATTTCCCTATAGGATCAACATAAGATGGCTTTTGCCATCAAATGGGGCATCTTTGCATTTTATGTGATGCCATTTGGGATCACTAATGCACTAGCTATGTTCCAAAGGTTGATGTGTCATGTGTTTAAAGACTTCTTGAGAAACAACCTAGAGGTCTATGTGGATGAACTATGAGCTCATTCCAACATTAGACAAACTCACATCCTAGAGCTTAGATACATCTTTTTCAAATGTAGGGAGTACCAATTTTGCTTGATCCTAGAAAAGTGTGTTTTCATGGTAAGGCAAGGCAAGTTTCTAGGAAATATAGTATCAAATAATGGGATCTCAATGGATGAGGATAAGATCAGAGCCATTCTAAGTTACCAAGACGGTCAAGGAAGTACAAGTTTTCATGGGACATAGTGGATACTACCAATGTTTTATCCACATATATGCTATAGCCATAAAGCCTTTGTACACTGTATTAAATAATTTTGAGTGGAATGAAGAGTGTGAGACCTCTTTTAATAAGCTAAAAGAAAACTATGTTCAGCACTAATCTTGACAACATCAAATTGGAGTAATCCATTCCAAGTTCATGTGGATTGTGAGTAGATGGTGAGATAAGTCCATAGATGAGCTAGTGCTGCAAAACTCTTGCTCTACACCTACAAATCTAGTTTCAATAATTCTTAATAAACTTATCTATCTTCACAATCAAGCACTTAGAACCGCTGTGGAGGTGATCGCAATCCGGGTGGATCGGGTCCGGTCGTGGCACACACAGGGTGTATGAAGCTAATGAATGTTGGATGGTTTAAGGACATGAAAGTGAAATTAATGTTGAGTATGGAGAAGAGAGAGATGTTGAAATGATTATGGGAATGGGAAAGTAGGAGTGCAAGTTAGATTTATGAACATGAATGATAAGAATGAAAGAGAACCATACACACGAATCAAATTTGGAAGGAAGAATGGTCCATTGAAGGAGCTTCTTAAACACTTCCTAATTCTAATCCATATGCATAGTCTTCTTTGGATGATATGTATGCATGACGTGAATAGATGGAATCCTTACACATAAACCAGTTTCGAAAGGAAGAATGGTCCAATAATATTGGAGCTTCTTATACACTTTCAGAAACTAATCAATATGTATGGGTATGTATGGATTATATGCATGCAAGTGAATTATGATGATAGAGATTACTCACAAGCTCAAAGAAACATCCTTACTGGTTCAACGCAATACTGCGGAGCCTTCTCACACATAGAAGAAATAGAGGACATGTAAAAATACTTAAGAGACTGAGAGAGGAGACAAGAGACAAGTGACAAGTGACATGAATTAAAAGGATTTGAATTAAATACATGTATAAGATCGTCGTGGTACGTCAAGCTAGGCAGTCTACTGATCAAAGGTGGTTCCGACCCTCAAACCATGACAGTTCAACCGAATGTCACACGTAAGAAGGTGAGTTCCACTCTAGTGACCCTATGTATGTCTAGGCTCGTAACGTCTAACTAAAGAAGTCTAAGACTCATTAAAATCAGCTCTAACTCACTCACATGCTCCACCGAGGGTGAGTCAAGATAGAGATGCTGGTTTCAAGAGCCTATCCTAGATTGGAGTTCTAACTTAAATTTGAAACTAGGTACTATACTCATACTAGCTCACCTTGGATCCTCACTCGCTCAACCGAGGGTGATCGTCTCAAGGAAACCGTAAGCTAGCATGAGCCCTATGGATGCCTAACAATGATGCTCTAGGAGTTTGGAGGGGGGTTTATATAGTTTTTTGAATGAATTTGGGCCCTTAGATCTAGAGAAATCAACTCTCAACTCTAGGATCACTACTTTTCATTACAACCATTTGATTAATCAAATCAATGGCTTGGAATTGTTCTTTCTATCAAATCTAGTGTAAAGGAGTGAAATTTAGGCGCCTTCATTCTCCACCATTGGATCTGGGGATGATCTGGACCGTCGGATCAGTGTTGACATCAGTTTGGATAAGATAAGCCACTATTTTTGGAGAAAAGCTGCATTATTGATCTTTGATTGTCAAAAATTGTCTTCTTTTATGGAAAAACTCATGGATCCTCCTTGCTTTAAGCATAAGTGCATCTCCACCCTTGAATATGAGCTCATCTTGATCGTACAACATGGCTCAATCAGCTTTCGCCATGTGGTGGCCCTTCAACCCTTCAATTTGCTTAAACTAGAAAACTGCGGTGATCCTGAAAACTGGACTTTGTACTCTTTGACCCTCCAAATAGGCTTTGATGAAGATGAAACTTTGTAGGACTATGTTTCCAAAGATCTCCTTCAGGAATATGCAGAAAAAACTCCCATCTGAATCTCCCTTGTACAAGTTTGACTACATTTGGAAGCTTGCAAGGTGGCATTAAGGTGACTAGGAAGCTCTGATAGCCTTGAAAATTTGTACAAATATGTAGCCACATATGATCTTTATACATGCCAAACCATATGGCTAACATAAATTTCTATACAAGAATTTGTAGGGTCAAACTAGAAAAATTACATTTTTACAAAATGAGCATAGCATATCAATGTGCTACAAAATCCATTTTCTGCTGAAATTTGAGCTATAGACTTCCTTTGACAATCTTTACAAGTATATGAATTTTCATCTAATTTGGTGACAATGAAATTTTTGCCCTAATTTCCCAACTTTGACCAGCTTTGACCGCTACCATAGACTTTCTTGATTTCTTTAAAACTTTGTATGTGAGCTTCCTTTGACATCCTTGATGCATCCTGGACTTCTCGGGGAATTCCTGCTACCTTCACCAAATATGTTTTTTGTAGGCCTTCACAAGTGAGAGAGGAGAGAAAATCTTGACGACATTCGCCCCCACTAAACCTGTGATTCCTCCGGAAGCGCCACTCTAGCATCTGTGAAAAACAAAATGTTCCAGGCATCAAATTCTTTTATAGGCAACATAAGAAACATGGAAGGAAAATTGATTATATGCATGAATAAGTAGGTAACGTGACATGAAGCAAAATTTGCATGAAAGAAAGAATTGAAACAGGCAACATGAATATGCATGAACAAATAGGCAACATATATGCAAATGAACAAGCAACATTGGCAACAAGAAAGAAAAAAAAGAAGCATCAATATGAAGTGGAAGTGGATGTATTGATTCGTTTTAAGCATCAGTTCCTCTCATCTTGAAGAAAATTTTGTACCTTTTTCATAAAGCAATCTACCTTAAATATGATTATAAACAAAGATTTAGGATTTTCAAGAGACATCTTTCATCTTTAGCTTATTTTAGATCAAACTCCTTTCCTACATAAATATGAATATGCTCTTTCTCTAATAACATGCAAGGAAATCTAACTAAACTCCACTAATGCATAAATCTGCCTATATAGCCCGTGATTTATTCTACTATGCCTCTTTATCCTCCTTTGGCTTGCTCTTTTTTTTTTGATGATGATGATGATTCGACAATTTTATGGTTACGATCACTTTTTTGGGGTGGAAGAAAGTGTAAACTTCTTGGTAACATGAAGCAATTTTTTTTTTTTTTTTTTTGTTGAGGAGGAAAAATTAAACCCCGATACAAGGTACAACCATTTTTGATGACGGAGAACAGTCGTTTAAACTCCGATACAAGTGCTATGAGATGGACTAAGGATGTAGAAACATGCAGTAGCAGGAGCTAGGATTTCAACAATTATGCTTTCGATACAGGATACATATGCATGTTTATATATGAAAGCCATGTCACCAAAATAAACCTCCAAATCTACATGCCCTATCTTTCCACAATCCTAGATTATAATCAATTTCTTAGTAGATAAGTTACTACTTAAGATACAATTTTACACAAGTAGAGAAATCATCATTTGCCTTTTTTGACTCAAGTGATGTGGATATGCAATGCAATGCAAAGACTGAAAAAAACATGCATGAAACAAGCATGGAAAAAAAATAGAATGAACTTGAAAAAAAACAAAGCAACATGAACTTGAAAATTAATGATGTTTTTATATGTTTTTTATTTTTTTCCTTTTTTTTATTTTTATAACATGGATACTCCTGTTTATGAATCGGCCTCATTGTTGTCATCTTCTTCAATGTCCTCATCCAAAATGTACTCGTCATTATCACGCTTCTTGAATAGCTTTATCCTTTTACCTGCAATCAAAGTTTTTAGTGCAACACCATTAATTCACAAAGAGCATACGTACCATTGTTGTTGACTTTTGATACAATGTATGGCCCAAACCACCATTGAGTGAGCTTTTTGCATGCATCATATTGAGAGTCAAATGTACTATCATAAATGAGCACCCAATCTCCTACTTCAATTGGCTTAGGACGCAATCGATGAGTTTTATCAAAATAATGCTTGTTCTTCATTCTAGATTCTCTTAATTTTTCAACGGCATCATCAAGTCTTAATTTACCTTGTTCTAACTGTTTAATACGCAAACTCAAAAAATCATCAGTAGACATGTTTTCAGACCAAGGCAAATTTGACCATGCAGAAATATGAGACTGAATTGGAGACAATGGTTTTTGACAGTACATGAGTTCAGCAGGCATATATCCAGTAGTACGTGTGCATGTCATTCTATCTGCCCAAAGTGCAAAAGGTAAGAATTTAGGCCATTGTTTGATGTCACCGTTACATGCTTTAGATATGGCTTTCACAATAGGTGGATGCCCTCTCTCTATTTTACCATTGGCCTCTGGATTATATGCAGTAGTGAGAGACAAACGAATACCGTGACGCTCAAAGAACTCTTTAGCTTCTCTCGCATTTAACTCTCCACGATCGGCAACTACTTTCTCTATGTACCCAAAGCGACTTATGACATCTTCAAGCAAGAATTTGCAAACATTGTAAGTGGTCTTAGATCGTAATGCACGTCCCTCTACATGATTAGTTAAATCTTCTCTTGCAAGTACAATGTAACGCATTTTGTCAATACCTTTAGGCATAGTTACAAGATCTACTACCCACTTGTAGTGAATACAAGGTGAATAAGTAGGATGCAACGGATCTCTATGTTTGACTGATGAATGAAGTTGACAAGTAGAACATGTAGAAACATAGCTACTAATGTCAACATACATCCTAGGCCAATAATAGGTACTTCTAATTTTTTCATATGTTCCAAAAAATCCTTTATGACCGGCCCATAATGTCTCATGCATTTCCTTCATTACTTGCAATTGAAGACCTCGTTTTCCTAGGACTCGTTGTGGATTCTTAACCTTACCCTTAGCATGTCTCCAAAGATAACCATTACATAGGAAAAAGTTATAAGCTCGTTTCCTAATGTTACGGAATCTATTCGTAGTCCAGTTAGGTAATGGTTGTAGTGTAGTCAGATACTTTCCTATGTCTCTCCATTCATTTTCATACTCAGACTCATGAAATTGCTCATACTCGTATATATGTGGAACATAGTCAACTAAATTCACATTCTTTATTAGATCACTTTCAAGATCATCATCAAATCTAGCTCTCGATAACATATCAGCAACTGAGTTTGACTTAGCTGAAATATGAACTAACTCAGGATTTATGAACTTAATATATGAGATCCATCTAAGCATGGCTATATCAGGAGATGAACAATTGGCTATCATTCCTATGAGAGGCAAACAATCAGTCTCAACTTTGACATTTGCACCAATGAAATATTCTTTGTCTGTTTTCAAAGCTGTTACCATACCCCATAGTTCTCGTTTGATATGTGGATATTTTCGTTGTGTTTCATGTAAAATTTTGGCACCAAACCTAATTGCATATCTATTCCCTTCACTATCATCTTGACTTATAACCCAACCTATACCAATAGGACTAGTATCAAGAGTCAATATAATAGGTTTGTTAGAAGAATAGTCTACACGCTTAAGGATGGGAGCTTTAAGCAATAATTTCTTCAATTTACGCATAGCTTGAGTGTGTTTGTCAGTCCAAATAAATTTTCGTTTCTTCCTCAACAAGTCATAAAGACAATCAGCAACATGAGCAAAGTGAGGGATCCAAATAACATAAAAGATGCAAGCACCAAGAAATCTACGTACCTCACTCACGTTGTTACATGTTTCAGAAATCTTGCTAATGGCATCAACTTTTTGTGGGTATGGCTTTCGACCATAATGGCCACATAAATGTCCAACAATAAGTACCTCGTTGACACCAAAAATAGATTTCTCTATGGAAAATGTGAGACCTACCTCTTCAAATCGTTGAAATATTCTTTCACAATCAGAGATATGGTCAAGAACAAATTTACGACATCCCGATGAATCTAAAGTAATGTCCTTTACACGTTCCTCACTCCCTTTAATTGGAATATCATCAATGAATGGCATAGTTATATGAGGGATAAAGTCATGTAAGACCATATTCATAGCACTCATCATATGAGCCACATAATTAGTCGCTCCTTGAGGTAAAGTACACATTCGCACTAAGCCTAAAGGAGTTTTCATTGTGGTTATGTCACGACTATCAATTGCTAATTGGAATTGGTCATATCCAGAATATAGATCACCCATTGAATAGATAGAATGTCCTGAAAATGATTCAGCAAACTCATCTACAATGGGTCCTGTTCCTACATTCCTTATGGTGACTTTATTGACGGGTTGGAGATCTTGAATAAAACGTAGTTTCCCATTCTTTTTAGGCACAATGAACCATCTGTTTGAGTAAGGTGCAAAAGATGGCTCTAAAATTCTCATGTTTATCTTCTCCTTAAGTAGTTTCATTAGCTCAGGTAAGTGAGCCTTTGGAACAGGTATAGGACGAAGATTCCATGGAATATGTGGAATAGTAAAGATTATCAAGGGTGCAACTAGCTTAGGATCTACACAACCAATCTCATGAGGATACATAGTAAAGGCTTTTCCATGGCTACGTATGACTCCCTCAAATTTATCTCTCTCTGCTGGCAAAAGAAATTCATCATCTCTACCAATTTTCACCTGTTTGATTGTCTCATCCGTGAATGTATGTCCTATGTATTTCTTATCCCGAAGAGTTGGATCATTTTTCACATCAATAATTTTTTCATTACTTCCTTGAGGTAATGGTTGAGCTATGGGTTTGATTTTTTTTTCTACAGTTTTGTACTTTGTTTCAACTAAGGCATCATGTGTTTGGTTAAATTTTGAGCACTTGTCAACATTGAGAGCATACTCTTGGATTAGAGCATACTCATCAAGGGAAGAAAGAAGAATAATATGGGAATTAGAATTTTGTTGAAGACATAACTCTAACTCCTCAAGAATAGAGAAACAATGAGATGTTTCAATCACATGCTCAATGTTCTCATCATGTTCCATGATTTTGTTGTTTTTATAATTTTTTTTGGGTTTTTTGGATAAAAGACTTGGACAATTGACTCTTATGAAGAAAATCTAACCTAGAATGTGGAAAACAAAGTGACAAAGTATTGTACATGTTGGTTGGATGCAAGATGTCAAACCAATATCCACTGTTGTCCCGCTCAACAATGGATTCTATCCGAAATTTTGATCATATGTAGCTCCAAACATGAATCGAGGTGCACAATCACTACAAGCATGCTCATGACCCTGAGTAACAATAGGTTTCTTTCTAATTGACAATCGATTCCTAGGATGATTCACTCCTACTGTCATGACTTGAAGTGATTGCATTCCATCCTTAGACTTGAATCTAGCATAGGTAGACCCATCATCCATGGCTTTAGTTTCCATACGACTCTCACAAATAAAGGGTTGACCTAAGAGAACTTCATAGGAGCAATTATCTTGAATAAAAAAGTGAAATTCTTCTGTGATTCCTCCTATGGATATGGGCACACTAGCACAAGCTCCATACAGGGTACCTACACCATTATCTGCAGTTCTCATACGCCATCCACAATCTTTATCTATGGGCCATCGAAACTTATCATAGACTTCTCTTGAAATCACATTGATTTCAGAGCCGGAATCTACTAATGCATTTACAGTGATAGTGTTCTTATCATTTCCTATTTTAACATGCATCTCTGATGTACCTCTAGACCAAAATGTTCTTTTAAAGTGACTTTCAGGATTGTTTTCATGATTTTCATGGTCAGGTTGAATAGGTCCTAAGAAATTTTTATTAACATTTACTTCATCATCATCAAAGTCCTCTTCATCAGATTCATCAAAGTTTAAGGCTTCATTCATAGCTTGATCTTGATCTAAAGAATCTTGCATCTCAGTATCTAGATTAAGCGGAAACCTCTTCCTTTTAATTAGGCCGATAAAGTTATCTTTAAAAACAGGCTTTGCAATAGAGAAAACTTGTTCTAAAGACATAGTCACTTGACTCTTAAGCAAAATGTCATCTAAAATCTCCGTAGGATCTATTTTTCTCTCAATTTCTGAAATCAAGATGGCTTTAGGTTTTCTCTTTGGTTTCTTTTGTTTTTGCTCAAGGTCTTGTTTTTGTTCATGTTCTCATGTTTGGTCTTCAGTTTGTTTTGATTGTTCTTGTTTATCTAAAGGCTTTGGTTCTGTTTTTCTTTGCTTTGTCTTCTTCCCTTTTTGTTTCTCCTCTTGTTTTTGTTCATTGGGTTCTGATTCTTGTTTTTTATCTTTGGATTGTGATGTTTCTCCTTGCTCTATGATTGTTTCTATTCCCTCTGAGGTTTGTTTTCGAGTCACTCTTCTTTCACTAGGCTCAACTTCATCTCTTTTTTGTTTTTCTTCTACATTGGATATGTGAGAAATAAGAGATTGATCTTCTATCGGTGACTCCCAAGCCGTTATTCTCCTAATCTCATCTCGTGCTCTTACTAAAGCCTCTATGGAAAAGTCAACTTCCTTTGTGGGTTTACTTCATTCTACTTGTTTTTCATCAAGAGCTTCTAGTTTCACTCCTCTAGTTCCTACATCCGTTATAGTTATATTTTCATAGTGTTTTTTCATTCCTCCCTTACCATAATCTCCTTGCAAAGGTAGCCTAGATCGATAGTCACAGATTTTCTTGTCTATGTCTATTACTAGTCGTTGCTCCTTAGCAGCCTTCAATAGTTCACAATCTCTCAAAAAGTGCTCTAACGAATCACACCAAGGACACCTACGAGGGCCACACACAAAACCATTTTGATTTTGAGGATTTTGATTAACTTGTGGTGGGAAATTTTGAAATTGAGGATTTTGTTGATAAGGTATTGCTTGAACAGGATAATTAGGATTTTGATAAGGAAATTGATGTATTTGAGGAGCTTGGGGAGCAACATGTGGTACTTGAGGTGCAAGACGAGCTTCCATATTATACGGTTGATGATTTTGAAAATTTTGATTTTGAGGATTTTGAAAAGCTATTTGAGAAGCTTGAGGATACATGTTAGCTCAGAAAATGGTTGGTTTTTATGCACTAATACGTTTGTATTTGGCAGGGGAATTTGTTTGATTTCAGGTACTTGAAGGATGAATTTGATGATTGACGAGAAGTATGTGGAGATATTGATTGCAGGGATGTAAAAAAAAAAAAAGGATTGAGCATAGAGGAGCAAGGAGGTTTTTCATGAGTGGCCCATTGTTAACAAGCAGAAGTGAATATGGATGTGTAACCCAGAGCAGATTACTAAGGACGAGTATGCAGCATTCGACAAGGGAATCACAAATGACTAGAAAGATCATCTCGCTGTAAAGCACTTTTTCTATCGAAGTTCAATTAGAGATCAAGGGGGTTTCTTATGGATAAGCATGAGGAGATCGAGTGGTAGATTGTCAGGATTTGCCCCTCAATATTCTTGTGGAAATGTTTCAGCACAACAAGATTTTGAAGGTCATCAGAACAATTCCATGGTTGCTGGTTCTATGTGGCATGTATATGGGTCTGCTAAAGGTGGGTTCTTCTTCTTCTTCAATGGATTCTCGAGGTGTGCAAACAGGGGGAATCCCTCCTATTGTATTGGGGGGTGGGACTCTCTCTCTATGGGAAGAAGCATAGAGAAATAGAGAGTGAGCGGATATCAATGGCAAGATGGGATGGTAACACAAAGCTCCCAGGTTTCCAACATAGCGGAAGCTTCGACTGCTACTCTCAAAAATCTGGATTGTGGAGCCGTCTAGTTTTGCAATATTGCCAGCCTTATTTTCTCCATGGCCTCTGCATTGCAATGTTATTGCGCGATCTTGCTTCTGAATTCCTGCCAGTGGTCTCAGCTGAGGTTCTCACAGTGAAGCATCATTCTAACTTCAGGGTTTTATGTTCAGATATGACGAGGGCAGAATTTCATTGCCTTGAGGCATTTTTGTCTACGTGGAAACTTTACATGGTGCGGAAGCCGAAGTACTTGGCATTTGCCTATTTGATGCAGTTGCTAGAATATGTGCGACAGATCCTTCTACAAATGATGTAGCTCTTGCAGAATTGAACTTCAAAATCTTCCTCTTACAAGTGGACTTTGAGAGTGCACCCTCTGTGTGCATTCATGTTTCCTGCAAGTCCGTTTTTTCCTCTGACAAGAGAAACAGAAAAGGGGGAAGGCTAATTCTGTCAGGATTCCCCCCCTCCTGGCCGTTTTTTTTTTGCAGAAAAAGTGGGGGCACCGATGTACACAGAGGAGGGCGGCTGAATTCGGGAAGTTTTTTTCTTCCTTTTTCGTTTTTTGGGGTGTGTGTGTAGAAAACAGAGAGATCGACGGGGGCTGCTGGTCATTGGCAGAGATCGACGGGGTGCGCTCTGTGTCAAGAGGAGGAGAGCATGGAAGGAGGAGCTTTTTCTATCGAGAGCATAGAGGGGTCAAAGACTGGCTGAAGTCCAAGATTTCATGGTGCCATCGCTATCTGCAGCTGCTGTGTTTTTCTGAGTTGGGTCTCCCTGCACGGTATTTTGTTCATTCTCGACCCCCTACAGACCTCTTACTTTCTCTTCTGAGTTGACTTTGACTTACCCGTACTGCATAGAAATCATAGTGTCTCGCTCGCCTATAATCAGCATTGTGTTTATGCAACATAAGTCGCCACATTAGAAGTTGTCATGTCTGTTGAAAATGTCGTCAAGCACATGAGTACATGCTTCGCAAGTGCATTGTTGTAAGGGCAGTGAACACGATGTGGAGAAGAAATGCTGATGCAGGAAGAATTTCGCCCAATCAAACAGCAGCCTTAGTCAATGGATTATCCATTATCTTCTGTGATTTTCATGTTTGCTACTGCATGCTTCTATGACGTTGCTGGTTGAAGCAAGGGCTCCATGTATTTCTACAAGTCATGTTGTTAAAAATCAAATGGTCAGTCAAATGAGAATCTCTGGTATAAAAGTGTTACTGTTGAATGCATTTATTTTGTGGAACATTTGTTCTTAGAGCAGGGCACCATCATCCTGAATTTTTAGCTTTTCATGACAACAGAAATATGGACGCTTCTGTATTTGTATTTGTATGTGTGCGTAGGTCTTCTGAAGGACAGCGTTTTTCTTTCAAGTGGTAGTCTCGTATGTCCATCGACCATCGATTATCTATGCGGAATTGTTGTGCAACGGTGCTCTAAATCAACCAAGTCGCGCGGTAGAGCAGGTTGCAGGTCTCTTTCCATTCGTCTTTGCCAGAAAAGGGGGGGGGGCATCCTTATCGAAATGGGGGAGAGGAGCTAGGGATTAAGTGGCAAGAGAGCATGTGAACCGAAAGATTCATGGAGTACCTCTACATAGCCTTTCATGATTTAAAGTAAGGCAAGTGGACCGATTTTGGGAAGTTTGGGAAGACTATACGTATAGGTGGATATCTTTTCCTGTGGGTTAGAAGCCTATTCATTTTGGTGCGTCTGCCGGGAATCCCAAGGTGGATAGATTTGAGGATAGTTGTGAAACAAAGTGACAGTGTAAGAAAATTAGAAAAAAATATCATTGAGAATAGGCACTTTCCCTTGGACCAAAAGACCCAAACATTTTGGTGCGTTTGCCGGGAACATATGAGCTAGTGCATAGGCATAGGAAGAATCCATTGCGAGATAATTGTGGGCTCTAGGTAATCCAATTGGACCGATTCCGAGGGGGTTTGAACAAAATAAAGTCTCGTATAATCACTTTTTCCTTGGGCGTTAGAACCAAACATTTTGGTGTGTCTGCCGGGAATAGCTTGGTACGTCTCTATAAGAGAGTGCCATAGGTTCGCCTAGCGCCACAGGTTGGCCGAGCTTGCGGACCCCAAGATCTAGTACATGAGCGAGGGGAGCTCATCGTCAGTAGCAACACAAACTCAAAGAGAGGAACGCGCTCAGAGAAGAGCCCTTGAAAGAGAAAGGAGAAGGTGGGAACCGCCAGGTGAGTGGACCTCGATTGGCTCGAAGAAATCAGTCAAAAACGTGTACTCCCGTAGGAGAGTCGCGAGTCAAGTGCGGAAGTTTGAAGGAGGGATCCTGAAGCCACGTGTATTAAATTTTTGGGATCGAAGTGATATCGACATCACACCTCTGTTCGAAATGGCTCAGCGGATTTCGGTTCACTTGGGGGACTTCACCAAGTTTTCAGGTACTTGGGACGAAGATCCGGATAGTTTTATCCAGTTGTTTGAGGTTACTTGTGAGGCCAATGACGTAGTTGACCAGGATCAAAGGTTGAGAATTTTTCCGACTATTCTCCGTGATGAGGCAGCCAATTGGTATGGGAATCTGACACCACAAGAGCGTGGAACTTATCAGATGCTCAAGGAAGCCTTCTTGGCAAAGTTTCGACGACAAGGCTTCCAAGATAGATTGGCCCAACAAATGGATTACTTGCGACAAGGAGTCAAGGAGAGCATCGATAACTACATTCAGAGAATGGAAACATTGGTAAGAAAGATGGGCGCGAATGCCTCGAACGATGAGACATTGAAACGAAGATTCATTTCGGGATTGCGAGATCCTATGGCACAGCAGCATATCAGCCTGACAAGACCTGCAACTTTAATGGATGCTAAGGAACAAGCGAGGCTGTGGGAGGAAGTACAATTATGCCAACAAAGGAAGATGGAGCTCTTATACGAGCCTATGGGAGGCCCAGGAAACATACCGATGAAGGATCCGGGCCAAGGAAGTCCCGCATTGACGACTCCAGCTTTTGTAGCCGCCACTAGCACGCCAGTTGAGGTAAAACCTACGCTAACTGAAGAATGAATATTGGAGTTGGTCACGCAAGCTATAAAAGCTGCCACAATAACTCAAGAGACATACACAGTAAAACTAGAGGTCACAACAAACCCGAATCAAGTGTTTCGATCAAATACATGGTGTGGAAAGTGCCATGGTTACGGCCATTTGGCTTCAGAATGCCCTACAGTCTCGAGAGTATTCACAGATAGATCACCACCTAGGATGCGTTGCGCTTTTTGTGGAAGAACAAATCACACGGAGGACCGATGTTACAACAAGAGAGCCTATGAAGAGAGGACCATGAAATCAGGAGATACAAGAGAAAGATCTTACACGGGATTGCCCGCTCAAAGTGTCCCACCTACATCTCGTTGGGAAAACAGACCTACTTATGGATATGGTGCTCAGGGTCAAGGAGGAGACTATCCAAGAGGAACCGCACGTGATCAAAGAAGAGATGGTCCAATCCAGTGTTGGAGGTGCCATGGCTTCGGCCATACTCAATCTAGATGTCCAAACGAAAAGAAACCAATTGACTATACCCCACTATGTAGGTACTGTAGTGGTGAGGGCCACTTTGATGAAGATTGTCCGAAACGAAGAGCTCCCGCCGGCAAGGAAAAAGGACCAGTAGGATCCTCAAACTATGTTGATACTCAGATGCATTCCACATCGAGAGTTCAAGAGCACGTTCCTACGATCGGAGTAGTGTTCAAGACACCGAACCCTCAAGAAGGCTCTAGCTCGTCAATGCACTTTGTGGATGCTTACGAGGCCAAGAAACCACACAAAGATCCAACTGTGGCAGTAGTCACAAGGACTCAAGAATATTCGAAGAAGAATCCAGGAGGCGAAGGTGAAGAAGGGAGTCACGAGAAGATAGCCAAACACGAAGAGGTAGAAAACCAAGTTGGAGGATTTGTTGAGTAGCAAGAGCTTGAGGATGGGGAAGAGATTGAGATTCTTCCACCAGTGACTAAGGAGTTTGTGCCGGGCATAGCACCATTCCCTGAAAGATTGAAAGCTCCTAAGATTAGAAAGGAAAGACAAAGTTCGGAAGAAGTAGATATCGTAAAGTTGCTTGCTGACACGGAAGTCACGCTGGATATTGGCACATTGCTGAAATGTTCACCTGTTTATAGGAAACAATTCTACAACGAATATATTAAGAAGCCGAGGAAAGCTCGAGATAAAAATAGACAAGATAAGGATGTCCAAGGAATCATTCAAAGTATTACGACGCAAATTGATTCGAATGCTCCAGCTGTGACGGTCGAGATTAAAGGGTATGCAGTCCCTGGTGCTCAGTTAGATAGTGGAGCCGTAGTCAACCTTATGACTGAGTTCATGATGAAAGCTTTGGGACTCAACCACATGGAAGAAACGCCGATGTCTTTGAGAATGGCAGATCAAACACAAGTGAAGCCTGCGGGCCTTTTGAAGAATGTAAGCACAGTTGTGGGTGGTCTAGAGTTTAAGGTTGATTATCTGATAGTAAGACCAAGGACCTCAGAGGCTACCTTCTCGATCTTACTCGGACGGCCATGGTTGGTGCAAATTTCAATAGGGCCAAAGTCTGATCGGATTCAGTTGCAAGTATCCCCACCCTTGAGCAACAAGAAGAAGACAATAATAGTCGATGAGATGGAAAAGAAAGAGAAGGAGAAAGCAAGGCACGAGATTGCACGAGCTAGGTTTTCCTTGAACACGGACACCTACAAGAATCTGCTTCAAGACGGGTTCAACTTGCAGCTCTTTAAGAATCAAGACACGAAGATGGGAGAGTATCAAAATCCATTGCTCTATAACGATGATTCCGATCAAGAGTTGCTAGGATGGTTGACGCATACAAGTGAATTTGATTGCTACATGTTGAGTATAGACACAAGTAAAAACAAAGCTACTCAATCCCTGGAGAAGATAACTTCAAGAGAAGAGTTGAAACTGGAGTTAGCTCCGACAATGGAAGTGCAACAGTTGAGAGAAAGAGTTAGATTGCTAGAAGCGGAGATTCTAAAGAGAAGTCGAGAATCGGAAAAAGAAGCGAAGAGTAAGACTAAAGTGTCGGAAGCCATCGCAAAAGCTGAATTAAAGAAATTAAGTTCAATCGAAACAGAACAAAACAATGATTTACTGGCCAACCATGCACGCGTGATCGGAGAGCACATTCCAATCATAGTGTCATCAAGGAATAAGGAATATTCGCGAGAAGCTCAGTTGGAAAAATGGGAAGTTTTCCCAGAAAAGTTCTTGAATGTAGGGTCAGAGCTACCAGAGGGAGTACGAGATTGCATTAAAACGACACTCAAAAATTTCAGCAAGGCCTTTGCATGGTCATACAGTGATTTGAGAGGAATTGATCCCCGAATCTGCCAACATTATATAGACTTGGAAGAAGGCACACGACCAATATGTCAACGACTTAGGCGGACAAATCCAGTCTACTCGGAATTGATCAAGTTGGAATTGACTAAATTATTGGAAGCAGGATTCATATATCCCATCGCATCCAGCGAATGGGTATCACCAATTGTAGTTGTTCCGAAGAAAAATAAGAAAATCCGTATTTGCATAGATTATCGAAAGTTGAACAAGCGCACAAAGAAGGATCACTTCCCCTTGCCATTTACTGATCAAATCTTGGACAGAGTGGCTGGCCATAAATTGTACTCATTTTTGGATGGTTTCAGTGGGTACAACCAGATCCAAATCCATGAAGAGGATCAATCAAAAACTACTTTCACTACAGAATGGGGTACGTACGCATATCATGTGATGCCATTTGGATTATGCAATGCACCGGCCACATTCCAGAGGGCAATGATAGCTGCATATCAAGACTATTTGCAGGATTGGATGGAGATATTTCTTGATGACTTTGCGATCAGAGGCGACGATGAAAACATGATGGAGAGGATCGAAGCGATTTTAAGAAGAAGCATTGAAAAAGGCATCGCATTGAATCCTGAAAAGTGCACATTTGGAGTACGAAGAGGACTGCTTTTGGGACATGTTATTTCTGAAAAAGGGATCGCGGTTGACGAGGATAAAGTGGAAAAGATTGGACAACTTCCATCTCCGCAAAATTTGCGACAACTCAGAGGATTCTTGGGCCATGCGAATTATTATCGACGTTTTATATTAAATTTTGCATCCATAGCGGCACCACTGACGAATCTCTTGAGGAAAGACCAACAATACCAATGGAATGGAGAGTGTCAAGTTGCATTCGACTCGATCAAGGAGAGGTTGATAAATGCACCGATTTTGGTAGCACCCGACTGGACGAGAGAATTTCATGTGCATACCGACGCTTCTCATACTGCGGTTGGAGCAGTACTATGCCAAGCCGATGAAAAGAAGTTGGACCATCCTATTTATTACGCAAGTCGCAATTTGAATAGCACTGAGAGGAACTACACGACTACAGAAAAGGAATGCCTATCGATGATCTTTGTGGTGAACAAGTATCGGCATTACCTGATGGGAAAGCATTTCACGTTTTATGTGGATCATGAAGCCCTTAAGTACATCATTAATAAACCCGAACTGTCAGGGCGATTGATGAGGTGGATGCTACTTCTCCAAGAATTTCAGTTCACAGTGGTAACCATACCAGGCAAAGCACATATATTGGCTGACCATTTGTCTCGAATTGTTAATGAGGAGCCAATCTCTGGTGTGCTCGACGATGCTCCTGATGGACATCTATTCCAGGTTGATGCGAAAGTACCTTGGTATGCCGACTTGGTGAATTTCTTGTGCACTACTAAATATCCGCCAGGAGCAAGCAAGAGAGAGAAACAAAAACTGTTAGCATTGGCGAAGCACCATAGCATCATTGGGGGGCAACTCTATCGATATTTTGTTCATGAGAGCATTTATCGGAGGTGTCTCGAGGAAGAAGAAGCAAACCTAGTGTTGAGGGCCTTGCATGACGAACCTTGCGGTGGGCATTTTGCTGGTGAACTAACGGCAAGAAAGATTTTATTGGTTGGGTATTGGTGGCCAACGCTCTTCAAAGACTTGTACACATACTGTAAGAAATGTGACAAATGCCAACAAATGGGCAAACCCACATTAGCACATGCTGCTCCTCTCACGCCGGTGCTCGCTCTTAAGCCGTTTGAGAAGTGGGGAATTGATTTTGTGGGGCCTATTGATCCTCCCTCACGACGAAGATCTAATAGGTATATTTTGGTCTGTACTGATTATGTTACCAAGTGGGTGGAAGCCAAAGCTCTGAAGACTGATCGAGCTGTTGATGTAGCTAAATTTTTGTACGAACAAATTATCACTCGATTCGGATGCCCGTTGGAAATAGTAAGTGATAGAGGAACCCATTTTGTCAACGAACTGATCGAAGAATTAATGGAATTCTATAAGATCAAACATAGAAAAAGCACTCCATATTACCCGAGAGCGAATGGACAAGTGGAGGTCACCAACAAGGTGCTGGAACAGATTCTGACAAAGACAGTAGCTGTGCATAGGAGAGACTGGGATGAGAGACTTTTGGAAGCCTTGTGGGCATATCGAACATCTTACCGAGTGACGACAAAGAGCACTCTGTTCTCCCTAGTATATGGTGAGGAAGCCATCTTTCCCATCGAAAAAGAAGTTCCGACATTAAGAGTGGCTATCGAAGCCAGGTTGGGCGAGGAAGAGTCATTAAAGGAGAGGTACATACAACTGTTCAAGCTGGAAGAAAAGAGACTCATTGCACAGCAAAGTTTGGAAGCTATTCAGAAGAGACGTAAGGAGAAGCATGATAAGAATCTCAGGACCTATGCGATTCAAGAAGGGGATTTGGTACTAGTCTATGATAGTAAATATTATAAATTCCCGGGGAAGTTACAGACAAGATGGGCAGGACCGTTTAAGGTGGTGGAACTCAATTCCAATGGTTCCATGCAAATTCAAGATTTAGGAGAAGAATATGCTCCCGTGAAGGTTAACGCGCTTAGAGTTAAACCATACTTCAAGTGATATTAAGACGAGAGAAGCCAGACGAGATTCAAGCAGAAGGACGAAGTAGATTCCTTGTACATACATGTATAGTTATATATATATATGCGCATATGTAAGCTATGATTTGTGTGTCATAAATATTCTTCCTTGCTAGCTCAAGAATTTTGGACTTCTAATATTTTTGTGTTATGTAGAGACTGTTAGGAGCTAAGTAACAAAATGGCAGATCAAATAACGCAACTCTACTTGTACGAGCTAAGGATATATTTCTTGGACCAAACATTCGCCCGCATGGACATAGATGTCGACGACTTTGAGACGGGATACGATGTTGAGGAAGCACATTGGCTGGGGAAAAGTCCCTTTCTTCCTCTCCCTAATTCTCAGGACTTGGATGAACTAATTAACTATGAAAAAAAACGAAGAAAAGAAAAGAAAGAAAAAATTTATTGTGTTGCTGTGATCGTACCAATGCGCTATGGTGGACTAGTAGGTGGGTGGATTTATCCTCGCCGGGTGGTTAGGACCACGAGCCGCAGCTAGTTTCGCCATAGGCTTGGGAGGTATATGTTGTGTCTTAGCTACGCGCCATAACGGGTTGGTAGGTAGGTGGAGCCATCGTGGCTGGGTAGTCACGACCACGAGCCGTATCCAGCTTCGTTATGGGCTAGCTAATATATGCTATGTGTTATCACTGTGTGTTTGTGTGTTGTGCGCTGCATTGCATTGGTAGATGGGTGGAATCAACCTGATCGGGTGGTCAGGTCCACGAATCGCATCTAGTGTCAATGTAGGCCAACGTGTGATTAAAATAAAATTTTCATATGAAGTTATTCCCCACTCCTGAGGGGGAGAGAGAGAGAGGAGAGGGCGATGATCACCTGGAAGGGAACGTTATTTGCTTGTGTAATTGGTATGTGTTGGCTTGCGACAGATCAGCTCACTTTGAATCAACATTCTTGAAGGCACGGAGACTCTATATGTACTTATGGATGAGGCTTTAGCGAAGTAATGCAACGGTCTTGCTTTATAACTTGTGTGCTCTATCCGAGGGTTTTCTACAGTGCGGGATACTCCAGGGGTTTATGTAGGTCTTGACTTGTACTCGAGTCTCAATGGTTTCTGTAGGACGACAATGGGGATTCTTCGGAAGTGTCTAGTCATGGAATAATTGTACATAGCGAATAGTAGGTGCAATAATGGGGTATGCATTTTGGGTATTTTTGCATGTCCTATTTGATTCATTTCAGTTGTTGTTGTTCATTCCGGTATTTCCATTTCTGTTTTTGCAATCATAATTGTATGTGTAAGACATGGAAAGGTATGCATGTGTTATTTTGGTTGAGACTATGTTCATAATGGAATGCATGAGCAAATTGATGTATGTGGAGTTGAAGTTGTATATATGTGCATGTTCTTGGATCTTTTTGAAGTGAATGGTTTGTATGTATTCATGAGTGATTTTTTTAGCACTAATAGCTTCAATGAGTGCAGGTCCAGTTGGAATGATGGCTCGATGAAAAGGTATGCGAACCAATTGTAAATTGACATGTTCATGGTTGTTTGGATTTTATTGCAGCAAGAATGGCTCGTCGAGGACGACTTCGCAAATAAGAAGAGGAAAGTATGTTAGCTCAGAAAATGGTTGGTTTTTATGCACTAATACGTTTGTATTTGGCAGGGGAATTTGTTTGATTTCAGGTACTTGAAGGATGAATTTGATGATTGACGAGAAGTATGTGGAGATATTGATTGCAGGGATGTAAAAAAAAAAAAGGATTGAGCATAGAGGAGCAAGGAGGTTTTTCATGAGTGGCCCATTGTTAACAAGCAGAAGTGAATATGGATGTGTAACCCAGAGCAGATTACTAAGGACGAGTATGCAGCATTCGACAAGGGAATCACAAATGACTGGAAAGATCATCTCGCTGTAAAGCACTTTTTCTATCGAAGTTCAATTAGAGATCAAGGGGGTTTCTTATGGATAAGCATGAGGAGATCGAGTGGTAGATTGTCAGGATTTGCCCCTCAATATTCTTGTGGAAATGTTTCAGCACAACAAGATTTTGAAGGTCATCAGAACAATTCCATGGTTGCTGGTTCTATGTGGCATGTATATGGGTCTGCTAAAGGTGGGTTCTTCTTCTTCTTCAATGGATTCTCGAGGTGTGCAAACAGGGGGAATCCCTCCTATTGTATTGGGGGGTGGGACTCTCTCTCTATGGGAAGAAGCATAGAGAAATAGAGAGTGAGCGGATATCAATGGCAAGATGGGATGGTAACACAAAGCTCCCCGGTTTCCAACATAGCGGAAGCTTCGACTGCTACTCTCAAAAATCT
Organism: Ceratopteris richardii; assembly: GCA_020310875.1. Lineage (NCBI taxonomy): Eukaryota > Viridiplantae > Streptophyta > Polypodiopsida > Polypodiales > Pteridaceae > Ceratopteris > Ceratopteris richardii. The sequence goes on from CM035411.1 coordinate 83,930,972, forward strand.
GGATTGTGGAGCCGTCTATTTTTGCAATATTGCCAGCCTTATTTCCTCCATGGCCTCTGCATTGCAATGTTATTGCGCGATCTTGCTTCTGAATTCCTGCCAGTGGTCTCAGCTGAGGCTCTCGCAGTGAAGCATCATTCTAACTTCAGGGTTTTATGTTCAGATATGACGAGGGCAGAATTTCATTGCCTTGAGGCATTTTTGTCTACGTGGAAACTTTACATGGTGCGGAAGCCGAAGTACTTGGCATTTGCCTATTTGATGCAGTTGCTAGAATATGTGCGACAGATCCTTCTACAAATGATGTAGCTCTTGCAGAATTGAACTTCAAAATCTTCCTCTTACAAGTGGACTTTGAGAGTGCACCCTCTGTGTGCATTCATGTTTCCTGCAAGTCCGTTTTTTCCTCTGACAAGAGAAACAGAAAAGGGGGAAGGCTAATTCTGTCAGGATTCCCCCCCTCCTGGCCGTTTTTTTTTTGCAGAAAAAGTGGGGGCACCGATGTACACAGAGGAGGGCGGCTGAATTCGGGAAGTTTTTTTCTTCCTTTTTCGTTTTTTGGGGTGTGTGTGTAGAAAACAGAGAGATCGACGGGGGCTGCTGGTCATTGGCAGAGATCGACGGGGTGCGCTCTATGTCAAGAGGAGGAGAGCGTGGAAGGAGGATCTTTTTCTATCGAGAGCATAGAGGGGTCAAAGACTGGCTGAAGTCCAAGATTTCATGGTGCCATCGCTATCTGCAGCTGCTGTGTTTTTCTGAGTTGGGTCTCCCTGCACGGTATTTTGTTCATTCTCGACCCCCTACAGACCTCTTACTTTCTCTTCTGAGTTGACTTTGACTTACCCGTACTGCATAGAAATCATAGTGTCTCGCTCGCCTATAATCAGCATTGTGTTTATGCAACATAAGTCGCCACATTAGAAGTTGTCATGTCTGTTGAAAATGTCGTCAAGCACATGAGTACATGCTTCGCAAGTGCATTGTTGTAAGGGCAGTGAACACGATGTGGAGAAGAAATGCTGATGCAGGAAGAATTTCGCCCAATCAAACAGCGGCCTTAGTCAATGGATTATCCATTATCTTCTGTGATTTTCATGTTTGCTACTGCATGCTTCTATGACGTTGCTGGTTGAAGCAAGGGCTCCATGTATTTCTACAAGTCATGTTGTTAAAAATCAAATGGTCAGTCAAATGAGAATCTCTGGTATAAAAGTGTTACTGTTGAATGCATTTATTTTGTGGAACATTTGTTCTTAGAGCAGGGCACCATCATCCTGAATTTTTAGCTTTTCATGACAACGAAAATATAGACGCTTCCGTATTTGTATTTGTATGTGTGCGTAGGTCTTCTGAAGGACAGCGTTTTTCTTTCAAGTGGTAGTCTCCAATCTCGTATGTCCATCGACCGTCGATTATCTATGCGGAATTGTTGTGCAACGGTGCTCTAAATCAACCAAGTCGCGCGGTAGAGCAGGTTGCAGGTCTCTTTCCATTCGTCTTTGCCAGAAAAGGGGGGGGGGCATCCTTATCGAAATGGGGGAGAGGAGCTAGGGATTAAGTGGCAAGAGAGCATGTGAACCGAAAGATTCATGGAGTACCTCTACATAGCCTTTCATGATTTAAAGTAAGGCAAGTGGACCGATTTTGGGAAGTTTGGGAAGACTATACGTATAGGTGGATATCTTTTCCTGTGGGTTAGAAGCCTATTCATTTTGGTGCGTCTGCCGGGAATCCCAAGGTGGATAGATTTGAGGATAGTTGTGAAACAAAGTGACAGTGTAAGAAAATTAGAAAAAAATATCATTGAGAATAGGCACTTTCCCTTGGACCAAAAGACCCAAACATTTTGGTGCGTTTGCCGGGAACATATGAGCTAGTGCATAGGCATAGGAAGAATCCATTGCGAGATAATTGTGGGCTCTAGGTAATCCAATTGGACCGATTCCGAGGGGGTTTGAACAAAATAAAGTCTCGTATAATCACTTTTTCCTTGGGCGTTAGAACCAAACAATACAGGTTTTGATACATTTGAGGATTTTGCACATGAGGATGAGGATTTTGCATTGAAGGATTATGCATTGGAGGAACTTGATATGCTTGAGTAGGAGCTACTTGTGGATTTTGATTGGTAGCTATAACATGTTGATTAGGCTCTTGAAAAGTCATTGGGTTCATTTGATTTTGGAAAGTTTTGGTGTAACTAGATTGTAAAGCATCTATAGTCTTGGCCAAATTGGATTGTGTAGCAATAAGACTTTCCATTTGCTTAGTGAGAATATCCACTTGAGATTGTTCAACTACACTTTTATTTGGCTCTACTTTAAAACCTTGAGTAGGCTCCATCATTTGAGGAATAGGAGTAGAGTCAAAAAGCATAGCATGGGATTGTTCTCTAACTTGCTCCTTAGTTTGTGGAAGGCTAGCTTGAGGAAGACTAGTTTGCTCATAAAGCATGGATTGTCTTTGATGTCTATGGGCTACAGCCTCTACTACTTTACACACTTTTTGCCAATTGTCAGTAAGACCATAGCGCCGTTCAACTTCCCTACGAGTTTCAGGATGAAGAAGCTTAAGAAAATTGATCACAAGATCAGGTTCCAAAGTTATCTTATCCTCATCAGGAAGTTGCTCATAGCGTCTAATATACTCATTTTGTAAGTGAGTAATAGAGCTACTAGGCTTTGGGGAATTGACCCATCGTAAGAATCCATCCCGATTATGTTGGCTATAATCTTCAAGATAGAATTCTTTGAGCATCTCCTTTCTAAAATCACTCCAAGGAAGACTATCATATTGAGTGACACGGTTTGTGATAGAGCTATCAACAATTCATTCAAAGAATGATATCAAAAGATCTTCGGGAAGACCAAAAATCATAGCTTGCTCTTCAAACAAATCTAAGTAGCTTGTAATGTTGATGCCATTGAATTTTCCCTTCTCTCTCAACATAGAAGAGACTATTCTTTGGCCTTGTTTCTCAACAATAAGGGATTTGAATCCTTCCTCCATCTTCTGTGAATAAGCAAGTGATGCACGATGCTCTAGATCTCTCACACATGCGTTTACTTCACGACGAAGATGTGCACGATATTGTGAGAAATCCAGTGTAACACTCAAGAATGGTGATAATGATATGATGAGGATAAAAAAATATGAAACAAAGGATATGGATCACAACCTCCCAACAAGATCAGAAGCAAATGCCACGAAGCGTTTCACGTCGGGTTCAAATGTGGAGGTGATCGCAATCCGGGTGGATCGGGTCCGGTCGTGGCACACACAAGGTGTATGAAGCTAATGAATGTTGGATGGTTTAAGGACATGAAAGTGAAATTAATGTTGAGTATGGAGAAGAGAGAGATGTTGAAATGATTATGGGAATGGGAAAGTAGGAGTGCAAGTTAGATTTATGAACATGAATGATAAGAATGAAAGAGAACCATACACACAAATCAAATTTGGAAGGAAGAATGGTCCATTGAAGGAGCTTCTTAAACACTTCCTAATTCTAATCCATATGCATAGTCTTCTTTGGATGATATGTATGCATGACGTGAATAGATGGAATCCTTACACATAAACCAGTTTCGAAAGGAAGAATGGTCCAATAATATTGGAGCTTCTTATACACTTTCAGAAACTAATCAATATGTATGGGTATGTATGGATTATATGCATGCAAGTGAATTATGATGATAAGCTCAAAGAAACATCCTTACTGGTTCAACGCAATACTGCGGAGCCTTCTCACACATAGAAGAAATAGAGGACATGTAAAAATACTTAAGAGACTGAGAGAGGAGACAAGAGACAAGTGACAAGTGACATGAATTAAAAGGATTTGAATTAAATACATGTATAAGATCGTCGTGGTACGTCAAGCTAGGTAGTCTACTGATCAAAGGTGGTTCCGACCCTCAAACCATGACAGTTCAACCGAATGTCACACGTAAGAAGGTGAGTTCCACTCCAGTGACCCTATGTATGTCTAGGCTCGTAACGTCTAACTAAAGAAGTCTAAGACTCATTAAAATCAGCTCTAACTCACTCACACGCTCCACCGAGGGTGAGTCAAGATAGAGATGCTGGTTTCAAGAGCCTATCCTAGATTGGAGTTCTAACTTAAATTTGAAACTAGGTACTATACTCATACTAGCTCACCTTGGATCCTCACTCGCTCAACCGAGGGTGATCGTCTCAAGGAAACCGTAAGCTAGCATGAGCCCTATGGATGCCTAACAATGATGCTCTAGGAGTTTGGAGGGGGGTTTATATAGTTTTTTGAATGAATTTGGGCCCTTAGATCTAGAGAAATCAACTCTCAACTCTAGGATCACTACTTTTGATTACAACCATTTGATTAATCAAATCAATGGCTTGGAATTGTTCTTTCTATCAAATCTAGTGTAAAGGAGTGAAATTTAGGCGCCTTCATTCTCCACCATTGGATCTGGGGATGATCTGGACCGTCGGATCAGTGTTGACATCAGTTTGGATAAGATAAGCCACTATTTTTGGAGAAAAGCTGCATTATTGATCTTTGATGGTCAAAAATTGTCTTCTTTTATGGAAAAACTCGTGGATCCTCCTTGCTTTAAGCATAAGTGCATCTCCACCCTTGAATATGAGCTCATCTTGATCGTACAACATGGCTCAATCAGCTTTCGCCATGTGGTGGCCCTTCAACCCTTCAATTTGCTTAAATTAGAAAACTGCGGTGATCCTGAAAACTGGACTTTGTACTCTTTGACCCTCCAAATAGGCTTTGATGAAGATGAAACTTTGTAGGACTATGTTTCCAAAGATCTCCTTCAGGAATATGCAGAAAAAACTCCCATCTGAATCTCCCTTGTACAAGTTTGACTACATTTGGAAGCTTGCAAGGTGGCATTAAGGTGTCTAGGAAGCTCTGATAGCCTTGAAAATTTGTACAAATATGTAGCCACATATGATCTTTATACATGCCAAACCATATGGCTAACATAAATTTCTATACAAGAATTTGTAGGGTCAAACTAGAAAAATTACATTTTTACAAAATGAACATAGCATATCAATGTGCTACAAAATCCACTTTCTGCTGAAATTTGGGCTATAGTCTGCCTTTGACAATCTTTACAAGTATGTGAATTTTCATCTAATTTGGTGACAATGAAATTTTTGCCCTAATTTCCCAACTTTGACCAGCTTTGACCGCTACCATAGACTTTCTTGATTTCTTTAAAACTTTGTATGTGAGCTTCCTTTGACATCCTTGATGCATCCTGGACTTCTCGGGGAATTCCGGCTACCTTCACCAAATATGTTTTTTGTAGGCCTTCACAAGTGAGAGAGGAGAGAAAATCTTGACGATACCGCCAAGTCCTTTGGACATCATTCTCAAAAGTTTGTATCAAAATATATAACTGGTATGTGCTAAAAATGTGAAGAACTTTCTACTTTGGGAAGAAAGTTTCTCCGTGTTATGCTCAGAGCTCATAACCGGGTATGAATTTACCAGAGAGATTTCGCACATATCTAACTGAAATGTGTATCTAACTAAAGCAAGTCATCTCATGAATTTATCTACACCATACAAGGAGAAATTAATCTAGCAAGTCAAGAGGGCATCCTGACTTTTCAAGATCTAGAAGATGTGCACACACAATCATCTTCTTTCCTTCATATCTCATGATCTACTAAATTAAACTTGACAAAAATTGAGAGGTGAACATTTCACATTATATCATAACTATCCCAAGCTGAAGTGTAGAAAATAAATGATTAAATGCAGAGAAATAGATTCCACATGTTCACTGTAATGATGAAGATGTTGGAGTAGACACTATGCAGAGGTGTACTCAATGATATGTATCAAAATATGAATGCTATTACACATATGATACAAAAGGATTATAGTGGACTACACATACATGAAGTGAGCTTAATTTATGCTAGCTTAACTTCTCTTAGAATAGCTCTCTCATCCCATGACTAAAACTATGTGTATTTATACACCTCTTTTGAATTTGAATTTTGAATCTTCTCACCTAAAAGTGATCCTACCCTTTAGGGATGTAATTGATTTGATTCATCTACCCAATGAATCGTGGGTTTAGCCTCTAAAATTTACGAGATTCTTTCTTATTTTGGTTTTTACAATTTATCCAAGATAAATACCATGAGATTGACTAGCAAAGGTTCATATGCAAGTCTTTATGGAAAGATACACATAGATGTGTAATCCTAAATTCTTAGCAATGCACTTAGGCTTACTAATTGTACCAACAAATCCCCCTCAAGCCTAAGATGCTTGAGTCTTCAATCCTTCAAGATTTCTTGCATTCCAATCATTGATTTGAATCTATTTAATTTGCTTCCATCCAAGGCCTTTACTTCTATATGTTTAGTCATGGCATGATAGATTGGGTTAGCAACAAGATCCAATGAGCTAATATTATCACCAAATATATGTGGAGTTGAAGTATTCAACCCTAAATTAGAGTATAGGGTTCTAATCCACATAATTTCTTGTGTAGAATTTGCAAGCTCTCTATACTCAGCTTCTATTTGTTGAGAGTGATGGATGGATGCACTCAGGAAATCAGTTGGTGCTGCAAAACCTGCTTCACACCTGCCCTCTTTTCTTTCCAGATATGCTTAGTACACAAGCTTAGCTTCCAAATGACATAAAGAAATCATATATGTACTTTGGAGATGGTTTGGGTAATGATCAAACCAAAACAGATAAGTTGGTACTTCAAAAATCAAGCAAAACTTTCTATTCTTGTAATGATACCTGCTCAGACTTTTACTCAGTGTGTCCAGCACACTAAAAATTGGAACAATTCCTTTTGGGAGTATTAATGTACCTTAGTAAGCTACCAATCACAAGTGGAATCACTTCAATTGATAAACTATGCACTGAGAAATAAGTTTAGCAAAATTATAATCACCCCCGACTTTTCAGGAACTCTGCAGACAAATACCAGTGTGCACCTCGATTCGATTTTCTCCAAAATGGCTGAATGGATTCCTTTGAAATTTTGTATGCTTGTAGTAGACCTTCAGCTGGTTCCAATGAGCTATAGATCTCTTGATTTGGTTCAGTAGATCCAGAGCAATGCTTCTTTGAAGTTGACAGACTTGGAGTAGATGACTCAGAAAAACAGAGATGATGAATGTATATTTCTATTGATATATATGTTTGTACAATCTCATTAGCTTGCCAAGCAGAGCTAAATGAGGTATTGTGGTGTTGGCTATGGAGTAACCTTCACACACAATGAGTTACAAAGAGATTTAGCCTCGGGAAGTGAGCTAGAGTGAGTGTGTAACACGCGACTTTTTCACTACATCATTTATAGGAGTTTGTTCTTCATTTGAATTTGAAATTCAAACTTAGGCTCCCCTGAATCTCTCCTCTAAAAGTAAGGAGATATTCTCTCCATCTCAACAATCAAATTTCCACGACTAATGAAGTAGGTGGATGACTTTAAGTAGTTACAAACAAATGATAAGTCACTTAGACTTTTACAAGAGGTAAACAGGTAGAAACACATAAGCATATGTTCCCATGAGTCTTCCTTCAATTGAAGTCTAGATAATCCTTTGTCCATGCTAATCTTCCATAAGTCCAAGGGTCCAAGCCAATGTGTGTAGGCTTGTCTTGCACCAACAGCTCCCCCTCAAGCCAAACACTTTGGCTTAAGTCTTCTCTTTCATTCTTCAATCACTTCTTGCAATCCAATCATAGATTTGAATCTGCCTAACTTGTTTCCATCCAATGCCTTTGTAAGTAAATCTGCACATTGCATATTAGTAGAAACATATGTCAATTGAATCTCTTTACTTAGCAATTTCTCTCTCACATAGTGGTAATGAACCTCTATGTGCTTAGTTCTGGCATGATAAATTGGGTTTGCTGCAAGATGAAGAGAGCTAGTATTGTCTCCAAAGATAATAGGTGATCTTGTATGTAGTCCTAACTCTGTATAAAGAAGCTTCAACCAGATAGCTTCTTGAGTAGCATTTGCAAGTCCTCTATACTCTGCTTCAGTGGATGATAATGCCACTGTAGGTTGCTTCTTGGCTGACCAAGAGATAGGCTTGTCTCCTGCAAAACAAATGTACCCTGAGGTGCTCCTCCTATCATCCTTGCATCCTGCCCAATCTGCATCTGAGTAAACCTTAATGTCAATATCTGATGTATAAGGGAAATACAAACCATGACTTTGAGTTCCTTTGAGGTACTTCAAGATCCTTTTTGCTGCCTCTAGGTGAGGTACCCTTGGTTTGTGCATGAATTGACTAAGCACACTTACTCCATATGCTATGTCAATTCTTGTCAAGGTAGCATAGTTCAAACTACCCACCATACTTTGATATCCTGTAATGTCTTTGATTTCTTCTCCTTCATGAGCACTTAGCTTTTGATTAACCTCCATTGGAGTAGTAGATACCTTAGCATTCTGCAAGCCAAACTTCTTGACCATATCCTGTACATACTTCTTTTGAGTAATGTAGATACCTGAATTTGTATAGACCAATTCAAGACCTAGAAAATATTTTAGTAATCCAGGATCACTAATCTTAAATTCTTCCATCATTTGTCCTTTGATGTGTATAATCCCATTGACATCATTCCCTGTAATAATAATGTCATCAACATAGACACATAAGTAGATTACCTCTGTACTACTTCTCTTTATAAATAGAGAAGTGTCTGCTTTGCTCATCACAAATCCTTGGTCTTGGAGGTAGGTGGTCAATCTGTAGTTCCATGCTCTAGGTGCCTGCTTCAAACCATACAGAGCCTTCTTCAATTTACAAACATAATGTACCTTTTTTGGATCTTCATAGCCAGGTGGTTGTGACATGTAGACTTCTTCAGATATCCATCCATTCAAGAATGCATTCTTCACATCCAATTGGTACATGTTCCAATTCTTGGATGCAGCTACACTCACCAAAACTCTGATAGTTGGCATCTTGGCCACAGGAGAAAATGTCTCCTCATAATCAATGCCTTGGGTTTGTGCAAAACCCTTGGCTACCAACCTAGCTTTGTACCTGTTAATTGTTCCATCTGAATTCTTCTTCAATTTGTAGATCCATCTGGATCCTATTACCTTCATAAACTCCTTCTTGGGTACCAAGTCCCAAGTATCACTCTCTTTGAGGGCTTCTATCTCCTCATCCATGGCTTTTCTCCATTCTGGCTTTGTAATTGCTTCTTCATAGGTACCTGGTTCTTCATTCAACAAGTCTTTTGCAAGATATACAGAATGTTTAGTTACAAGTGATGTGTCATACCCAAATCTGATAGGTTTCTTCTTCTCTCTCTGAGATCTTCTCATAGCTTGAGTAGAAGTTTCTGCCTTGTCCTCCAATTGCTTCATCTTCATCTTTCCTTTGGATTTCCAAGCCTTGAACTCTTCAAGGTTTATGGTATCATCATCTGAGCTTGAATCTTCTTGCTGAGTTGGCTCTTCCTTGGTAAGCTTTGGAAAATCTTCTTCCATGTCATAGGGTAGACTCACTTTCCTGCATTCATTCTCATACCATGAGTCATTCTCATCAAATATGACATCTCTGCTTACCTTGAACCCTTTGTTTGTGGGGTTGTAGAATCTGTATCCCTTTTGGTTCAAATCATAACCAATGAAGATACATTTTTCTGCCTTTGGGTCTAGCTTTCCTCTTACCTGTGAGGGAATATGCACATATGCTACACAACCAAAGATTTTGCAATGATCCAGAGAGGGTCTCTTACCATGCCATGCTTCATATGGTGTCATGCCATCAAGTGATTTGGATGGCAACCTATTGATGAGGTAAGTGGCAGTGGATACACTCTCTGCCCATAGGTAATTTGGCAACTTTTTCTCATTGATCATAGACCTAGCTGTTTCCACTATAAGTCTATTCCTTCTTTCTGCTACCCCATTTTGTTCAGGTGAGTACCTTGTAGTGATCTCCCTCTTGATGCCTCTTTCCTGCAAGAAATCTTCAAACTCATTGGAGAAGTATTCTCCTCCACCATCTGACCTTAGCTTCTTCAAGCTTCTACCTGTTTGATTCTCAACAAGTGCAAGATACCTCTTGAAACAATTAAACACTTCATCTTTATGCTTCATAAAATATAAAATGGTCCATCTGCTATAGTCATCAATGAAGGACACATAATACCTTGAACCAGAAATGGAAGGGTCCTTGCTAGGTCCCCAAACATCTGTGTGTACCAAGTCTAGGTAGTCTTCATGCATGAAACCTTTCCTTGAGTAGGGTAATCTGTGAGACTTACCAAATTGACATGATCCACATTTGTAAATCATGTGTTGCTTGGATACATTAGGTATCCCAAGCACACATTGATCCCTGCACATTTGCTTGAGAGTTCTTTCACCTATGTGCCCTAATCTTTTATGCCATATCTCTAACTCTGAAAGTGTCTGATCCTTGTAATTATACAAAGCAATGTTTTTTGTATCTTCTAGCTCAAATGTAAATAATCTACCTGATTTCTCCCCTTTGGCTATCCTTCTGAATCCTTGTTTTGGGTCCTCCACATATGCTCCATGTTGTGTGAATCTGACCTGCAAACCTTTCTCCACAATCTGACCAACACTCATTAAATTCTTAGTTATTGTTGGTACATAGAGTACCCTGCTTAATAGGTTCTGATTACCATCACATGTCTTCACATTTCCAATTTTGACAACAGAGTGTTTAGTGTCATCACCTGTTTGTACCTGATGTTTGCCCTTGGGCTCTTCCAAATCAGAAAGTAATGCCACATTGCCAGCTACATGGTTAGAACATCCTGAGTCAATGTAAAATAAATGATCATCATTTGTACCTATCTTGGAGGTCATATTCATGATCAATAAGGAGTCATCCTGCTCCTCTGTGTAATTATTGTAGTCTCTCCTATTTCTGAATCCACCTTGGTAGCTTCCATTGTGGTTGTTGTTGTAATTGTTGTTGTATTGGTTGTTGTACCCATTGTAGCCTTGATTGTGGTTGAATCTGCCTCTTCCTTGAGAGTATCCACCTCTTGAGTAGCCTCTTCCTCTCTGATTTTTATAGTTTTTGTAGCATTCATCTGTGGTATGATTGGAAAACCCACAGATGTTGCAAGGTGATGAGTTGTAGGGTCTCCCCCTACCTGACTTACCTCCTCTGCCTCTTCCTTTAGATGACCTACCTCTCCCTGCATAATTAGCTTGAGAGGTAGAGCCTTCTTCATCCTGTTTCTTCTTGCCTTTATCTTTAACTTTCTTATCAGTATAGAGAGCAGAGGGGTTATTACCTTTTGATTGATCTCCAGCTTTGGTAAACTTTGCTTCATGTGTAAATAGTTGACCCATGAGTGTTGTGAGATCAGGGGTATGCATGTCCATGTAGAGGTCCATTGCAGTGGTGAAACTTTCCCACTTGTCATCTGCCTTGAGTCCATTTGTCACTTGCCTGACTATTTGCTCCTCTTCAATTTCCTCTCCAATGCTTGCTAGTTGGTCTGCCACATCTTTGATCTTTGTCACATACTCTGAGACTGATTGCTTGGGCTGCTTCCTAAGTGTTGTGAACTCTATCCATAATTGATTCTTCCTAGCCCTTGTGTTGGAAGAAAAATAATTTGACAAGGTTTCCCAAGTCTCTTGGGAAGTCTTACAGTTCCTTACATGAGGTAAAAGAAAGTCAGATATAGAGTTTAAGAGATAAGACCTTGCCAAAGCATCCTTTGCACACCATTGGTTGAGCCTTTCATGTTCATCCTTTGTAGGTAGTCCTCTAGTCTTGAATGAGGGCAACTCCTCATCTCCTGATATGTATCCAAATAGACTTCTCCCTTGTAGATAGGTCTTCATTCTCAAGGACCAAGCTTGATAATTGTTTCTGTCCAATTTGTCAATGAAAGAGGGGAAACCATCACCCATGATTACCTTCTATGCTCTGATACCACTGTTGAGAGTGATGGATGGATGCACTCAGGAAATCAGTTGGTGCTGCAAAACCTGCTTCACACCTGCCCTCTTTTCTTTCCAGATATGCTTAGTACACAAGCTTAGCTTCCAAATGACATAAAGAAATCATATATGTACTTTGGAGATGGTTTGGGTAATGATCAAACCAAAACAGATAAGTTGGTACTTCAAAAATCAAGCAAAACTTTCTATTCTTGTAATGATACCTGCTCAGACTTTTACTCAGTGTGTCCAGCACACTAAAAATTGGAACAATTCCTTTTGGGAGTATTAATGTACCTTAGTAAGCTACCAATCACAAGTGGAATCACTTCAATTGATAAACTATGCACTGAGAAATAAGTTTAGCAAAATTATAATCACCCCCGACTTTTCAGGAACTCTGCAGACAAATACCAGTGTGCACCTCGATTCGATTTTCTCCAAAATGGCTGAATGGATTCCTTTGAAATTTTGTATGCTTGTAGTAGACCTTGAGCTGGTTCCAATGAGCTATAGATCTCTTGATTTGGTTCAGTAGATCCTGAGCAATGCTTCTTTGAAGTTGACAGACTTGGAGTAGATGACTCAGAAAAACAGAGATGATGAATGTATATTTCTATTGATATATATGTTTGTACAATCTCATTAGCTTGCCAAGCAGAGCTAAATGAGGTATTGTGGTGTTGGCTATGGAGTAACCTTCACACACAATGAGTTACAAAGAGATTTAGCCTCGGGAAGTGAGCTAGAGTGAGTGTGTAACCCGCGACTTTTTCACTACATCATTTATAGGAGTTTGTTCTTCATTTGAATTTGAAATTCAAACTTAGGCTCCCCTGAATCTCTCCTCTAAAAGTAAGGAGATATTCTCTCCATCTCAACAATCAAATTTCCACGACTAATGAAGTAGGTGGATGACTTTAAGTAGTTACAAACAAATGATAAGTCACTTAGACTTTTACAAGAGGTAAACAGGTAGAAACACATAAGCATATGTTCCCATGAGTCTTCCTTCAATTGAAGTCTAGATAATCCTTTGTCCATGCTAATCTTCCATAAGTCCAAGGGTCCAAGCCAATGTGTGTAGGCTTGTCTTGCACCAACACTATTGATCAAAGAGAAAATATGGGTTGCTTCTTGGAAGACCATGAAATCATCTTTGTACCTGCAAAAGTAAGGTATCCAGATGTGCTTCTCCTATCATCTTTTGAGCTTGCCCAATTTGCATCAGAGAAGAGTTTAACATCTATATCAGATATATATGGATAATATAATCCTTCATTTATTTTTCCCTTCAAATACTTTAGGATTCTCCTATTTGCTTCCATGTGAGGCTTCCTTGGAGTGTGCATGAACTGACTCAACACACTTAATCTAGAGCAAATATCCACTTTGGTTAGTATAGCATAATTTAAGCTTCCAACTAGACTTTTGTAGCTAATTACATCTTCAATTAGCTCAGCTTCATGAGCACTTAGGTTTAGATTTACCTCCATGGGAGTACCTGCAACCTTTCTATTCTCCATTTTGAATTTAGAGATCATATCTCCGATGTATTTCCTTTGTGTGAGGAACATACCTTTCTCTGTATATACTACTTCGAAACCTAGGAAGTATGTGAGCAAGCCAAGATCACTGATCTTGAACTCCTTCATTTGAGCTTTGATCTTCTTGATTCTTTCTGCATCATTTCTTGTATATAATTATATCATCAACATATACACATAGGTATATGACCTCTGAATGATTCCTCTTAATGAGGAGGAGGAAAGTATCTGCCTTGCTTACATTAAAACCTTTATCATGCAAGTAAGTAACAAGTCTATGATTAAAAACATGTAGGAGTTTGGTTCAAGCCATACAAAGCTTTTCTTAACCAACACACATGTTTAGGGTATGATTGATTCTCAAAACCAGGAGGTTGGGCCATATATACCTCCTCTGATATCCAACCATCCTCCTCTGATATCCAACCATTTAAGAATGCATTTTTAACATCCATTTGATATATCTTCTGATTCTTCTGACTCTAATTGCAGGCATTTTTGCAACAGGTGAAAATGTTTCTCTATGAGTTTGTGAAAATACCTTGGCTACAAGCCTTGCTTTGTACATGTTGATTGAACTATTAGAATTTTTATTTACCTTGTATATCCACCTTGAGCCAAGATGATTTTTATTTACCTTCATAGATGGTTTCTTGGGTACCAACTCCCAAGTCTGATTCTCTTGTAAAGCTTCTATCTCTTCTTCCATGGCATTTCTACATTCTGGTTTCTTCTTGGCTTCTTCATAGGTAGAATCCTACACTAAAGAGGTTCTTGGTGGTACCTTCTTCAATAGGTTCATGTTACCATATGAGGTCTTCACATTACCTATCTCCTCAACTTGATGTCTTGTGTCATCTCTTGTTTGGATTTCATGTCTGTTCCTTGGATCCTCCAAGTTTGAGAGTAGAGGTACATTCCTTGCTACATGATTTGAGCAACCTGAGTCTATATAGAATACATGTTCATATACTTTACCTTGCTTCATGGTCATGTTCATTAAAATCCTCTTGGGTTTGGTCATCTGCATAATTTTTGTAGTCTCTCCCTCCTCTATGTCCTCCTTGGTAGTTCATTAGGGGAAAAAATGAGCCTTGGATGGGCCTTTTAGATTAGAGAGTGATTAGGGATGGACTAATGAGAAGAGGGTGGTGGACACACTCTAGTCCCTTAATCACATAGGCTAGGCATAGGCTTCCCTTGTTTTTCTGTGGTCAAAGAGGAGAAAACCACCTAGAACTAGTTGTTTTGTGTTTTTGGATGGTTTTGAAAGATTTGCAAATGAATAAGAGCCCTTGAATTAGCTTGAAGATCCAAAGGCTTATGTGGAATGTCAAAAGTCAAGGCTTCCTTGCATTCAAGTCCTTGGATCTATTTAATATGAATGGTTGAGATTCAACAAATTTGAAAAAATGCGCATATGTATGCAAGCCATTGGATCAAACTTCGCAACGGACGTCTGGCATTCAATCTCCTAGAGCTGGGTCATTTCAATTCGTAGCCATTGGATCCAATGTTCATCCTAAGGCTTAGATTCTTTGGCGCCATTGCGTCCCATTGATCCTTTGTCTTTTCACATCCACCATTGGATGAACTAATGATCTGACGGCTCCTATCGATCCTCGATTTGAACTCAGCCCGAAATGTGCTCAGCCCTTGGATTTAGCAAAAATCTAACGATCGACAGGATGATCTCAGCCCAACTTGCGCTCCTCCCTTGGATTGAGGAGAGATCTAACGACCCGTAAGATGCACTCAGCACGAATCCTGCTCATCCCTTGGATTGAGAAACATCATATGGTCCAAAACTGTGCAGAAGTGGGCAAAGATATTTTTGTGAATCTAGTACTAGCCATGAGCTGTTAGAATTTCTCTCTCCACTATTACAAACGTTTTGATCTTAGCCGCTCAAATCAAGCATCCAAGGGCTAGGAATTATATTATTTGATAGTAATAATAAAAAAGAGCATCAAATATTATTTTATTGGAGAAAACCATTAGTGGTATTGTATGCCCCTTTAATACATTAGATTAAGCTTTTAATCCCTAAAAATTAGGAATCCTTACAAGGCCCATGCAGGGCTCATTTTTTCCCCTAATGTGTTGTTATTGTATCCATTGTTGTTGTTGGATCTACCTCTTGAACTTCAATAGGCTCCTCTAATGTAACTTCTACCTCTTTGGTTCCAAGGATTCCTAAAACAATTCTCAGTGATCTAGCAAAGGTTCATATGCAAGTCTCTATGGAAAGATACACATAGATGTGTAGTCCTAAATTCTTAACAATGCACTTGGGCTTGCTAATTTTACTAACATGGATGCATCCAATTGTGCTATTATGTGCGTGCTAGCGCAACCTACAATGAAGGGAACATTGACCTTCCCATTGCTTATGCAAGTAGTCAGTTAAATGCAACAAAGAAGAATTATACTACTATAGAAAAAGAAGCATTAGGCATGGTATATGCAACCAACAAGTTTAGACATTATTTTCTTGCAAATAAGTTCAAATTCTTCATGGATCATCAAGCTCTACATTATTTGGCAACCACCTTGTAATACAGGACAATTAGTAAGGTGGTTTCTCTTACTAACGAAATATGATTTTGAAATAGTCGTAAGGAAAGGAAAGACTCATCTTAGGGTGGATCACCTTTCTAGACTCAGTTTAAGAGAATCATTGCAAGGAATATTAGATGAAAATCTTGATGCTTATTTTTTTCAACCTGGAATTCATGAATAAATGGGCTAAAACAATTGTGCCTATTCTCACGTTTGGACCCAAAAACCCCATAGTAAGAAAAAAGGATCAGGAGATTGTTAAATCTTATAAATGCCATATATAGGTAGGAAGCATATATAAGAAAAATGATCAAGAAATGCTAGCTTGTTATGTGGAAGAAGAAGACCATGATAAATGGTTGCAATTAGCACATGATAGGGCACTAGGACAACATCATTTGAAACACCCGAACCCTACATACTATAAAATGATCAGATGTATATTGGCCAACGATGGGAGCAACTGTCTATAGGATGTGTAAGGATTGTCCCACTTGTACTAACATACCACCTATTGAGCATGCAACATTGTATCAAGTATCATTGATACCAAATTGTAGTAGTCCATTTGTTGACTTTTTGAGGATGAAGAAATCCCTCAAGAGATGACTTTGGCATGTCAAAGAAGTCTAGAGCAAGAGGCTCAAGACTATACACTCATAGGAGATAATCTTTACAAGTGTGGACAAGATGGATATCTACAACTATGTGTCCATGAAATTGAATACTTGAATATCTTTAGAAACTATGGACCAAGGTGTCATAGGAGGACACTTTAGACATGATTGAATAACTACGGAGATTTTGTTTTCAAGTCTTTGGTGGCCTAACCTTCATATGGATGTACATATTTATGTGAAGAGATACCATTCCATACTTCATATGGAGTGGTTCCATCTAGTGACTTAGATGGAAGTCTATTTATGAGATATGTGGCTGTAAACACAACCTCTACCCATAGGTAGTTTGGCAATCCCTTTTAATTGAGCATGGACCTTGCAGCTTCAACAATAGCTCTGTTTCTCCTCTCTGCTACACCATTGATTTCGGGTGTATACCTTGTAGTGACTTCCCTTTTAATGTCTCTTTCATGCAATAAGGCATCAAATTCAGAAGAGAAGTATTCTCCTCCACCATTTGATCCGAGTCTTTTCAAAGTCCTACCTGTTTGCTTTTCAACAAGAGCAATATACTTCTTAAAGCAATTAAAAACTTCATCCTTGTGCTTCATGAAAAACAGAATGGTCCACCTGCTACAATCATCTATGAAAGACACATAATATCTTGAGCCTGATACAGATGGCTCCTTACTTGGATCCCACACATCCGTGTGAACTAGATCCAAAAGATTTTGATACATATATTCTTTCTTATTGAAAGGTTGTCTATGAGCCTTGCCAAGTTGACAAGCTTCACACTTATAAATCAGGTGTTTCCTTGTGATGCCAGGAAAACCAAGTACACTTTGGTCCCTACAAATTTGTTTAAGTGTCCTCTCACCAATGTGAGCAAGCCTTTTGTGCCATATCTCCAACTCTGTTAGAGTTTGGGATCCATAGCTAAACAAAGCTATGTTCTTTGTATCTTCAACTTCAAAAGTGAAAAGCCCTCTTGTTTTTTCTCCTTTGGAAATCCTTCTAAAGCCTTGCCTTGGGTCTTCAACATATGCTCCAAATATGTTGAATCTAACCTGCAATCCTTTTTCAACAATCTATCCAACACTTATTAAATTTTTGGTAATTGTAGGGACATACAAGACTTTGCTTAAGAGGTTCATATTCCCATATGATGTCTTCACATTACCTATCTTCTCCACTGAGTGCTTTCTATCATCTCCTGTTTGCACTTCATGTTTGTTGTGAGGATCTTCCAAATCCGAAAGTAAAACCACATTTCCATCTACATGATTTGAACATCCCTAATCAATGTAAAAGATGTGATCATCATCCTTACCCTTCTTCATTGATAGATTCATAATCAATAATGAATCTTCTTGACTTTGGTCCTCTGCATAGTTATTGTAGTCTCTTCTTCCTCTATGGCAATTGTTATAGCCTCCATTGTATCCACCTCTATTTGATCCATAGCCACCTCTATTGAATCCTCTTCCTCTTGAGTTCCTCGGGTTCCTAATACATTCTTCAGTAGCATGATTAGATATGCCACATATATTGCAAGGTTGAGATGATTGGAATCTCCCCTTGCCTTGCTTTCCACCTCTACCTCTTCCTCTACCTGCAAAGTTTGTTTGGAAAGAGCTACCTTCATCTTCATTCTTCCTATTTATTGACTTGTCCTTGACCTTAGCTTTATCAGTATATAAGGAAAAATTTTGATTACCTCTTGAGAACTCACCACCTTTGCTAATCTTTGCTTCATGAGTGAAGAGTTGGCCCATGAGTGTGTTGAGGTCGAGTACATGCATATCCATGTATAAATCCATGGCTCTTGTGAATGACTCCCACTTTTCGTCTGCTTTGATTCCATTTATGATTTCTCTAATGATTTTCTCCTCTTCAATTACCTCTCCAATGCTTCCAAGTTGGTCGGAAATCTCCTTCATCTTTGTGACATAATCAGTCACACTTTGCTTCAGGCTTTTCTTCATTGTTGTGAACTCCATCCACAATTGGTTCTTCCTTGCTCAAGTGTTGGAGGAGAAGAAAGAAGTAAGTGCATTTCAGGTCTCTCTTGATGTCTTGCATCCCTTGACATGAGGTTAAAGAAAATCAAAGATTGAGTTTAGAATATAGGACCTTGCAAGTGCATCCTTCGAACACCAATTTGAAAGTCCTTCCACTTCTTCATGTGATGGTTGCCCTTTGTTCCTCATGGTTGGCATTGCTTCATCCCCAGATATGAATCCATATAGATTCCTTCCTTGAAGGTAAGCCTCCATCCTTAGAGACCACGCTCGGTAGTTGTTTCGATCCAATTTGTTAATTGTTGATGGAAATCCATCTCCCATGTTGCTTGACTATGCTCTGATACCACTGTGAAGAGAGATGGTGGATGCAATCCGAAGATGAGTTGGTGCTGCTACAACCGGCTTCACACTAGCCAACTAAGACTTTAGAGCTGATTAGTAGACCCTTTGAGCTTGCTAAATCCACCAAAATATCAGGCAAGTACTTTGGAACATGTATCTCAAAAGTTTCACTCAAGATATACTACTTGCAAGATGACTAGCTCCCAAAACTTGCTATTTTTGTACATACACCTGCTGGAAAAAATGAACAGTGCTCTCAACCTGGTAGGAATGAGATAAATTCCACTTCAAATGATAAACTAAGCACTGTGAATAAATTTTAACAAAATCTAGAACATGCCCGCCATTCTAGGGGCTCTATAGAGATAGACCAGTGACGAGTAAAATAGCGATTTCTCCTAGATTACAAATTCAATGACAATGAAACTTTATATGCAAAAACTGTGTCCGTGGAGCTCTTATTAGTAGTGGCACTTTAAGAGCTATTCAAGGAATGTCAAAAAACTAAAAATGGATGAGTATAGCTCGAGTTATGAGCTTCAGTAGTTACTACTCTGAGTGAGTATAACAGAGAACAAAACAGAGAAGGAGAGAATGATGAATGTATAAATTCACATATGATTACAACCACATTGGCAATGAATCTTTGCACAATGGGAATAGAATGATAGGGCTATGGAGTAATCTCTTCAATCTCTACAAAATGACATGAAGTGGTCATGTACAAGGCTTGCTAATCGCCTCTTCCTTCTTGCTCTTTTTATAGCTATTCTTGGAGGGAGTTTTGAATTCGAATTCGAATGGATCCACCTAAAAGTGATCCCCAAAGTTAGGAAATATTCCCTCTGCTCACTAATTCGTGGTTTTAGGTAGTTAGTTCCATGACTTTGCTTTTACATCATGGATGAGATAAGCCATTCTTTTTCTTTTTTCTTTTTCACAATTACAAGAGATAAAATGTACTCTTTTATAAGAAGTGTTCACATGACCACACATGTGAATTACAAATGATCATAATATCAAGCATATAAAGCATGTAGGCTTGGGTAAACTGAACCAACACTTATTATCATCAATAGGATATCAACAAGTGGATCAGTCCAATTAGACACCTTAGAAGGAAATGTATTACCAAAATACATAAATGGATTTAGGGTCAAGATCTATCAAGAGAGCTTGATAGAAGAGATGATAAGCTCACTTCATGTGGTTAGGAGATGCAAAGAAGAAGAAGCAAGGATGAGGGAGGAAGCAAAGGCAAAAGCCTTGGAGCGCATTACTCATATTTGAGAGAAAAAGGAGTAGATCAACCTAGGTACGTGAGTTATGAAGTCCCAATATATCACATGGATATGTACTAGGTTAAAAGAAATCCATCTCATAGCATCACTGATAGAAGTCCTTTTCTCTCGATAAAACTAGGACAAGGCATGACTACTAAGACAATTACATCATTGCTTGATTCAGGTATAGCAAGTAGTGGTTTCGGATATTCTTGTCTTCAAGACATGTGATTGTCAATTAATCCTATTGAAGCTTAATTTGTAGCGTTAGGAGGAGTGGAAACAACTTGCATGGGTGAGGTGGAACTTCCCATCTCCATTTAGGATGTTCCTATGAATATTAAAGCACTAGTATGCCACAATGAAGACCTCACTAAGTATTTCATCCTAGGTCAAGATTATATCTATGATTATGCAATCAACCTAAATTTAAGAAGTCAGCTTCTTCAAATTCTAGCAAACAAGCAATGTGTCACTATAGAACTAGACAACCACACTATCATGGAATTAGGCATTGTATCAGCTCCTAGTTCTTCTAGGATTAATCATGAAGAAAAAGATGTTTTCATTGTCCAAAGCTATGTGATGCAAAAGGATTCAACTATTGAAGATCAAGCACGAGAGATGATGGGACTCCTTGTTTTCCAAAGACATTGGCGGTCTCACTATCTAAACTCAAGAAGCATGCCACATAGCACATGAAGACCGATCAATCAAGGGGAAAGGTAACATCTAATTGCACAAAAATTCATGGCATGAAGCAGATCTAGGTACAAAAGGATGAGCACCCAACTGTTCCATTGCTAAAGAAGTAGAGGAAGAAGCCAAGACAAGTAGTTGTAGCACATCAAAGATATCATTCACAAAAAATACTCTCCATTTGGGTACCTAAGCAATCGATGAAGATCACACATGGACAAATCTGGGTGCCTAAGACTTGCTTATAGGCTCAGGTCTCTACAATGAAGCTCTTAGGGTTTAATCAATACTCATCAATCCCAATCCCCCTAAAAACCTACATGGAAAGCTATAGTAAATACACCTTCATGTACCATCAATCCTAGAGTAACTTGGACATGAGTACCTAAAAAGTCTCATGATCAGGTCAAGTCATCATTGAAACCCATGTATGTACCAAAATGAAAAACTTGTAATCCCATAAGGGAAGTCTGGAAAGTCAAGTCATGTAACAAACCACTCGATCCCACTTTGTAACATCTTTGTACATTACTAGATGCATGTTGAGCTCACAGACCCATTAACACCACACACAAGGGTCTAAGGGCAGCATGTTGGTATTATAAAGGGAACAAGACATCATCAGGTTTCTGTTAGAATAGTAATGTTGTTGTTCTTCTTCTAGCTGATCTGTAGAACTCATCAATTACTGTACTGAACCATGGTTGAAGTAGGAACTAGCTCCCAACCCATAGACATTAGTGCTTTACCTATCTTTGAACATCCCAAAGAAATACTGAAAGCACTTCTATAGTTGTGAACCATCCCCATCCAGGACCCTCATGTAGGACACACAAAAAGGGTAATCTCTCACTCCCATTGGTTCAACAAAATGGAAGAACCTCTAGGGGACCATGACTATATTCAAGAAGTTGAATGTGAGTTCAATAATATATGGGCAAAGTATCATTTTTTTCACTCGAGAGTTTAAGGAGTTGCAAAACACCCCAGAGGTTCAACCCATCAAGTAGAAAGTAGGGTTAACTGAATACTTTAGTGCTCAATTACCCAAACCAAACTTTATGAGATGTTATCATCTGATCAACACATTACAACCAATTAATATGAAGAATGTACCAAGCACTTTTGTCATTCCCTCTCTCACAGGAAGCAATGAGCTAAAGAAGTTTTGGCTCTCCCTTAACTTAGTTCGAGAGGCCCTTGACATGGATTGAATGCATGTTCCTACAAAAAAGGGGATGATGGTACCAAATAACATGAAGAACTAGAACCTCGTGAAGCTCAAGTATATGACAATAATGAACCCTAATATAGCAGTTCCCCTTTGGCTATGTATGCAACACTGCTTTTCTAGGGTAGGACCATTTCACCCAACCTAACAAAAGGATTTTGTTTAGTCTTTACCTAGGTGAGACAAGAAAAATGATCATCAATCTCCCCATTTGGACCATTGAACAAATGCATTCTGTTAGCCATTGATGGACTTGCAAAGCAATATTGAATGGATGTTATGCTCTCACACACATCATTTAAAATTTTCTGGCCTATGATATTTCCATTCAGTGAGGAATTTCTTAGAACATGATCCAATAGTTCAAGAGTAGAAAGGCCTTGGCACCCCCATCCAAGAGGATGGGAGGGTCCATTCCATGAGCCCAACCTAGATGAGCCACCTTAACTTCAGGCATTTCAATAGCAGGAGAACACATTCTATGACCATTTACAATCCAGTTGTCAAGGAAAAGTATGGATGGAGAATCCATAGTTCAAACAAGTGGCCCCACCTCAACCTTTTGACCTTGAATTTGGAGGACCCATTGGTTTAGATGAATTAGGTACTGTCGACTTTGAGCAACTGCTCAGGGAACAGACCTAGATTCAAAAGAAAAACATGAAGGGGACCATCAGCAACAACAACAAGAAGAAGAACAACAACAAGAACAACAACAAGAAAGAAAGAAAGGAAGAAGAAGAAGAGGAAGAAGAAGAGGAGGAGGAAGAAGAAGAAGAAGATGTTGGAGTTTGATGTCTACGGAAGCACACGAACAATACAAGGACAAAGAAGAAGCTTGGAGCACAACACACAATACTAGAGGTATTACCACTAGAATGTACAAAGATAAGTAACCCATTAGGGCAATAGGCATATATACAAGCCGAGGGAAAAAACCTCCTAAAGAGGGAAAAAAGTGCCCCAATGATCCTAGTGTGTTCACACACATCACTACCTAAATATATCAGCAAACCCCTCCTGGGAGTGATGCGATGAACAAGGAGCTGACACTCATGTATAAGGAAGTGCCAAGCTATGTGGAATCAATCCACAAAAGGAAGTAAACCCAAATCTTTGCAAAAAGATTCAAACTTAGGGAGAGCCTTTGTGAAAAGGTCTGCAATGTTCTCCATTGTGGGCACATATGCCAAGCTCATCTCTCTAGTAGAGAACTTGTCCCTCACATAATAATAATGCACCTCAATGAGCCTTTGTGAAAAGGTCTGCAATGTTCTCCGGTGTGGGCACATATGCCAAGGTCATCTCTCTAGTAGAGAACTTGTCCCTCACATAATAATAATGCACCTCAATGTGCTTAGTGTGAGCATGCAACACAGGGTTCCTCGCAACTGCTAATGCACTCTGATTGTCAATGACGATGGTGGTGGTAGAAGATTGACCAACACCCAAATCAGCCATAAGGCATCTAAGCCACACACACTCAACAATCATTGTGAAAGCTTCCCTATACTCAGACTCACAACTAGAAGTGGCCACAATAGATTGTTGCTTGCTCAACCAAGATATACATGAGCTACCAAGCATGAAGCAAAAGCCACTAGTGGACACATGAGTGTCATAGCAACCAGCCCAGTCAGAGTCAAAAGAAGCATGTAATATCTGGTGGTTGTGATCCCTCCTTGGGATAAAACAATCCAAGTAGCCGGGCACCACTCAAGTAGCAAAAGATGCGCTTAACTGCCTTGCAATGTTTGACACCTTGGCAATGCATAAACTTGCTCATCTATGAGACAACAAATTGAATATTTGGCCAAAAAATGCATAAGTAAATCAAGCATCCAATAGCCTGCTGATAGAGAAAAACATCAAATGCATCTCCAACATCATGAAGACTCAATTGTAAACCTGTCTCCATAGGAGTGGCAATGGGTTTACAGTCTTCAAGGCAAAAACACTGCAATAATGTGTCAATATATTTTGTTTGACACAAAGCTATTCTGCCATGAACTTGCATAAACCGAATGCCCAAATAATGATGCAAATGCCCCAAATCTAACATCTCAAATGAAGCATGCAAATCAGCCTTAAAATCAGCAATATGCTTCTCATGAGGACCAGTGAGCAACATGACGTCAACATACACAACGATGATCAGAAGCACATCATTAGCATGCTTAGTTGGACTGTTCTCAAACCCATGTGCAATTAGATAGGCATGTATCTTTTCATACCAAGCACGTGGTGCTTGTATTAAACCATATAATTCCTTCTTCAACCTGCACACTTCGTTTTCATGCCCTTTCTACAGAAATCCATGGGGCTAAAAAACATACACTTCTTGATGCAAGTCACCATTCAGAAATGTAGTTTTAATGTCCAATTGAGATACATTCCAAGCATGATGAGCTGCAAGTGCACAGATGCTACAAACCATAGTCATTCGGCATGTAGGTGCAAAGGTCTCATCAAAATCAATGCCTCTTTGATGTGCATAACCTTTTGCAACAAGCCTAGCCTTATGTCTGTCAACTGCTCCATCAAGCTTACGCTTCAACTTGTATACCCACTTAGTGCCAATGCCAGGAGGCAAGTCACATAAAGACCATGTACCATTTTTCATGATAGCATCATATTTTGATTGCATAGCAGTCATTGAATTTTCAAAACTTTGTGCTTCATCAAACGAAATAGGCTCATTCTCATCATAGAGACTAGAGGTATCCATAGCATAGCAATATGATGCAAAAGAAGCACTATGAGAGATAGAACGAGTGCGATATGATAGAGGTGCATCTAATTTGTTGTTACGCAAGGTCTACACTAGCGATTTTGGCATAGTATTTCCCTCTTTAATATCAGCTCTCTCATCAACAAGTGCATCATGTAAATCTACATCAGAAATGGAATGATCTGAATCATCATATGAAACCTATAAAGGTTAAAATGTTGCCTCATTTGGACCAGCACTAGACTATCCACCTGTAAAGAGAGGCAGCAAGGTGTCATACATGTCTTTGGAGCTAACAAATGTCTCCTTAGTACATGAAAGTAATGGCTGAATAACATCTTCCACAAAAATAACATCTCAACTAACCAAAATGTGTTTAACCTATGGATGATACAGACAATAGCCTTTACTTTCAGAATTGTACCCAGCAAAAATATATTTCACTGCTTTATCATCCAATTTTCTGTGTTGTTGTTCAGTCACTTATGCATATGCCAAACAACCAGAAACTTACAAATGAGTAACAGATGGATTGCAACCATGCCAAGCCTCATATGGAGTGATATACTACAATGCTTTAGTGGGAGACCTATTAAGTACATTTGCTGCACACATAACATCCCCATACGTATACGTATACGTATAAGTAATCATCATAATCTGCATGATAATTGGTACAAATTTAAGGTGTTTCAAGCCACGTTAGTCGGCGATGCAATCAAATGGCTTATTGAATACCCTCCCGATTACTTTTCCACATATGATGGGTTGAAGGTGGCATTCTTGGAGCAATTTCAGACTGCGAAGAGTATTTCGGAGTTACATTCTTCACTTCACTATATGTTGCAGAAAGGGACGGTTAAGCAGTATGCATCAAATTTCATATCTACATTGCGATACTTTCCAGCATATAAGTTTCCTACAGAGGAAATGTTAACAGAATTCTTTGTAGACGGACTGCAGCCACCCATTAAAGAGAAGATCTATATGTACACGCTTGAATAATCCCGTACCCTAGATCAAATAATTGACTTAGCAATCCGTATGGATTGGAAGATGTAGTTTGCAAATTTGGGCTCGGAGAAGACTATTTTGGTATTCAGGAAGGGTGCAATCCCAAAGAAGCAGCTATATTGCCTATGGTGCAGAAATGTGGGCCATATTATGATTGATTGTGTGCTTAATCAGGTCTTTTGTCCTATTTGTAACAAAACTAACCACAGTTTGGGAGAATGTCGCTTTAATGCGCGGAATACCTTGGTGACTATTGCGCAAGTAGAAGAACCTTCCTGAAAAGATAATTTAAATGGGTATAAGCCCCAAGTTGTTAACAGAAAATGGCCAAATAGTCACGATGCTAGACTGGGAGGACCCTCTCAATATTCGGATTCACAGCAATTTTTGGAGCAACAGTGTGGCTTCCGCCATAATAGACAAGAATCTGATAGAGGACGGAGATTCCAACAAATTGGGCTCAGTAACCCTGGTAATTGTCCAATTCAGTGCCAATTCTGTCTACAATACAGTCATAGATGTTGGAATGTGAGGAAGCCAAGGAATACATTCAGCGGAAGCAAGAAGCAAAGCTCAAGGCACCTATGGCCAATGCAGGTGACTTTGGAATGTTTGGAGCCAAAAGCATCAGTAGTCACCCGATCTCAGAAAGAGTATTTCAGTGGACCAAAAATGGATTACTTACCTCTTGCAGAACAAAAACAAACTTTGATGAAGACAGTGCAGTGGGCTACGAAGTACCCGCCACACTATGTGAACTCTCCACTGTTCCTAGTGGAATCTTCCGAAAAGAATCATATAAGAAGTATAGTTGGTACGAAAGCAGAAGGGATCTCGCAAGAGCCATCAATTGGTATTGTCCTACATACAGATCTCGCACAGAAACGAAGTTTAGAAGAACGAAAGCAAGGGTATAATAATTCTGAATCATCAGTGAATACGAAGTATTGTGAAATTCTACAAGAATCACACATTTTATTGTCTTTAGGAACATTGCTGGAATTAGTCCCCGCATTCCAGACACAGTTACTACAACAACTACGGAACAAATATATACCTTCTAAAAATTCGGAACCCTCAGTTTCAATGGTACGGAATGTGCCGGACTGAATCATGGATTATGCGGTACCAATGATCAAAGTGCAATATAAAAATAAAGCTATTCCAAAATTTTTGATTGATGGGGGTTCTAGCATTAATATTGCATCTACCACCACGTGTAAGCAAATGGGTTGGAATAGTATTGACCCTGTTCCCTTCTTTGTTCGGATGGCGCATCAATCACGGGTACAACCAGTAGGGCTGGTTAAAGATATCCCTATTCGAATTGCACAAGTTCTCTTTAACATTACCTTTGTTGTACTGGAACTGAAGGGAAACAATTTAGATTACAACTTATTATTGGGCCGGCCATGGTTGTGCAATGCTAAAGTTCATCAGAACTGGGATGAAAAAACAATTACTTTCCGAAGAGGGAATGCCAAGTTTTCCGTTCCTTTGGATGACGAGCATCATTTTCCCGAGTAGAAACTAGTATTAGCAGAGACTCCGCATATGTTGGATGGGCTCGATGAAGATGAGGAACAACATTTTTTAGAAGCCAATAGATATCTACTCTCGTTCGCGGTTGTTGGGGGATTCTTGGACAAGAAGGGATATGAGTATTTGTAGGAGAAAAGGCAAAGGCAAGAAGAGAAAATACACACTCGAAGGCTCTGCCGATTGATTATAATAAGACAATTACAATGGGGATGCACAATACACTGAAATGCTTCTGTGCAAAATCCCACAGAGTGCTCAATTACAAAATACCAAATACCCAAAGTCTTGTGAAGTCTTGTTGCTGCCGGACTCCTCTGCACCAAACCTCCACCTTCTCCAAGCCTGCACTTCTGCACACCTTGCACCAAGCTTCCAATAAGGGGGAGGGCTGGTCACTTTCTGTCGGCACGCACACACTGCAATGAGACCTTGGGATCCTTGGGGGACTAGCTTAGCACTTCTCTGCACACTTCCTTGGTCACTCTTCATGCACACCTTGCACTTCACTTCTCTGCGTCGCACACTCTGTGTCCCTTGCACTTCTCTCTCTTGCTTCACTTAGACTATGCTCACTCTTGCTTACACTTAGGATGGTCCAAGAATAGTCCTTGCCTTGATTTAAGTGTGTCGATTCACGTACGCTCCTAACTGCAAGAGTATCTTAGTGCTCACTTTGATGTTCCAAGATTGTCTTCATAAGTGGCAGCCAACAACTCCCTGTTTTGTCATGTAGTGACTTTAGACTAAAACAAAAATTTTAATTGGGTGGCCATACTTTCACTTCTGCGTACGCTGCCACTTCACATACCTTCACATTTTTCCTTTTAATTCTTCACTTTTGCATATAAGAGAGGGTTCACCTGAACCTTCCAAAACACTTTAAAAACACTTTGAACCTTAGGGAAATTAGAGAAATACCTCTGCAACCTACAACCCACTTTCTCCAATGTACCCTTTGTGCACAATTAATTGTGCACTACCTGTGCACTTTGACACCTGCACTTTAGCACTTTGACTTTGCACCAGCTGACTTTGACCTTGACCTTGTTGACTTTGACCAGTTTGACTTTGACCTTTTTGACTTTTGACTGTGGTTGATTTTGACTACGGGTGACTTTGACCAATATGAATGGGGGGGTGTGTCACAACCGTGGGGGGAGGGGGGGTGGTGTCAGAATCGGGGGGAGGGAGGGGAGGGGGGTGTCAAAACCGAGGGGGGGGGAGGCGGGGGGAGGAGGGGTGTGTCAGAACCGGGGGGGGGGGGGGGGGCGAGGGGGAGGGGGTGTGTCAGAACAGGGGGGGCGAGGGGGGGGGTGTGTCAGAACCGGGGGGGGGGGGGGTGTGTGTCAAAACCGTGGGGGAGGGGGGGGCGGGGAGGGGGGGGTGGGGGGAGAAAGAGAGGGAGAGTTTTTTTTTTGGGAAATATCTCCTAAGGGGAGGTTTTTTTTGGTAGAAAAATGCCCAAAAAATTGAAAAAATGCGAGAAAAATTCCAAAAATTACCTAGAAAAATCCAAAAAAAATCTAGAAAAATTCTCTACCGGGTCGAGGGCAATTTTCTCAATCAAAACCACAGAGATCTTCCTTTATCCTTCTAATTTGGCAGGAAAATGACTATTGAAAGTCAAGAAAATAGCTAGAAAAATTGCTAAAAATTGCTTGAAAAATTCCCAAAAAGTCCCAAAAATTTCCAAAAATTGTATTTTTATGGAGGTTATGAAATTCCTTCTAATTTTGCTAAAAACTCAAGGAACAAGCATGAAATAGATAAAGAAAACTACTAAAACTGAAACAAAATGAAATGAGAAGGCTATGTAGAACCTGGACAGATTTTGCAGTTCCAGGTGATCCATAATTCTTCAAGTTTGTTGATGATAGGCCTTGAGCCTTGATATGTTGACCAGTGGCAAGTTCAGTGTCTCTAACTCCACAGCACCCCAATTTAGCATTGTTTTAGCTCGATAAGGTCCTTCCCAGTGTGGGAGCCATTTTCCTCTCACTTGTGTTTGAAGATGGGTCTATGGAGAAGAACTAACATGCCTGGCTCCATGTTGTTGTTCCATAGATGTCGATCATGTGCCTCGTTTCTCTTCATGTGAGTTTCTATCAATTTTTTTGTTGCTAGTAGAAGAATCTCTTCTACTTTATGGAGGGTTCCCAGCCTCTGAGAGACACCACAATCTTTCTTTCCCTGCATGAATGCCACTTTAGGGGATCCATATAAAAATTCAAATGGCTCAATCGGCAATAGGCCGTAAACCAGTTGGAATGGAGAATATCCCGTGGCCTCTTTGTAAGCTAACCTGTATGCCCATAGGGTACCTTGATAAGCAATGCCCCAGGAAGTAGGCTGTAACATACATTCCTTCCTTAACATAGAAATTAATACCTTATTTGTTGATTCAGCCTGTCCATTAGCTCTTGGATAGTAGGCACAAGAAGTTCTATGTAGAATTCTATACCTGTTGAAAATTTCCTTTAGTACCTTATTCACAAAATGAGTACCCTGGTCTGTACAAATTTCAGGTGAACATCCAAACCTGCAAATGATGCTTCTGTAAATGAAATCAGCAACGGTTTGGGCACTGCAGTCAGGGGAGGCAATAGCTTCAGCCCATTTCATCGCATAGTCTGTGGCTATCAATAAATACTTCTCTCTTTTTGGAATCGATGGAGGGTAGATAGGCCCTACAAAATCTAACCCCCACTTTTCAAATGGTTGCCAAGAAGTGGAAATAATCAATGGATTATGCCTCTGCTTGCTAGGCTTAGGTCCACACCTCTGGCAAACATCACATGCTTTTCCCCAGTCATCCGCATCTTTGAATAATGTAGGCCACCATAAACCAGCATCAAGGATCCTCTGACTCATGATATGCCCTGGAAGGTGCCCACCACCTGTTCCTTCATGTGCAGATTGAAGGACTTCCCTCACTTCTTCTTCTTCCAAGCACTTCCTAAACCTGTCATCCTTTCCCTGTCTATATAATTTATCTTCAATGAAGGTATAAGGTCTACTCTTGATTAGCAGTCTCTTCCTTTGCACATCACTAGCCTTCTCTGGATACACTCCAGTTTTAATGAAATTTTTGATATCATAATACCAACCTTGAGCTTGTACAGCGAACAGATTAGCATCTGGAAAATTTTCTTTGACTCCACTAGCTTGATCCATCATATTGATCCTGGATAGGTGATCGGCCATAACATTTTCTTTACCTGGTTTATGGACTACAAAAAAATCAAACTCTTGGAACAACAATAAGCACCTCCATATTCTACCAGTGGCTTGTGGTTTTTTGAGCAAGTATTTTAGTGGTTGGTGATCCATTATAATAACAAATTTTACTCCCAGTAAATAATGATGAAATTTTTGGACAGCAAAAACCATGGCTAGGGCTTCCCTTTCTATAGTGCTGTAATTCCTTTCAGCCTTGGTCAAAATTCTACTGGCATATTGAATTGGTCTGTCCACCTTAAATTCTTCACTGGGTTGGGTCAAAACTGCCCCCACTGCATAGGCACTGGCATCTACATGTATATGAAAGATTTTTGACCACTCAGGTGTGATCAAAATGGGAGCAGACACTAACCTTGACCGTAATGTTTGATATGCTTTTTCCTCCTCTTCTTCCCATTTAAAAGGTATTTCTTTACCTGTAAGTCTAGCCAGTGGTCTGGCTATCTTTGCATACATTTTTATAAACCTTCTGTGGTATCCAGTATGCCTCAAGAAACTCTGAATCTCTTTAGGAGATTTAGGTTTAGGCAACTTTAATATAGAAATGATTTTGTCAGGATCTGGGGCCATACCTTTAGCCGACACCACATGTCCTAAGTGAGTTCCTTCTGTCACAAGGAAATGACATTTGTTTGGGTTGAGCTTTAGCTTAGTCTCCCTGCATCTCTTAAAAACATTCTGCAACTGTCGCAAGTGATGGTCCAAACAATCTAAGGGAGTCTCCTTGTGGGAACCTGAAAATGAAGAGAAGTCATCCATGAAGATTCTAAGTGATTCCAGCAATAAGGGGCCAAAAATGAGATTGACCGTTCTGTTAAAGGTGGCTAGAGCATTTCTGAGCCCAAATGGCATTTTTACATACACATATGTTCCCCAAGGTGTGATAAAAGCAGTCTTTTCACGATCCTCTGGGTGTATTGATATTTGATTATAGCCACTGAAGCCATCCATAAAGATATATAATGCATGTCCAGCCACTTCTTCAATGACCTGCTTTGCAAATGGCATTGGGAATCCATTTGGGATTGTCGTCTTGTTGAGTGCTCTAAAGTCAATGCAAATTCTGATTTTATTGGTATTCTTCTTTGGCACTATAACCATAGGTGAGAGCCACTCTGAGTGTTCCACAGGAATAATGATTCCTGCATCCTCCATCTTCTGTATTTCTACATAAACAGCTTCGGCATATTTTGGGTTGTCTATAACTCTTCCCTCGTATTGGTTTGGCTCCCTCAACCAGAGGGATTCTATGCTCTCCATAATTGGTAGGCACTCCTTCTAAGTCTTTATAATGCCAGACAAAAACATCTGTATAATGGGTCAAGAATGATCTTACCTTTTCAAAGAGCCCTGGGTGGTTCCACAACCAAGTGGCCACCAAAACTGGCCGATTATTGTCTTGAGTTCCTAATTGTATTTCTTTGACAGGATTTCTCTCTACCATATTATCTTCGTGCTCATCTCCGTCCTTGTCTTCTTCCACTAGCTTTTCGTGAATTGCTTCATAAGCAGGGGTATTTTGGATTTCAATGTGTTCCTCCTTGTCCTGCATCCATCCTGCAGGTATTTCTTGAATTGGGAAAGAACACTCTTCACTAGAATCTTTTACCTGGCCTTTAGCTTTAGTAACTTCCTTATCTGTGGTTGTCATATCCTCCTCCAAGTTGTATCTGAGGGGTGTCTTCCTGCCCCTTCTATGGTCTGTGATGGGCTCTCCCAATCCATCAACCTGGACTTTTTCCTCATCTTCATCATAACCTTCAGACGTGCAACAATTATTAAGAAAAATTCCAAAATAAGAGGAAGAGTTGCCTGCTTGGAGCCAATTTAGAATATCCTCTTCTTCCTCGAAATCTATTTGGGGTTGATCCTCTGATTCTGGTTCCATGCAAATGCCAACTGTTTGCATCATGCTGGTGTTTCCTTGATTATCTGGGCCCTCTTCTAAATGAATCTGTGTCAGCTCTTGCCCTTTCTTTTGTACCCACATAGTGTCCTTGCCCCAATCATGAATGACACTTGCATGTCTCAGCCATGGTCTTCCAATTAAGAGGGGAAATCCTCCTTCAACCTAGGGCAATCTTAAAACCACAAAATCCAAAATGAATAGATTACCTTGTACTTCAAGTGGAACTTTTGGGATCACTCCCAAGGGCTTTACTTTGCTCTGATCTGCCAAAGTAACAGTGAAATTTGCAGGCCTTGAAGGGTGGAGTCCAATTTTTTCCATTGTATGTTCAGGCATCAAGTTAATGCCGGAACCACCATCCACAATAACTCCTTGAAATTCATGACCTTTGATAGATACTGTCAGCCGAGGACTTTTATAATCTGTAAGGGGTGCTTCCCCTACAATTTTTCCTTTATGTAAAACAGCAGTCTTTGCTACCAAACTTGTAGTGGAAGCCTCATCAATTATCTGCAATAGTTCTGACCTGAATTTCCCATCCATCTTTATTAAATCAAAAACACTAACCTCCTTTTTCATGGATTTGAGAAGCTTTGAAGCCTCTGATTCCTTAAGAGCATGGGCTCCAATTGACTTACCAAACTCCTCCTGAGCCCTGTTGAATGCATGCCAATGGCATCACTGGTACATATGGGATCTCCTTTTTGCCTTGTATCTGCACATGCAGTGGCCTTGTCTTCAGATTTCTTTGCTTTGTTCAATCCATCAATTCTTGGTTGTTGAGCTATATCTACTTGAGACTTTCCTTTATTTCTTGTCTGCACTGTAAAAGATTCTATTTCTTCTAACTGCACCACCCTGGTAGATGGTGATGGCTCATTGACTTGATCTAACATTTCATCTTTGTGCACAAAATCATTTGTATATGGGGCCCGGATGAAGAGGCTTGATTCTTAGGACAACAATTTGTATAGTGGTCTCTAGCCTCTGGGCAGTTTCTGCAAGGAGGGGCATTTTCTGGTAGAGTGCACCTACTTTGATAGTGCCCACATTCTCCACATCTGAAACAAATGATTGGCCTTCTAGGCCCATTTGCAAAGTTATTCCTCTTTCTAGGGTTGTAAGTGTTACCTTGATTGGGTGCCTGATGATCCTCTTAGTCCAAGGGAAAGTGCCTACACACAATGATATTTTGCCCAAACCTTTTGATACTAGGTCAATTTTGGTCTCCCTAAGTCCACAATCTCACTCCAAAGTATTGATGGATGATATGGGAAAATACATGCACAAAGGGGTATCCAACTCTAGTGGTTTCCTCTCAGGACCACCCTCTTTCCTTGCTCACACCTTCCGAGTCCACTTAGTTCCTCGTTCTCTCTTTCACTTGCTCTTCCCCGCTTTATCCTTCCCTTATTATGAACTTCTCATTCTCATGCATTACTTCATACTCCCTCACCTACACTCCTCCTTTCCCCTCTTTCACACACCCTCTCATGCGCATGCACACTCACTCATATCCCCACCTGCTTTGTACACACACCCACTCTCTTATGCACTCATACGCTCACACCTATAGCACACACACACTTGCACACATCTACACACACACACACAACCCACAATTCATATACACCACCAGCGTTAACTCACCAGAAGCTCTGCAATTGAGTTTCTATCACTTTGGGAAGTGATGGGCAAACTCAACCATAATGAAGCCTATCACAAAATGCAAAGAAGAGATGAAAAACTAAAGAAAATGCATTCATGATAGGGTATACACACCTATCAACTAGTCACAACTCAGATGAAAAATCCATGCGTATGCATAGTTGTTAGGAAAGACACACTTATAGACTAGCCAAAAGTTAGATGAAGATTCCATGAGTGGAATATGCATGTCCTCTATTATGAAAGACATACATACCAAGGTCAATCTAGGCAAAGCCCAAATTCAACCCAAATGGAAAGTGCAACTATAAACTCATGGTAGTCAACAACAAGGCTATATAGTCATTAGCTCCATCATGCATAGAGTCTAGTAAATACTATGACATTTCCACTGAAGTCAATAGTGCCGAGGGTGCTTTGTCTTAGCAGAATGTAATCAAACCCGTTTCACATCCAAGAGTGACACATATATCACGACCAAGGGAGCACTTTTTGTTTGTTTATGAAATTACATGCAAGGAACGATGGTACCCTATTGAAGAAAAAAACTGCACACATCGTATGCCACTCACAATCCATTGTTTGTTAGACTCGTTTTTCTGTATAGTTTTGTTGAGAGAGCATCACTAAACAAAATCTCTAGCATTTAACAGTGAGCATGGACCCAAAGATAACTATACGGATTTAAATAGACTTCCAAGAATAAATACACTAGTGCAGTTTGCAATGTATACAATCACACATATGCGATATCAACGTAAAATCTCACCTCGATATTGCATCAAATATTCCTAAAAAATAATCATCTGATGAATTGAGAAGGGCACTGAGAGAAGACAAAGAGGGAGCGTTGCCTGTGAGTGCAGCCTCGAACAAGTTCCCCCCCCCCACCCCCGTGTGCTGTACAATTCTCATTGATGGAGAAGTTACATTGCACTTTCCTTTCTCTACCTTAATCCTCAGTGACCTTCCATCTTTGCCACATGTCAGATCCTTCTCAAGCTCGCCAGCAAACATTAATGCATAACCACCAAAGTTGCTTCTCTAAGGATACTTAGCATTGAGCGCCAATGAAGCAATGTGCAGTTTCAAGAAACAAACAGTTGAACA
Organism: Ceratopteris richardii; assembly: GCA_020310875.1. Classification (NCBI taxonomy): domain Eukaryota; kingdom Viridiplantae; phylum Streptophyta; class Polypodiopsida; order Polypodiales; family Pteridaceae; genus Ceratopteris; species Ceratopteris richardii. Next base: position 83,966,448 of record CM035411.1, read on the forward strand.
TACAAACACCCTCAGCAGTTCAAGTTCACTGACCTATGGCACCCTCTGCTGCCACTTCTGCCCAAGCACGCCTCCTACTACTTCGTTCCTTCTCTGCTCCCTTGATCACTTATCTGACCCAACAGACGACCATCTCCCCCTTTTTCCTATGGCAGAAAAATAGAAGACACTAGCGAAGTCCCCCTTTTGAGACAGGTTCTCCCCTTCCTCCCTCGATGCCGCACCTCGTCGACACCTTCTTGAGCAATATGTGCAGAGCATAGACAACCCCCCCCTTCTTCCTGTTCTGCTGGCTATTCTTCAGTCAACCATGGACCGCAATGATACTTGCCCCTCTCAGAAAAACGATCTGCTTACCAATGCCTGCCTCCCAGTGTTCAGAGTGAAGAGTCGCTCACACCCCCCTATTCCTGCACAAAAACGAAGAAGAACAAAAGAGACCGCGCACTTCCTACTGCTCTCCTTTTATGGAGTTCCCCTCCCCCTGGTGTGTCCTTTCCCCTTTGAAAAACCTCCAGCCCCCGTTGCTCTGCGAGACAGCCCCCAAAAAAATGACAGCGCTCCTCCCTCTTTCATTTCCCCCGTGTGGGCATAAAGGCCCTAACTCCTCTGGCGATTCGGAAGGCAGCCAACCACCTCCCAGTACTTCCGAAAATCCTCCTGAATCCTGCAGCATTAGTCATGAAGTTCCAAAAAAAAACACGTGTTCGTTTTTGCAAAACAAACTTTGTTCGCTGATAGGACTTAAGCCAAAAGCATAACCAAGAGACTCGGGCTTCCCGATACCAACTGCCGAGCAATGGCATGTATTTTAGAAAGTCCAAACCCAACTCACTTTTCAACATGCACACAAGCAACATGTTCACATATTACAACAATTCGAGGTCACCCAAATTTAACTCTATTTGTAGACACCGCATCAACCAACAAAAATGCACACAAAGGACGGCCATGCCGGTAGAATGTTCATGACCGAGAAGTGTACCGAAGTCCTTGCTGATGGTCTCAAAATAGTGGTGGCCCTTACTTACCAAGCCTGCATGGTAGCAAGCATTCAAGGCATGAACGCGAGTGCTAAAATCTAGATGGATTCCCTCAACCTGCATGCTCAAAACAAATGATTGCACCCTGAACATGCTCATATCTCCCACATCATACCAACAACAGCCCAACCAAGAATGATATTTGATCGCATAAACCCCTTGCAAGCCAGTTCCACATGTACTTTTCTACTCTCATCAATGGTCCCCACACTACAACAAGCTTTTAAGCTGCAAACAAAGGTAACAACATTGGCAAGATCCCTTCACCGTCCCCATATGGGACACTCTTCCTTGGTTCCCTACATCCAAATCTCATTAATAGACCATCATATTTAAACCAATCAATCATGCAACATACTCCCATCTTCTGCTCGCGAAGTCGTCCTCGACAAGCCAATGTGTGCCTGCACTCAAGCCAAGGATTAGTTCTCTTCAAAAACAGATGACCGGTTTATCATTAATCATACACTTTCATATTTATATGCAACACATTTCCATTCTCCTATTCACTCACTCACCTCATCTATGATTTTCCCCGTCCAAGCACATTCCATTATGCACACACATATCCACATCATGAATGCACATTTTCACACACTCTTACTCATGCTCACTCATCTCTTCATGCATTTCAAGGAAGACACACACCAACCACATTCATTTCCATGTCCTCATACAATCACCTTTTACTTCTTCTCTACCTCACATCTCCTGTTCATCCTACCACATGCAAGTCTATGCGAACACACTCATGAACCATGCCGCATACCATGTTCACGCCCATATCCATATACTTACACTCTTTTCACCTATCCATTTCCAAACATAGAATCACAAGAATCATACTTACATCCTTGTCACCACTTTGTTGACTTGATCACTTCATACTTTACTTACCATCCATGGCACTCTTTTTCCTTTAGCCCTTCACCTGTGTTCCTGCACTATCCATCAAAACAAAGTCCAACCATCACAAAAAGACATACCATGTATAAACATGCCAGATGGAATTCCTCTTTCCCCTTGCACCTGTTAACTCATACATCTCAACAAAAAATGTAAGTACCAAAAAGATGTATCAAAACCAAAATCATCATGTATAATCTGCATGCATATAGGCATCCTACCTAACTAACCATACGCAAACAAGACGAAGTCTAACACAAAACCGAACTCGCACAATAAAAAAGAGACCATCTCCAAAAAATAGAACATGACCCGAGTAAAAGAATCAGAGTGGTATACCTCATTGCCATCTTCAGAAAGGACCTGTTGACAAGAATAGAAAAGCCAAATACAGTGAGCACGCAGCAAGCAAGTCAAATACACATGTGAATACTGGTCCTCGTTGGCGTCGACATTAGGCAGATTGATCTATCAGCAATCACAAAAAGATCACAAAAAGATATACATGCATGGCACACCCATCCGGACGATCATCATCCTCCTCCTTTCTGTCTCTCCCCCTCAGGGACGGGAACACAAAATCTTTCTTTTCTTTTTCTTATTTATATTTATTTACACATGAGTTGGCCTATGCGACAACCAGATGCGACTCGTGGCCCTAACTGCCCGACTAGGTTCGTTCCACCCAGCTACCGGCGCAGCATAGCGTGCAACGACATAGATACATGATGTATAAACACACGGAAGGGCTTGCCCATAGCGGAGCTGAGTGCAGCTTGTGGTCTCGTCCACTCGATCGAGATTCTGCCATGAAAGGTCTGGATCCTAAGCTTTATTGTCACCGGATATTGCTTAAACCAGATGCTACCCCAGTGATGCAATATCGGTACAAAATGAATCCAAATTTTGTAGAACAGGTTAAGCATGAGCTAGACAGATTGATAAACGTTGGTTACATTGTTCAGATTGAGAATCCAGAATGGGTTTCCCCCATACTGATTGTTCCGAAGAAAAATAAACAGTTACAAATCTGTGTGGACTACAAGAAACTCAATGCAGCCACTATGCCAGATCCCTTTCCCTTACCATTTTTGGACAGCATGCCTGATGAGGTTGCAGGACGAGAAATGTATTCATTCCTCGATGGATTTAGTGGCTATAATCAAGTCCAGATGGTGGATGCAGACATCCCAAAAACTGCTTTTATTATGAAGTGGGGAGTCTTTGCATGTACTGTCATGTAGTTTGGATTACGGAATGCGCCGATTACTTTCTAGCGTTGCATGCAACAAATCTTTGCCCCATACCTTACTTCATTTATGCATATTTTTCTAGATGAT